>OZ024902.1:115386945-115781945 GCA_964017125.1 Flabesymbios commensalis | reverse complement strand
TTTATGACAATCAAAGGGTAACCAAATTGATTTACTTGATCAACTGCGAATGCACTACACATTATTTCATCAAGGTTCCCCCTGAAATCGCTGCGTAATAAAATTTAAATTTTCACCCACTTGAAGTTGTGTCTCGCTACCGTGACCCACAACTTAAAGTGGGCGAAAATTACTCATATTTGTTTAATTTGAGATAAAACATTTGCAAATCTTGATATTTAAACATTCATATCATTTCCAATAACTGTGATAATAAAACAGATTAACCCTTTAACCGCCAAAATATTCAATTTGAATTTTCACCCACTTGAAGTTGTGTTTCGCTGACGCGATCCACAACATTAAAGGGACTGGCCCAGGCTAAAATCATCAACAAATCGGTGATTTTATTTCGGGTTCCTCATATGACCATATGATGCAAACATGTACATAGACTAGAACTGCAAATTTTTATAATTTTTGTGCTGCGCGTTCATCAGTTAGACTAGATATAGAGACGAAATTCCCGCATTTCCTATTTTTGACATGGTTGTCAATAATTCGAAATCGGGAATTTCGTCTCTATATCTAGCCTAACTGGTGAACGCGCAGCACAAAAATTATAAAAATTTGCAGTTCTAGTCTATGTACATGTTTACATCATATGGTCATATTAAGAAGCCAAAATAAAATCACCGATTTTTTTATGATTTTAGCCTGGGCCAGTCCCTTTAAGTGAGTGAAAATTATTCCGATTTGACAAAATGGAGGTCAACTCTTTTCAATTCTTGCTGGTTGATGTCACATTTTATCTTTAACATGTTTAAAATGTGGTACTTGATGTGCTAATAAAAAATGAAAACCCGAATATATGCGACACCGGCGGTTAAAGGGTTAAACACGACTATAGTTGCCCCTGATGCTTGAAGGCTAAATGTCATTTATTTTTTGGGGAAACTTGATAGCGTATAATTATATGGCCGGGTCTATTTGCCCCGTCACGGGGCACACAAGGCAAGAAAAGTGCGTTGGATTACCCGTCACGGGGCAAATAACAGTTAAATCCTCTTCCATGTCCTGTGACGGGGCGTAGAACCGCTAATTTTGTGCCTTCGATACACCGTGGCGGACGAAATAAAGGAAAAGTAGAGCTATACAGCCCGCTGTGGTGTATGCAAGATAATTAAAGTGTCCTTAGGCATCCCGTGAATGATGTAACGAGGTTTCTTATTGGTTGTCAAAAGAAGCAACCAGCCCCTCATCCCTCCTGAGAGATGAGGTTTATCCAGTGTGCAACCACCCCTCATCCCCGTGAGATGAAGTTTACAAGTGTGCAACCAGCCCCTCATCCGTCCTGAGGATGAGGTTTACCTACTGTGCAGTGGGCCTGTCATCCCTTTTGAGAGATAAGGCTTTAGCCAGTGCGCAGCGAGCCCCTCATCCCTCCTAAGGATTAGGTTTGGCCAGTGTGCAGTGGGCCCCTTATCCCTCCTGAGAAATGAGGTTTACCTAGTGTGCAGTGGGCCCCTCATCCCTCCTAAGAGATGAGGTTTATCGATTGTGCAGTCAGCCCCTCATCCCTGACTCTGCCTGATAGATGAGGTTTACCCAGTGTGCAGTGGGCCCCTCATCCCTGACCCTGCCTCAGAGATGAGGTGAACCAATAACCCAGTGTGCAGTGGGCCCCTCATCCCTAACTTTGCCTGAAAGATGAGGTTTACCCAGTGTGCAGCCAGCCCTTTATCTATCCTGAGAGATGAGGTTTATCTAGTGTGCAGTGGGCCCCTCATCCCTGACTCTGCCTGATAGATGAGGTTTACCTAGTGTCCAGTGGGCCCCTCATCCCTTCTGAGAGATGAGGTTTACCCAGTGTGCAGTGAGCCCCTCATCCCTAACATTGCCTGAGAGATGAGGTTTACACAGTGTGCAGTGGGCCCCTCATCCCTAACTTGCCCTGAAAGATGAGGTTTACCCAGTGTGCAACCAGCCCCTCATCCATTCTAAGAATGAGGTTTAGCCGGTCTGCAGTGGGCCCCTCATCCCTCCTAACAGATGAGGTGTACCTAGTGTGCAGTGGGCCCCTCATCCCTTCTGATAGGTAAGGGTTTAGCCAGTGTGCAGCGGGCCCTCATCCCTCTAAAGATTAAGTTTAGCCGGAAGTGTGCAGTGGGCCCCTCATCCATAACTGGGCCTGAAAGATAAGGTTCACCCAGTGTGTAGCGAACCTTTCAATCTCTCAGGGTGGAGTTTACACAGAGAGAGGAGGTTTACCAATGTGCAGTGGACCCTTCATCCCTCTTGAGAGAGGAGGATTAGCCAGTGTGCAGTGGGCCCTTCATCCCTCTTGAGAGATGAGGTTTACCCAGTGTGCAGCGAGCCCCTCATCCATGCTAGGGATGAGGTTTGGTCAGTGTGCAGTGGGCCCCTCATCCATAACTAGGCTGAAAGATGTGAGTTCACCCAGTGTGTGGCGAGCCCTTCACTCTCCCAGGGTGAAGTTTACACAATGTGCAGCTGAGCCCCTCATCCCCAAGAGATGAGATTATCAGATTTTTCCTATATTAACATTCTGATGCCTATAATATCACATATCTTATGTATTAGCACTCTCCATTCTAGAGTATCACATTTTTTAACTCTCTGGGGTTCTAGAGCATGACATGTCTCATGTATTAACCCTCTGTGGACTAGACTACCATATTTTCTCAATGTTACCCTTCTGATGCCTAGAGTATCACATGTCTTATTTATTAGGCCTCTGTGGACTAAAGTATCACACGTATTAACCCTCTGTGGTCTAGAGTATCACGTTTCTAATGTGTTAGCCCTCTGTGGACTACACTATCATATTTACCTTATTTTAACCTACTGATGCCTAGAGCATCATAAATGTTAGTTATTAACCTTCTATAGGCTAGAGTTTGACATGTATTACCCCTCTGAGGTCCAGAGAGTAGATAGTATCACGTCTCTCTAATATTACTCTAGTATCACATTTCTTATTTATCAACCATCTGTCGACTAGACTATCGCAAGTATTAACCCTCTGTGGTCTAGAGTACAACATTTCTAATATATTCACCCTATGTGGATTACACTATCATGTTCATCTTATTTTAACCTACTGATGCGTAAATCATCACATATGTTATTTATTAAGCCTCTATAGGCTGGAGTATTACGTGTATTAACCTTCTGAGGTCTGGAGAGTCGATAGTATCACGTGTTACAAATATTAACCCTCTGTAGACTATACTATCATATTTCTTCTATATTCACCTTTTGATGTCTGGAGTATCACATATCTTATTTATTAACCCTCTGTTGACTAGACTATCGCAAGTATTAACCCTCTGTGGTCTAGAGTATCACGTTTCTTATGTCCTCCCCCTCTGTAGACTACACTATCATGTTTATTTTATTTTAACCTACTCATGCCTAGAGCTTCATAGATGTTATTTATCAACCCGCTATAGGCTACAGTTTGATGTGTATTAATCCCCTGAGGTCCAGCGGGTCGATAGCATCACGTGTGTCTCGTGTATTACCGATCTGTGGACTAGATTACCATATTTCATATTACCATATTAACCTTCTCATACCTAGAGCTTCCTATGTTTTATTTATTAATCCTTTCCGGACTAGAGTAACACATGTATTAATCCTGTGGGGTCTCTGATATCACGTGTCGCAAATATTAATCTTCTGCGACTAGACTATTATATTTATCTAATGTTAACCTTCTGTTGCCTAGAGTATTACAGGGTCTTCTGTATTAAAGCCGACACAATCAGGTTAAAATCATCAAAAAATCAATAAGTTTATTTTGGCTTCTTAATATAGGCCTACTTCCTTAATATGTGAACATGTCCATGACTAGAATTGCGGAAGTCTTTTAAATTTTGGGTTGCTGTGGTAACGTAGCAAGGGTGCGGAAAGCCCCGTTTATTAGTTATTCCTGTATTTCCTAATTTAGACATGCATGTCTGAAATTTTATTTATTTCTCGCTTAACTGATAAATGCGCAACACAAAATTAAAAAAACATACGCAATACTAGTCTATGGACATGTTCACATATTATGGCCATATTAAGAAGCCAAAATAAAATTAAAGATTTTTTTATGATTTTAGCCTGATTGTGTCGCTTTAACTGTCTGGAGGCTGGAGTATCAAGTGTTTTAACCATCTGGTGTCTATAGTATCACGTGTCTCAAACCTCTGTGAACTAGAGTATCATATTCTCCTATATTAACCTTGTGATGCCTAGAATCATATGTCTCATATAATATTCTTCTGGTGGCTAGAGTATGAAACTGCTCCCATAATAACCATGTTAATCATCTGGTGCCACACATGTGTATGATATATTTTCTTCTGTAGCTAGACCCAGCAAATGCTACAAATTGAAATATATTTTAAACAGATGAATTTTCAAAGCTGATATTTATGAAACTGAGGCCTAACGTTATCTAGGCTAGAAAAGCTAGGTGGATAAATGGGAGTTAGAGAGAAAATTAGCAAAATACCTTGATAGCAATCTAAGTTTTAAAGATCATTGTTTTATTACGGTGTTAATATTGCACACTGAAAAAAACTTATCTCTCAGGAGGGATGAGAGACTGGTTGCATACTAGTAAGCTTAATCTCAGGGAGAAGTAGGAGCTTTAGGTGGGGCTGGTTGCAGATTGGGTGAACTTCATCTCTCAGGCAGAGTCCGGGATGAGGGGCCCACTGTACACTAGGTAAACCTCAACACTCTACGCTAGGAATGGTAAGCCTAATATCTCGGAAGGGATGAGGGGCCCACTGCACAGAAGGTAAATCTCATCTCCCAGGGCGGGGGGGGGGGGGTGGACTCATTGTACACTGGCTAAAACTAATCCTTAAAAGGGGCTGGTTGCACACTGGTAAACTTCATCTCTCAGGGATGACGGGCCCACTGCACACTTTGTAAACATCATCTCTGAGGCAGTGTCAGGGATGAGTGGCCGACTGCACACTATGTAAACCTCATATATTAGGAGGGGTGAGGGGCCCATTTCTCACTGGCTAAACCTCATCATTATCCATCGTAATTAGGATGGATAAGGAGCTGGTTGCACACCGGGTAAACCTCATATAGGCTTAGTTTAGGACGAGGGGCCCACTGCACACTGGGTAAACCTCATCTCTCAGGGATGAAAAGACGGGGCTTGTTACACACTGAATATGTTTATTTCGAATTTAATTCTTCTACACTAAGGGCCGTATGCCCGAAGTAGTTTAGCTAACACGAAGTTTAGGCTTAAAACAGTGTTAAGTAAAACAGTGTTTTAAAAATAATTAGCCCGTATGACAAAAGCAAGGTTAGCATCGTGTTAATAAACCATAAGGTTAAATCCTAAACCAGTGTTGTAACGCCGTGAAGCATACAATTTGTGTACACTTGCAGTGATTCCCCTCAGCGCCGACAATGGGCACGTCCAACAAACACGATCCATTCCACCAATGCTGCTTTATTGTTCCTGCCAGCGTCGAAGACCACGGCACAACATCAATTCATCAACGGCGCAAAGTATCGTGTTTCCCGGGAGCAATGTATGAGGATGGGCGCACAAGAGGACTGTTGCTTGGGGATTCGGGGTACCCATGCTTGCTGTACCTCACGCCAATCGCTAGGTCAACAACAGATAATGAATGGCATTACAATCGGTCTCATATAATGACCAGAAACATTATAGAGAGATTGTTCGGCGTTTTAAAACAATTTTTAAGACGATTTGCATGTTTGCACTTTGGCCTCCGCACCAAATTAAGCACCAGATTGATTATAATAATTGTGGCTTGCTGTGTTTTCCACAACATAGCAAGAAGACACAGGGAAATTCATATTCGTTGTTGAGTTGGATGATGACCATTACATTGATGATGATATCATTGATCCTAATATGCTGTCATCCGTCAACCCACGAGGCAATTTTGTGAGGCCAACAGATTATTGGTCCAACAGATTTTGTGAGTAGGCCCTACATAAGATACATTCATAATAATAATATTAAAATCAATACTGCGCAATAAAATTTGAGAGAATAAATGATGAATTAAAGGGACCCCTTGGGATGAGACATTTTCAATTTTGTAAATTTTGACAATTTAATTTATATGAAGCTATATAGCCTACTGATCTTAACTAAAAATACAAAAAAGTCAAAAAAACAATTTTAAAGCACCGAAAAAGAGTGAAATAGTTATATTTCCAGGTCGTATATTGCCATGTAAACAAAACAAGTCAGTAATATACAGCACATTATACCACATATTCCCACGTCTTGGACGGGGAGATCCAGGCAATTGCCGCTAATTGGTGTCTCATAGTCAGTAACGTTACATGGGGGGGATACACCGGCAACACTGGTTGTCTGCCCAACGCTGGGCTTACGGCATCAACATGTGGCCCAATGCTGTAGGATCATTCGATCATCCTTCAGCATGTGTTTAGGTATACAAAGAGTTTGTTTGGGTTTTAAGCGGTTTCATAGAAATGTTGATAAAAAATATTTGGAAAAATCTAAAAACTTCGAAAAAAATAAAATCATGATCTGGGGGATACACTACTTCATTACAAAACTAAAAACGAAAATTGATGTCATCCCAAGGGGCTGCTTTAATATTTTACTTTTGATGACGCACAGTGACATCTGAGATAATAAATGATGTATCAACCCTTTCGGCACGGGGACCGTCTGTAGACGTCTGAATCTAACCAGAAATGCATAATGCATTTCTGATCTAACGTATATAGGCCTAAACGTCAGACGTCTAAAGGCGGTCCCTGCGAGGAAAGAATTAAAAATGAAGCAAGTAAAGCAGAAAAAGCTAATGAAAATATTTATGATTATTTCAAATTGAAAAAATGATTAATGTCTTGGTTACATCGTTCTGCTTCATTTGGGTAGGCTACCTATGTTATGGATGTAGGGCAATTATAATTTGTTTAGGTTCTTTTAGCGCGTGAACTGTCTATAGACGTCTGAATTTGACGTTAGAATCAGGCGTCTTAACGTCAACAGACGGTCCCCGTGCTGAAAGGGTTAATACATTTTGTATTATCTCAGATGTTATTGTACGTCAATAAAAGTATATATTAAGTCATCATTTATTATCTCATATTTTATACGAAATTTATTTTAGCGTTGTGAAGGCGCTAATATTTCATTGTCATATGTATGTACAATAAAATCTGAGATAAGAACATATTTCATTAATTTGACTGGTATATTAGTATTTAATTGCGATAGGCATGCATAAATGTGTGTATAATTTTGTTTGCTACATCACTGATTTGAAAATAAAGATGTTGATACCTGCAATGTCTTAAAAAGTATTTTGATTTGCATTTCCATCAAATATAACAAAAATCTGTTATATTGTTGATTTTTTTCTAATGACTCCACACAATTATGAGTGTCGTCTATTAGTATTCCATGGATAATTATGATAATTTAGTTATTTTCAGGATTTGATTTCAAGTTGCTATTGCCATCAACTTCCTTAACCTAATGCTAAATGGTTAACTTCTGGCAACTTAACACACCGGTTTATCATCGTGTTAAAGCAGCTCCTTGGGATGACATCAATTTCCGTTTTTAGTTTTGTAATGAAGTAGTGTATACCCCAGATCATGAATTTATGATTTAAAAAAAAAATTATCAACATTTCTATGAATCCGCTTAAAACCCAAACAAACGTTTTGTATACCTAAACACTTGCTAAAGGACGGTTAAATGTTCCTACACATGATGATGCTGTCGGCCCAGCATTGGGCAGACAATCAGTGCTGCAGGTGTATCCCCCTATGTCCTGACTATAAGACACCAATTAGCCGCGATTGCTCTGATCTTACCGTCCAAGACGCGGGAATATGTGTTGTAAAGTGCAGTATATCGCTGACTTGTTTTGCTTACATGGCAATATACGACCTGGAAATATAACTGCACTGTATTTCACTCTTTTTCGGTGCTTTAAAATTGTTTTTCGACGTTTTTGTATTTTTAGTTAAGATCAGTAGGCTATATAGCTTCAAATAAATACAATTTTTAAAATTGACAACATTGAAAATGTCTCACCGGTTAGCGTTAAACTGAAGGTTACAACACTGTTATAGCTGAGCTCACACTAACCTAGCTTCGGGCATTCGGAAAGCAGAATGACCTCATGTTACATTAATATTTATATTTGGGCTAAGCCCAAATATATTGAGTTTTCAACGGAACTTTAAACTTATTATTCTTGGCACGTTTTTGTAAGACGTTATTTCTCCCTGAGTTTTAATCCAATCAACTTGAAATTTTGACACAACATTCCCAGAGTAGTCAGGGGTGCTATGCCTCTTCTAAGTCATCCAACATGTTCTTCTGGATTTATCCATGATTTCATGGATCATTATACTCTTGAATGGCAAAAGGAAGTTTCTACTTACTTGTAAAGTGAGCAGATACTGCACTATGCTGCTCTTCAAATTCAAAAGGCAGTATCTGCTTACTTGTAAAGTGAGCAGATACTGCCTTTTGGATTGCACGGCGGCAGTAGGCCTATGATAGGGTCCAATGTTGGTTCAATAGTGTACACGTCGGGTGATTCTCCATTCATTGCCAGGAGGGATTACCGGGTGCCCCTATGTCCAGACTGACTCCACCCTTTAGTCTCTAGATTTGATAATAAAAATACATTTATCCAATGTTTTAATTCCGGGCCAGTGTCGCAGACAGTGGCCCAGTATTAAACCAATATTGTGTATTAGGTATGAACAATTGAAACCTTAAAATAACAGTGCAATTCTATTCAAACACAAAACATTGAAACAATGTTGTTTTAATTTTTGGCTAGCGTCTGGGATAGTGATACAACATCAAGTCAACAAAGAGACAAGCCAATGTGTGTACTGGGCACTCTGAATGGATTCCATTTGACAAACAAATATATATCTATTTACAAGTGCAAAAGCCTACATTCCCATGGGGAATGTAGGTTATAAGACATAAATTTATGTTAATTGTTTGAGTGTCAATTAACCCAGGCCTAATCATATACGTTATTACTACTCATCATTTTAGAATACAAACATTGATAATTTCACCATCGTTATGTGTCAAAGACATTTGACACATAGTGCCTCGTATGTACAGTCATCATTGAAAAAGTCACCACCAACCCAAGTGCCAATACAATATCAAACGCTATATTATAATTATACACATCTGAATTACCTCACAGCTATCGTTCTAAGGGCATTTAGCAATTATTCCTTTACTGTTATTCATTCACCTTTTAAGCGCTAACCATGACCATGAATTGTTTTTGGATCATGGTTATAATTAGATTATATTTGTGGCAAGTGATATTAAGGTTGTAGTCCCAACAAACAGAATAGGGTCGGCTCATGGTTTTTAATGTTGGCTTACAATCTGCGACGCTGGCCCAGCATCAAACCAACATGGAATCAGCGCCCCATGTTTTTGCCACGACTTGCCTGTAGGAAAGGTCAGGCTGCCTCTTCAACGATTGAACCCTCTATGTGTCGAGGACAACTATATTATTTTTAACATTGTATTAATATTTCAATAGTAGGCATACGTTTTCAAGGTGAATTTTGTCTTCAATCCACAGAAAGATTTAAACATGACTGTTCGACAAATCTGTAAAAAAAACAGAATTACAAATGTTCTCTCATCTGAAGCTGTGTATCGCGTCAGGAAGACACAGCTTCAAGTGTGAGAAACTTTCTCAATTAAATCACTTAATGGGTTAAATAAGATGACGTGTCAGGTAATTATAATGTACGGAACACTGATATTCAATATAGTTTGCAGTCTTCAGAATCTTTTTCAGAAGCAGTGGAGTGTGTGGCAAAACATGTAAGCCACACCACAGTCTTCTACCGTGCTGTAGGCCTATGTACGCGAGGTCAACATTGTGACAGCACTGCACATTAATTAATTGTGCAATGACAGCCTAATGCTAGAATGTTTCTACCAACAATAAACAGCATTAACAAATGGAATGATTTTTGTAGTTGAATAGAATTCTGTAAATGGATGGATGAAACCGATGGAACATACAAGTTCAGAACAATAGGTTACTGTATACCGATCATCGACGACTATGATCTATTGTTCAAGCGATTATTTCTGCCAACGCAAATTCCAGCTCCAAGTCAGGAAAAATATATTTATTTATGAAAAATAGACATTTCCCAAAGTGAATTATCTGATAAATCTAGCACAAAGATTTACTAAATAATATTTTATCAATTTCAATGTTTGGCACATGCTTGAAAGCGTATGTATCCGGTCCCAGCATCACAAGGGTTAACACGAGGTCCTAGCAGCACAATGGTTAACACGAGGTCCCAGCATCACAAGGGTTAACACGAGGTCCCAGCAGAACAAGGGTTAACATGAGGCCAATAATTTATGAATAATTTGCATAATGCTGCTCTCACACATAAGCGAATATGCTGGCGAATATAGCGAGTATGTATCTTCGAAATTCGCAGTGAATTCGCCCAAAAAATTGTGAACAGAAAGCGAATATTTTCACCTCTGTCATCTCTCGACCTCTCCTTACGAATATGTTGTAAATGCACTGCGAATGCTTGCCAATGCCTTACGAATTGCTAACAATCGTTGCGAATGGTGCAAATGGTCTTAAGAATAAATGCTGCGACTGCCTTGCGAATGTTATGAATGCTTGCGAGTGCTTACAAATAGGCTTGAAAACGTTGCAAACGTACTTATGAATGATACGAATGTCTTACCAACGTTGCCATTGTCTTGCCATTTTTTTTACGAATAATGCGAATATTTGATGACGAGGCTGTGATTGGTATAAATACGGAGTGAATATGACGCTGGGCTCATTTGTTTCTTGAATTTAACAGTGGTAAGACATTCGCAAGAAATGGGAAACGGCGAACGTTACAAACGCCCTGCAAATGCCTTACGAACGTTGCAAGTGCTTCCGAATGCCTTACCAACGTTACCAATGGCTTGCGAATGCTTACGAATATTGACGGCGAATGACAGTATTCGCAACATTCGCTGAAATTTAAGAGACGCTTCCCAAACTGGCCGATATTCGTAAGCAGGTGGAGAATGACGTGCGAACGTTCCGAATTTGTTACAAACGCTTACAAATACTCGGCGAGTGTTGCGAATTTTGGGCGAATGTCAAATCTTTTCATTCGTAAGCACATTTACCAGCATATTCGCCTATGTGTGAGAGCAGCATTAGTAAAAAAAAAATTCCATCGCTCCCATAAAAAAAGTGTTTAGTATTTTTCAATCGGTTTATTTTATGTTCTTCGCCTCAGCAAACTCTGCAAAAATGCCTTTTTTAATTATCTTGATTCCCCATGGTGGGCGGGGGCCCCAGGGTAGTGGTTAGCACCGCTGCCTTTCACGCCAGAGTTCGGGGTTCGATTCCCGGTCTCGGCGGTTTGAAAGAAACAAAAATGTTTCTTCCCCATCCACGTGTGAAAGTCAGTATTGTGGGGAGCCTCCGTGACCGAGAGGTAGCGTGCTCGGCCTCAGACTGCCAGGGCTCGAATTTCGAATCCTGTGTCTGGAGGACGGTGTCATCTCAATCATCTCACCATCCTCAGGAGGTTCTCCTGGCCCAGTTTAGCCTATATGTGCACAAAGGTGGCCTAAAGCCCGATTCATTTCATTTTTGATTCCCCATGGTTTGTCCGCAATTCGTCTCTTTTGCTGCAGAGTGTATAGAATAAAATGGTCGACTTGCGAATTCTGTGAAATTCAATGACCTCGACCTCCTTTGTTTTCACCGAGCTTGCTAATACAATGAAGTATGGGGGAGGGTTCTTATATAACCTTGTTTTCATCGAGTGACGTCACTGCGTTTAACAGAATGAAGTATGGGGGAGGGAGGTATTATATAACCTTGTTTTCACCGAGTGACGTCACTGCGTTTCACAGAATTCTGTGAAACGCAGTGACGTCATCGGAAACCTTTTTGAACGGATACTCGGTGAAAACAATGTTATATAATACCCCCTCCCCCATACTTTATTGTATTGATAGCTCGGTGAAAACATTGCAGGTCAAAGCTATTGAGTTTCACAGAAGTTCACCATGCAAATGCCCTTTAAAGGGACATGCCTAGGCTAAAATCATAAAATAATTGGTGTTTTTATTTTAGCTTATTAATATGACCATATGATGTAAACATATCCATAGACTAGAACTGCAAAAGTTTTTTAATTTTTGTGCTGCGCATTCACCAGTTAGGCTAGATATAGAGGCGAAATCCTGATTTCTAATTATTGACAACCATGTCAAAAATAAGAATTACGGAAATTTCGTCTCTATATCTAGCCTAACTGTTAAGTGGTCATATTATTAAGCTAAAATAAAATCACAGATTTTTTTATGATTTTAGACCTGGGCATGTCCCTTTAACCGCCAAATATACAATAATATTTAATAGGTTATTAGGTTGACAAAAGAGCAATGCCTACAACGTACACAGATATCTGGGCACAGAGCGGGACGGATACCCAGCACACCCGGCCGAGACGTTGGACCAATGTTAGCTTCATGTTGGAGCAGCGTCTTAACATGGAATGTCGGGAACCAATGTTTGTGTAATGCTGTGCCAGCATCGCAGACAGAGGACCAGTAATACCCCAGCATTGGGTCAACGTCTCGCGTTAGCTGGATGTGACCTGATGTCAGTCAGTTGTACTGCGTTAAGAATTAATAATAACTAAACAACTTCAATCTGATGAAATCATAGCAAAGCATTAGTTGAGTGATTTCACGTTTTGAGTCCACTGTCATATTGTACACTATCGGGCGTATTCATAAAAGAGGTTTTACCAAACCCGAGCTTAGCGTTAACACGAGTGTAACTAAACATACAACTGCGAAATGGGCATGCGTGGGACGGTCAGGTGAAGGCCTACATTAGCCTATAGAGTACACTTTGACTATATTAATATCAGCAACTGAACTAATTACAAGATACTACTCCAACGAGAAATTGGCCCAAAGTTGTTTTAATGTTAGACCAACGTCTGCGACGTTGACCGACATTAAACCAACATTTGGTAAGTGTGCCGTGTTGGCTGGGAAAGCTCTCACTGTTAATATGTTGTGAGTCAACTGTTTCCAGACCCCTATGGCAAAACAACTGTTTGTGTCTCAACACTAAGCCCACATAAGAGAATTGGTGAATTATTTCCTCATAGATGTCGCTCAAGTATATAGAGTTTATAATGCGGCGATGTGTATGAAACGCATTATAGTATATTATCTTGGCTGATAACTGTGGATGTGGGGTGATATGTCATTGTGGAATGTCCAGGGGCCACTGTTGCATTCTGGGGACACCCTTGTCCAGTGTATTTTGACAGTTGACTATACCTTTAACAAAACTTCAGAAAGCCGTTAAAACCGGCGTGTTTTACAGTTTGGTCGACGTTCATGCACACAAATGATGGTTACCCACATCCAAAATGCATACAATTTGTGTACACAGCATACACAATTTAATACTCTGGTTAAAAGCGTGTTCCCGATAACACGATACGTGAATACAATGTTGGTTTAACGTTGGGCCCGTGTTGCAGAGAGCGGTACATCATTAATCCAACAGTGGGCTAAGGTCTATTGTTTACTGGGTCGAAGAAATAAATCATTTGCCCCTTTATAGAGCCTGTAATCAATATCATATAGAAGATAAATATTCTGTTATTGTTTTAATGCATTATTACTGACATATGTTTGTGTCAAATTATAATTATACATGTTGCTCAGAACTCAAATATCCGTTGTATAAAATATTAAGCACAACTTTCCGATAATAATCATTGTCCTGGTGCAGTGGTTAAAGCTACCTGCTTGAAAAGTTGGAAATCGCGGGTTCGAACCCCACTCTGGCCTTCAAGTTAGAAAAAAGCAAAATGTTTCTTCCCCGCTCACTCGTAAAAATGCAATATGTGTCTCAGTCTCTGTCTGTCTCTGTCTATGGCTCTGGCTCTGGTTCTGTCTCTGGCTCTGTCTCTGGCTCTGTCTCTGGCTCTGTCTCTGCCTCTGTCTCTGGCTCTGTCTGTCTCTGGCTCTGTATCTGGTTCTGTCTGTCTCTGGCTCTGCCTCTGTCTGTCTCTGTCTATGGCTCTGTCTCAGGCTATGTCTCTGTCTGACTCTGTCTCTGGCTCTGTCTCAGTCTGTCTCTGGTTCTGGTTCTGGCTCTTGCTCTGTCTCTGGCTCTGTCTCTTGCTCTGACCCTGTCTGTCTTTGGCTCTGTCTCTGGCTATTGCTCTGTCTCTGGCTCGCTCTCGCGCTCCTTCAGAAACAATGGCCCCGTTCAAACTCACTAGCACGTTAGTTGTAGTTCCTTCTAGTTTTGGCCATTATACCGCTATGGTGGGGACGCTCGGAGCTTATATTTTACCGTGATACTTTCCCTAAATTATTCTGAACCCTTTCAGCGCGGGGACCGTCATTAGACGTAAACGACTCCCGCACTGAAAGGAATTAGCGAATTGTTATGACCGTAGACCCATAACATAGATATTCAAATGAAGCAGAAAGAGCTAACTAAGCTATTTGTGATGATTTCAAATTGGAACAACTCTTTGGTCCCCATGGTTGATACGTAAATATTTCAGCATTTTGTGAATATGTTTAATCAGTTAGGTGAAACGTCTGACCTGTTTTAACTAGGCAATGTTGATGGGTTGAATCAGATTTGAGTTCTAAAGTATATTTTTTATACCACTCCATGACGGAGACTTATTTCTGAGGTCACATAGTGAGCGCACGATATTACTGCAATACATGTTTCAAATAATTACTGTTATCATTATTACATTTAGTTATAAACAAAAAAATACATATTTGTGAATTAATTTATACTATTCGCCTTCTGTT
This sequence comes from Flabesymbios commensalis, assembly GCA_964017125.1. Classification (NCBI taxonomy): domain Eukaryota; kingdom Metazoa; phylum Annelida; class Polychaeta; order Terebellida; family Flabelligeridae; genus Flabesymbios; species Flabesymbios commensalis. Next base: position 115,767,031 of record OZ024902.1, on the reverse strand, counting down.
TTGTGAGTAGGCCTATGGTTTATCCTCTTCCAGTCTGTGACGACTATGCGTTTCTGAGGGTAGTAACAATCTGTTCAATTTGTCCTTGTATTAAGACTGATTAAGGCAAAGTGAACACTATTATCATCGGTTGTTTAGATTAAGTTATTATCGCCTTTATCCAAGGTACCAATTATGGTTTACCAAAAAGTTTTGAAATAGCATTGTGTTTATAATAATATTTGAGGAACTATAGAATGTATGGTGAAATTGTTTTTTACAAAAAAGTCAAAGATACATTGTGAACGCGTAATCCCAAGTACCACTAGTCCGTATTACTCATACTTTTGTATGTAGGCACTTACCTGCCTGAGTACGCAATGAAAAGGTTTTGGTCATAGCGCAATGATTCTTAGTGATTGTCAATTAAAATGCTTGGCAGAGATGCATTCGTTTTCGCCTCATAGGGAAAACACATCATTTCAACAAGGGCTCAGGGGCACATATTTTCTGTATTTTACTTCTGTGTACATATAATAGTATCCTATCGGGTGGTGAAAAGTGTAGGGGGGGGTAGGCCTACTATCATGTTTATTAATAAAATGTAAGTATTATAATTTAGTGCTTTGTTTACAATTGTACCGGAACTATATAATGGTGGTTGTATTAGCTACTAGATAATTTAATAATGTACAGACAAGAAGTATGTAATCCTTTTGTGGATAACTTTTGTGTTACTCTGCGACCATGTGAACACATTCAATAATATTATAAAGTTAATGATGAGATAATAATAATTACGAATGTTGCACTTGCATTTATTATTTTTTAAACATTGAGAAAACCATATCACACATAAAATAATGTCGATCTTGTTTATGTTTCTTATACAGATAAAACAAATATAGCCAGTGACTTTGAGTGTTCATATAGAGTGTCCATATATTTTCTTTCTAAAACCACTGGCGTCTCGCTGAAAATAAAATAATGAATGGATCAATGAAACAATTTTTTTTTTTAATATGTTCTTTTCGTGGTGATCAAATTCGAAATTTGCATTTAATATTTTGATAAAAAAATTACAATATGATAACTACAAGAACTTAAATATTTGTTGGGTAACACATAAATTAGGTGGATAGGCATACTTACAATTTTATCTCTCATACACTACTGTATCATGTGTATACGGGGCAGTCATGTCTCCACTATAGCATAATTTAATTATTACGAGAACGCAATTCTGCTACGTAAGTGTACTGTGTAGCAACAACGATTTATGTTCTAGCGCTCATAGCGCATATTTTGCACACGATATACTCTAGATTACTTTGCTCAGACATGTTGAAATAACCTGCTGCTTTTCTGTGGTTTAAATAAGAAAGGTTGGAATAGTTATTTAACCCAGTGGATTTGGTGTGGATTAAATACGAAAATATTTCTATAACCAGCTGTTTTTCCGTAGGTTAAAGAAGGTTTAAATAGTTTAAAAGCCCAGGTGATTTTCTGCAGGTTAAATAAGAAGGTCGGGACAGTTATCTAGCCCGGTGTATTTGTTGTGGATTAAATATGAAGATTGGAAAATCGCTCTGTAACCCAGCTGTTTTTCTGTGTGTTAAATAAAAGGTTGTAAAATTATATAACCCAGGTGCATTGTAGTGGGCTATATAAGAAGGTTGCAATATGTCTGGGTGCTTTATTACGTGTATGCATAAAGAAGGGTGTAATTGTTGTTTATCCCGGGTGTTTTCTGTGGGCTAAATAAACATGTCGGTTGAAAAGTTATAAAACCTACTTGCTTTATTTGGGTTAAATAGATTTTCTGTGGGCTGGAAGCTATGAAGGTAGAAATAGGAGGTATACAGTATTTTCTGCTTTCATGGGAATGTTGTAAACGTTTATAACCCTGATGCTTTTTTGTGGGCTAAATACGAAGGTTGAAATAGGTATATAGTCTGGGTTATTAATTGCGGGTTAAATAAGAAGGTTGGAATTGTTATTTAGCCCGGGTTGTTTGATGTGGAAATAGTTATTTAGCCTGGATGCTTTGTTGTGGGTTAAATAAGTACATAGGTTGACATAGTTATTTATCCCCGGTGATTTGATGTGGGTTGAAGACGAAGATTGAAATAGCTCTAAAACCCACTTGTTTTATGTGGGTTATATAAGAAGGTTTGTAGTGTTATTTAGCTGGGATGTTTTCTGTGTGTTAAATATGTCGGTTGAAAAGTTATAAAAACTACTTGCTTTTATTTGGGGTGAATAAAAGGTTCAAATAGTTAAATAGCCCAGTATGTGATTTTCTGTGGGCTAAATAAGAAGGTTAGGATAGTTATCTAGCCTGGTGGATTTGGTGTGGATGAAATATAAAGGTTGAGATAGGCCTAGTTCTATATTACCCAGCTGTTTTTCTGTGGGTTAAATAAGAAGGCTGTAAACGTTTATAACCCAGATGCTTTGTTGTGGGCTAAATACGAAGGTAGAAATAGGTATATAGTCTGGGTTCTTAAATGCGGTTAAATTAGAAGGTTGGAATTGTTATTTAGCCCGGGTTGTTTGATGTGGAAATATATAGATTGATATAGTTATTTATTCCGGGTGATTTTATGTGCGTTGAAGACGAAGATTGAAATAGCTCTATGACCCACTTGTTTTTATGTAGGTTATATTGTGAGAAGGCTTTTATTGTTATTTAGCCCAGGTTTTTTTCAGGATTTGAAAAAAATAAACGTGGGGGGGCGGCCGGCCCTTAAGTTTTTTGTTGGTATATTTAGGTCAATTTAGGTGGCTTTTTAAAATAATGTGGCGAAAAAAGCGGGGCCGCCCCCCCCCCTCCCCCGCCCTGAATCTGCGGCCGGCATTTCCCGTCATTAAGTTGACTATAGGCCTTTATTTACCCAATGTTGGTTTAATGTTGGTCCAGTGTCGTAGACGGTGGACCAACAATAAAGTAACCTTGGGTGAATGTCTCAGATACTAGGCAATGTAAAATGCACATCGGGCGTCGTAATCAAATGCGGCCACGGACTATAATACGCGTAGTTGTCAATTCCCATATAATTATTTGGTAGTATTCCAGCTTTCATATTTTTTTTGTAAATGTTGCAAGCGATAATAGTTGTCATGTGTCAGGGATAGGCCTATATTTACATTGTACAAGTTTATTTTCTCGCGGCATAACCTGTTCATTTTCATAAGGTCCATGGTGTAGGCTATTCAGTTCCGTGAAAGAGCGCCAAAAAACAAACATTGACAGCAGGGCATTGAAAGAACGATTTTGATTGGTTGTCATTGTCGGGTTAAATAAGGGTTTTAGTCTTCTTGCACACCCCGTGACGGGGTAAATAGACACTTCCTAATTATATATAGCAGAACCAGAGCCTGCACGCGCAGATCTTAAGTAATACACCGATTCTAAAGTAGGATTATATTTTTTCTTCTTGTACAATAGGATTTTTTTTTATTTTTGAATCTGGTAATTAGGTCAGTACTGCCACCTCCAACATAACGGGAATACTTAAAGGCCCATACCCAGGTTTAAAAGCCATGCCACACCAGCCATGAATATAACCTGTGTATTTTGGCGATGTTCACGATGTCCCGCAAAGATGCAAAACATGTCAATTGACCCAGTTGAGAATGTAGACCCTTCGTGCTTGTAAATAAAAGACCCGTAGGGAAAGCGTCGATGACATTGTAATTAAACTAGCAATTACGTCTTTGACGATGTGATGCATCTGAGACCTTACATACTTATCCTAATATGAGCTAAGAACTTTTTGTCATAGATTACGGATAGTAAATTATATAAAAAACTATCTTTGGAAGAATATAATCAAATCGGTGACTCAAGGTCAGCTTCCTCTCAAACATGGTAACCGAATTAAAATGCGGGTGGATCTAAAAGACAAAAATGTAATGACTGACATCTTGTCATAATTCGTCTTTTTCGAAACCTGATTACGTTGCCAACGGATGTTTCTAAAGTTGTAATCTATTATAATGTTGCCTTCACTCATGCAAACACTCAAAAAGATATAACCGAGCTAAAACAAAGACATGCCATTTGCCTGAGTATGGGCCTTTAACCCTTACAACACTGAAACAATGTTATATAAACCATGGAGAGCAAATGGATTTTTTTTTTCAATTTAAAATCATCATAAATGTTTTAATTAGGTAATTCCGCTTCATTTTAATACCTGTGGAGTGGGTCCACGGCCATAATAAACTTTTCAATTCTTTCAGTGTGGGGATCGCCTTTAGACGTCATAATCTGATGTCTGTAGACGTCAGATTCTGACGTCTAAGGACGCCCCCCCCCCCCCCCCGCGCTGAAAGGGCCAAAGGGTGATGTTGTACGCACTTTAGTTTGCACCTGTTTATAATTATTTATTATAATAGTGTCACTGGCATCAGCTTTTACACCGTGTAATCTACTAGTAGTAATAACATATACAGAAGTGTAGTTACTATATAGTAATGTGATAATTATCATTTAGAGCTTGCTTCTATCATTGTTATGGTACATTTACTCTGTTTTTTTTGTGTCTTTTGTTGTGTTATGTTTTACATGTATTATTATTTATTCAAAGTACTTGGCTCAAAGAAATACAGTATTGTCGGGTGATTAAACGGTTTCTCTGATGCGGTGAGAGGCTGCACTGTACCTTACCTGTGTACGGGTGTACCTGCCATGCCAAAACGTACCGCATAGATAATTAAACATGACGCATATTTGAGGCTAGAGTCCAGCTCTGGCAAAGAATCAATTTGGAACTAAACAAATGTCACGTAAAATTAATTGTTGTAATCTGTCAATGTGATATCCGTAACAATATGATTACACCTGACGATGATAAGCTGATGTGGACTACAATGATTTATTGCTATACTTAGTGTTTCTGTGACTTTTTTCACAATTGCGTAATCAATTGTTAAACCATTACTTGGTAGTTACGCATATATCGCCCTCCCCCCCCCCCCCTAAGCAGCCAACGTGTCACATGTGTCACTCGAAAGTACGATCACATAAAACTCTAGTCGCTCAAAATGCGGTATCTTACATACGTTTAATTTATTTGAATTTATTGTAACTGAAAGAAATGCATTATCTATCAATTGTAATAAAATGACTTAAATAAGTATCATTCAAATCAGAATGTTTTAAGTTGCAATTTCATATGTTATAGGCCCAAATGTTGTATTTTATAAAATTGAATTATTTTCATTCACTGTGCGGAGGGAATTGCGATAGCGATTCACACACAGTGAATAAAAAAATGATGAAATTCTTGGGTAGCAAAGGGGTAAAACCCATGATGTACATAATTATGTGTCCACTCTCACAGAGAGGTGGGGACATGTTGGTTTACCCTTGTCCGCTCAGTCTGTGTGTCTGTGTTTCCCATTCATTTACGTTCAGCGCTTTCTATCTTGCAGACGGTCAAACACGAGACATCGACCCAATGCTGGGCTAATGCTGACCCACCGTCTACGACGCCGAGTCAACATTTAGCGGGCCGAGCTGAATGTGGGCCAGCGTCACAGACGGCGGGCCAACATTAACCCAGCTTTGGTTCAAAGCATCGTGCTGCCAGCATAAAGTACTGACTAGGGCTGAATGGATACGCCAGCACCGGAGACACTGGCATAACATTTAACAGCCATTGGGTCGGTGTGGGCTAGTACTCGCCGCCAGCAGTATGCACTGCCAGACCCGCAGCCCAGAAAACACGAGGCGTTGAGCCAGTGCTGGCTTGATGCTGGGTCAGCATCGCCGACGGTGGGCCTGAATTGGACCAGCATTGAAGTGAAGATAATAAAACTGTTGCCCAACTAATTGAGCCTAAAGACGATTTTTTACTGTAGATATAAAGAACGGGTTCCACCACATCAAAATACATAGTCTCTACTGTCCACAGGAGTCATCCAATCAAATAAAAGAAATCCCTCCGTATTATGGAAACATTTAAAGGGAGTTTGTCCTGATAAACAGCCCAAAGCACTCAATAGCCTAAAATATCGACGGGGAGGATATCACAAATGAGTCTGAGATTGCTAATGCTCTAAACTTGTTTTATGCCAATGCTCCTTCAAAATATACACCTGTGCGGTCTACCGATTTACATGATGACATAGCCGAAAATATTAAAAATCTTGTCAATGAGAAGGTCAATGGGAACACTTTAATTGCGCTACCAGAAATGTCTACAGATTTTGTGTTAAAACAATTAAGAAGTATGTCAAAGTCTAAATCGACGGGATTGGATGGCATTGGTGCTAATACACTTAAATTGGTTGCCCCAGCAATAGCTGACTCAATCACTTATATTTGTAACCTTAGCATGAAAACTAAATCTTCTCCAGAGAAACGGAAAGAGTCAAAAGTGACACCGATCTTTAAAAAGAGAGAGACAGATGACTGTTCTAACTACAGACCCATTTCAGTTTTGCCGATTCTCTCAAAAATCTTAGAAAAACACGTGTATATAAGTTTATGTGACTTCCTCCAGGACAACAAGCTACTGCTTGATACACAGTTTGGGTTTCGAACAAATCATGTCAGACTGCACTAATTACACTCACTGAAGAAATATACAATGCTATCCATACTGGTAGCTTATTTGGTTTATTACAGTTAGATCTAAGTAAAGCATTTGATCTCGTTAACCACACATTACTACTAGAGAAATTGAAACTTTATCATTGTAATGCTGATACAATCTGCTGGTTTCAGTCATATCTTAAAAACCGATCACAACGAGTATCTGTTAAGAACACACTATCACAACCACAGACAATCAACTCCGGGGTACCACAAGGATCGATTTTAGGTCCCCTTTTGTTTTTAATTTATATCAATGATATGCCACTATTCCTTAAACGAATCAACACAATGCTGTATGCAGATGACGCCACCATATCAGCGACGGGTAAACGTATTGTAGACATCGAAAATACACTCTCTGATTCTGGGACCTCCGCATCTAACTGGTGACGCAAAAATGACACGATTATCAGCCTGCCAAAGTGCAACACATTGATCATTTCCAGTAAAAACCGCCATTAAATCTCAATGTCGATATCGATGGTACTATAATACCAAATTTGTCACTAACAAAAATACTTGGAGTTCACTTTGATAATGTTATGAGCTGGGATGACCATATTAAAGCAATTCGTAATAAGATTACAAAAAAACTTTATCTTCTTCAGCAAATAAAATCATTCCTACCAGTGAATGCCAGGAAATTATTTGTAAACAGTTATATTTTGCAACATATTGATTATTGTTGTGTTGTATGGGGAAATTGGTCAATAACACTAGTAACTTCTCTGGAAAAACTCCTAAAAAAATCTGTCAGATTAATCCTTGATGAAGTACGTGATAGGAAAAATACAACCCCAAGTCATGTTCTATATACAAATCTACGCTGGATGTCAATACCAGAGAGAATTAGCTATCATCGAGCTGTGCAAGTGTACAAATGTTTAAACGGTATGTGTAATCAAGGTATGAATGAAATGTTTCAATTAAATAGGCAAGTACACAAATATAAGACAAGGGCCGCCAGTAACCATATCATTCATGTGTCACACAGCCACAGTAAAAGTTTAATGAATCTTGGTACACAAATATGGGATAAGATACCACCTCATATTCGAAACTCTAAAAGTCTAACAAATTTCAAACAGTTATATGTACAACAAAATTTTTCTAAAACATAATCATAATGGTAATCACTAAGCATTAGGTCTGGCTCGAATCTTGGGCAGCGGCTTTCGCTAATACGTTCGAACCAGATTGGCCTATTCCACGTTGTGATATCCATGGGACATACTTGGCAAATTTGTAATGGTATTCATGGTAATGGTAAACATTAAATTTCGTATGGAACGCTGTCTATATCCGGCTCGAATCTTGGACGGCGGCTTTCGCTGATACGATCGAACCGGAGTGACCTCCTCCACGGCCCGCATGCCATCATTAAATTTCGTGTGGAAAGTTGTCTATATCTGGCTCGAATCTTGGACGGCGACTTTCGCTGATACGTTCGAGCCAGAGCTATAGATCCTCCACGTCTCTCATGACATAGTCCCACTAATCATCCTTCGCTATTTTATTTTGTGTTGTACACTCAATCATAATCATGATATGAATCCTATAATAAGAGTACAATTTATATTTTAATGTACTACTCCTAGTACTTTTAAGAACATATCAAATATTCTCAAATAGCCATTGTGTTTTACAGTATAAATTTACATGTAAAATTTTAAATATTGTATTATAGTTTGTATTATATTTTGCATTATATTCTGTATTATATGTTACTATTAGTTTTGTACATAGTTGAATCAGAGTACTATTGCATGTGTATAAAGAGGGCCCATTGTAAATTAGTACAATGTACTAAATGGTCTACTTTCTATAAATAAAGTTTATTATTATTATTATTATTATTATTATTTTTAGCCATCGACACTACATCTTTTAGCCATCAACCTTTATGGTTATGCTGCTAGGGGGGGGAGACATCTCCAGTTTTTTTGTTTACAAAAAACTAGACTCTTCTAGCTAATTTTGTCAGATGACAGGTATCAGTAATTTTTTTGCTCAATAGTAGTCTAAAGGTGCGGCCCCACTGAACGCCGCGCCGCGCGTTAAAAAACGCGGCGCCGTGAAAGATAACTTGCCAGCTTTCATTTCGCGGCGCGGCACGGCGCGGCGCAGCGCGGCATGGCGCGGCGCAGCGCGGTACGGCACGGCGCAGCGCGGTACGGCGCGGCGCAGCGCGACGCGGCTTGCAGTGTAGCCACTGCTATGATAAACAGTAAAGTTTATCTTTTTTAACGCGCGGCGCGGCGCAGCGCGGCGCGGCGCGGCGTTCGGTGGGGCCGCACCTACTGATTTTTTCGGCGCCGCGAAGCGCGGCGCAGCGCGGCGCGGCGCGGCGTTTGGTGGGGCCGTAGCTTTACACAAGACACATCACTTTAGAGATACAGTGACATATACAGACCACCATCAGCCACTACCATTACCAGTAATCATCCCTATTAGTGGATGGTTGCCCCGGGTTACGTCTTTGATGATAACGGGTCGGATACAGAGGATGTTCTCTGTGAACAACTAAATGAGTATCACACACTAGTCTCAACTGTACACTGCTAGTAGTACCCGGGCGCCTCTAGCGGGGGATTCACAAAATTGTGTACTGCGTGTATTACAAATAGAAACGCTTGTCTCCTCGTGACTCTTATCAGTAACCCAGTAATCACAAAACATTTTTAAAACATTTATACAATGTTGGACCAACGGCGAAGACGTTGGGCCGACGTTGCATAAATGTTATACACATGTTTTGTGTTTACTGGGAAGGTCTTACAGTTGTTTTTCAACTTGATATGTAGCTAGACGTAAAATATTTTGATGCAATTTTAATCTTCCAATGTATACAGAATACCGCAATTTCAACTTCACAATAAATGAAAACATGGTGAAATTACTGGGTAGTAAAGGGTTTTTGCAGTTAACCATTAAGCGCTGAAATATGTTTGTATGAACCATGCATGGAGACCGCAGATTTTTTCAATTTGAAATCATCACAATTGTCTTTATTTTGTTAGCTCTCTCCGCTTCATTTGAATACTTATGTTATGCATCTTCCCACGCAAGGCCCGCTGCTCCCGAGGTCGCAGACCGAGGTCTGATACCTCGGGAGCAGCGGGCCTTGCTGTCGGGAAGATGATGTTATGGGTCTACGGGCATTATACATATGTCTTACTCTTACAGTGCTGGAATCGACTTTAGACATCAGAATCTGACATCTGCAGGTTAAATCTGATCATTTAAGGCCTATAAAAAATGTACAGAATCATGTACGACATCGTGGTGATATTCACTTATCAATTTAGAGAGTACAACAACTACCAAAACATTCGAACCTTTAAAAATGTAATATAGCCTAGGAAGCATTGTGAATAAGCAGATGTTATCGGGCGTTCATCTTCCCACCATGTCTAAAACGCCCGTGTTTACCTGTTGAAGGCGTAACCTGTGTGACATACCTATTGATCCAATATTGTGAAAAGAAATCACGCTATAGAATTTAGCGGTTATCATACATGTATTATAGCAAGAATATATAATGGTTTATATATTCTTGATTATAGGCATATGAATACCCACGCTTAATAACATTTAAATAGACTAACCAACCACCTAGTCAACCACATGTCAACCACAAAGTCAAACCCTGCCAGCTATATCAACAGTTATTGTATACTAAGTTTTGCTGTTATGATATGTAAGGTTATTCATATTCTAACCGTAAAAATGAAATTCACCAACTTTTAATGCATCAGGCATGTATAAACTTATTGACAATTTAATATGAATAATACAAGGCGGTCGGCTGGACCCATTTAACCACTTTTAACATCAGCCACCAAGTTATTTGGTTGTAATTTTCACTCACTAGGCGTTGTGTCTCGCTGACGCGATCGATAACTCCAATTGAGTGAAAATTACTCAGATTCAACAAAATGGAGGTCAACGATTTTGAAATCTTGTCGACTTGATGCCACGTTTTATCAATAACATGTTTAAAAGATGGTATTTAATGTGCCAATAAAAAACAATAAAAAAACGAATATGATCGGGACCGGGGGTTAAAATGTTAAGTGATTTATCAATGATATCATATCTAATTTAACTCATTGAGTGCCAACATAAATAATTGATATTTCACCCGCTTCCCAGCAATCACGACACTTTATTATAATATTAAGTAAAATCCGGTCCAGCTACTGTCTATGTACTGAGTACAGTACTTTTCTCCAAACCACTCCCACTCCGTTATTTCGTCGAATGCGGCTTGACTAAATGACGTGTTTCATGGTTGGTGTAGATAGGCATAGGCCTAGGCCTACTGTGGACAAACCGACAATGCTCTTGTGTTGGCTTATGTCGTCACTGCAAGGGGATAACTTCTTCTTTTTATTTGGAAATAAAGCGGTTGCAGTTCGTACCCGGCAAACACGCGACATCGACCCAATGTTGGACCAATGTTGGGCCAGGTCACACCTGTGTGAAATGAAAGACGTCAGGGTGGAATGTCTTGTCCAACAACACAACATCAAAGTGCATGATATCCTAGCGTTGAGAGGAGGGAGCTATGATATCTATATGCAAAGGTATCTGCCCAAAGCGGGGGTTGAACCCGTGCGAGGCTCATGCTGCTGGTGTTCACTATGACCCAGTAACAAGAGGCGTTCATCCAATATTGTTTTAAATTTGGGCCGACGTCGAAGACGGTGGGCCAACATTATAAAAACATTGGGTGTTTGCTGGTGAGATCAGCCCATCTCAGCATTGGGTAACGTCCTTTGGTTAAGTACCGTAATATCGGATGATCTTAGCACTCGTCGACATCCACCACGGGTACGCTACCTGGGTACGCCCGACACTTCATCACCTTGAATATGAAAGGGTGCATCTGCCACTTTGTAAAGTGGCATATACACCATTTCATATCCAAGGGGACGAATTGTGCTACCCAGTTACAGAGGTGATATATGCATATAATCTGGTGACCAGGAAATGATGCTGCTCATGGAAATGCTTCCTTAACACCGAGATCACTAATGTCGACCACGGTCTGTGTTTTTATTATAACTTGTATAACCAAATTTTAAAGTAAAAAATGTCATTATAAATAGTGTAATGTACATGGATACTAAAAATTCTATAAATCCAAGTAATTCTCAGTCACTTGAAGCTGTGAATTGCGAGAGCGAGACAACACTTCGAATGACAGAATTTTCAAATTTAATAGTTCAGTTATCTAAAGGTTAAGACATACACAACATGGTATAGAAACAAACTGATATAGGCTTTATCGCTCACAATACTAATTTTGACCCTCACAGCGCGGGGATCGACTTTAGTCGTCAGAATCTGACGTCTGTAGACGTCAGATTCTGACGACTAAAGTCGATCCCCGCACTGTAAGAGTAAACATATTTCTAATGGCCGTAGACCCATAACATAGGTATTCAAATGAATCAGAAAGAGCTAACTGAGACATTTATGATGATTTCGAATTGAAAAAAAACCTTTGGTCTCCAAGTTTTTTTTCGAAAATAATTCAGCGCTTTAAGGGTTAATTGTGAGCTTTTGTTTAAGATATTATACTCGGGTGATTTAACTGGAGGTGTGAATTACAGCAGCAAGTCACTCCTCATGGTGAATGCAATGTCGGCATGATTTGCTCAGTAAACATTGCGGGCGCACAATGCAATGACCCGCATGCGTAGCATGATCAACTTCCAAAGGTGTGGGGTCTGCCGCAATGTAAATATTATGATTCAGTGAATCAAAACGACCCAGCTGCTTTAAATAGCTGGGTGCTAGGATGGTTAGGGTTTACTCTCACTAGAACGAACGATTCTAGCGAAACATTCGAGCGAATCATTCGCGCGAACCATTCGCGCGAATGATCCACGAGAAACCATTCGCGTGACGTCAAGAGTGACGTCATACTCCCAGTCTCACTCAGCTAATGTTTGGAGTGTTTGTATTAGACGTATTATTAGTCATGCGCATTACGGATGTCACGACATCGCTTCCGGCGCCAGTCTTTACCTTATTTAGAAAACACAAGACGTTGATCCGATGGTTGATTAATGTTGGGTCGGCGTCGCAGACGGTGGCCCAACATTAAACAACTATCGGATCAACGTCTTGTGTTTGTCAGATCTGGACAAAGCATTGCATTCCACCCCATGTCAACATCACGGTGACAGTCACATTATATTTTTGTAGACTTTTTATATGTTATGTAGATACTCATCTAGAGTCACATGCCATCGAAATAAATTATGTTGCAATTTGTTCTAGGTCAAAGTTCAATTTGACTGGACTAATGGTGGAATCATATAGGCCTAAACACCACCGTCACTCAGTTGTTATTTAAATAGGCACATAATCAGTGATAATACCAGCCGGCCATTTGTGTAGTAAATCACATCAATATAGAGCTACGTGTATTTGCATTTTTCATGCTTTTCTTTGTTAATTAAATTAAAATTAGTGTAACTATAATTAATTAATTATTCGTCGTAGATTATTCTGCACTTTTCGTTTATTGGATTTTAATTACTAATGTATTGTTAAGATTTTACTCAAAAAGAAATACACTTCTGATTCTAAATTCTTTGTCGTAATGGCATCAGCCTCTTTCCTTGGTATGGCGGTCATCACTACCGCCTGTCACACCATAATCAGTCATGAATGAAGATTGAATATTGCGGAGCACTCTCCGTCATGTCCGTAGCGTTCTCAGCCTCAGTCCGCCAGTATTCAAATACTGTGTCTGCTGGGCAGCGTCATCTGATTCATCTTACTGTAGGCCTACTAGTCTCTTGAAAGAGATTCTAGATATCTTCATCACCACTATGACAAATATTAGGAATATGTCAATGGAAACTGTTTTCCTCATACTTTCAAAGAAGAGCACGTCACACCCTTGTCTAAAAAAATCTCTCCTCACCCCCTAAAAAAACGATCTAAAAAACTATAGACCATTTTCAAATTAGAACTTTTTGTCCTAAATTCTTGAAAAGATGTTATGTAGCCGCAGCAAAAACAAAATCCATTACAGACAGATTATAGAAAATTCCACTAAACTGAGTCAGCTTTGCTGAAAGTCCAACATGATATTGCTATTTCTCTAGACAAGGACCGAGTCACTGACTTGACGCTACTCGACCTGTCTGTGGCTTTTGACACTATTGATTATATCACACTAAACTGACAGGTGTTTCTGGAGTGGCTCTGGATTGGTTTTCTTCCCATCTGAAAGACATGTGACAAAAATAATATAAACCCAGTTATAATCGTTCTAAGCTCCAAGCCTTTAAACTATTGTGTACCACAAGGGTCTATGCTGGGCCCTTTGCTGTTCACTCTATGCAATTATCCACTCAGTTCTATTATCTTTTGACATGGTTTGAGTCACCATCTTTGTGAAAATGACACATTAGGTATCCCTTTCTACTGCGAATGCTCAGCAATCTTTGGTGGAACTACAGAGGTGTGTTATGAATGCCTTTGACTGGACGACTTCTAATTGGATCTGAATTTCAATGGAAAAGATAGACATAATTTCCCCCTTCCGATTCTTGATACCAAACAAACTCAGCAGATACGGCAAAAAACTTGGAAGTCCTATTTAACAAGAACTTTAATTTTCGCCAAAAAATATCTGAAGTGTAGTGCCTGTTTCTATCATATTCGACGCATCAATAAAACAATACCTCTGGCTCTTGCTAAACAGATTACAGTCGCAAAATTTATCAGTAAACTGGGCTATTGTAATTAACTACTACACCACATACCAGGAAAAGACAAAATTACAGCGTGTCCGAAATTGTTTGGCTAAGACATACACTAGAAACCCGCGCTTTAATCGAGCCATCCCTATATTAAAGTCATTGCATTTAGTCAGGGAGCATGTTATACGGATTTAGGATCCTGTGCGATTTTTATGAAGAAAGTAAGCCACCTATATCAATGTGTTCAGGTCACCCTAATGAATAATAAAAAACATGTTGGCAGTCTGGCAATTTGCTCTGAGCCGAGAAATAGGCGTATATGTTTTGTCATATATTTCGGCACATTTTCAGCCAATTTCAGAAACAAATTTCACAGAAAACACATGTAAATATCAAATTACTTTCCAAATAATGTCTAGTGTTATTTTTGGTGAGCTTACATCACTATTATATGAATCCACATATGCAAACCCTGAATTGTTTTGCAGGAAATGCACCAAAGGCAAATATTTAAGATGGCCGCACATAAAGATATCATACATAAAACATTAAAACTTTGAATATCTTTGAATAGCATAGTGTGACATATGGTTTCTATGAGTTTGCTGCATGCCAAGTCCATTTCTAGAACTATTTCATTGCTTGTGATCATATTTAGGTTGTTATGTTAAAGGTCAATGTCAAAGTCAATTTAAAAGGGACCGGTTTACCATGTACCGAGAGAGTGGTTGATCTACTTCAACGATATTTTTTGCTGCAATGTTTATCTGACATATATTTCTGATATTTTAGTAATACACAGTACGCAAAAGTGTTATTTATTTAATATTAAAATATTTTGTAAATGACTCACTATATTTCTAGAAATAATGTTAGTGTTGTAATATATCTGTGAGTAACAGCAAAATCAAAACAATTTAATGTTGACTTTATTGTATTTTAACCAATTAAGCATAAAAATGCAAATAGTCAGCAAAGATAAACTGATCAAAAGGAATATATTAAGCTATTTGTAATAAAATTATCCAATTTAAAACGACCTGTCTTACATACACTAACACAAACACTGAACTGTTAATGTTGATATTATTAAAATAATTAACAATGAAAACATTGTGGACAAACGTCGCACTTTCAAAATAAATAAAAATCCGCTATATATTTTTTAAGGCAACAATAATTATCATGGTCAATACAAAAGTCTTAATGTTAATTATCATTATGACCAATACTTACATACATTTTGTTTCTTAAAAGTGATTATCATCTCAAATTCAACACCTTGTAAAAATTGATCTACAATCACAAATCTGATCACCTGACGAATATCAACATACCAAATGTTGACAGTGGTGCTATGAACAGATCGCGTTTTCGTTCAGAGTTGTCTCTAGTCACGTTTCTACGCCCACGTACACAATTAAACGTGTGAGTTAAAAAATCTACACTATGCTTGTTTCTCTTCTAAACATTTATATTAACACGTAAACGTATAACATCAAAACAGAATATTACAAATTAATTCAGCTGTTGAAAGTAATGAAAAAGTAATGAGAAGTAATATTATTCTTATGATAACATTACACTCTGAAACTATATATATGTCAAATAGCAAAATAAATGGAACATTTTGTGCACATAGAGACTAAGCTGGTAAGAAACACACTAGTTGGGGGAAATATGATGCGATGAATCAAAAATAATAAATTAAATTTGACTAGTATTACAGAAATAAGTGATCTAAGCAATGCATTGAATTGACTAATGTGAAAAAGAACAGAACGCAGATCCCACTTAGATATTCAGTGCCTGATTCACTTCTACGATCCAAAGAATCTGATTTGAAATAGTGTACATGGTCTCTTTGTCTGATGCAGAGACAACCAATGTAACAAGAACAGTTTCGTTTGTTGTAAAAAGTTAGGCCTATGAGTAAATGCACTTTTGCAACCATTCAATATGCTTTGTGATTTGCTGTAGAAAAATGATCGAGTGGATTTGCAGAAGAATAATTTGCAACAGATCAACCATAATATACTGTTGTAATAGGTATCAATGTGCAACAGATCAACTACATTATACAGTTGTAATATGTATCCATGTCTGGTTTTGCAATGTGACGGTTTGCCCAGCAGCGTGGCCAATGCTACTTTAAATGTTGACGAAATGCATCTTCAGTTGTTGGCGTTAGCATAAGGAAAGTTAACTTAAGCTCTCCTAGTTTAGTAATTTGTGAAAATGACTTTCTAACAGCCTCTGATATGGATACATTTTTTTAAATGCCGAAATATCCACCATAAAAGCCCAATGTGAGCGTCAATTTCATGGATCGGCAGGTGATTGATGGTAACTCTTTCAATACCTTTTGGCTAACCTTGTATTATTCATTTGTATCAACCTGTTTCAAAATCTGATTTTACACAAATGCTTTCTATATCTTGGTGTTAGTTAATTCACTTCTCATTGAAAGCCTACTAATGGAGCTTTGCTGTGCATGCCTAAGAAATAGCTAATTGCTCTATCCTGAATATTAGCTGTTTTTGTGAAGTTCACATAACCCCAGACGCTGAAACAGGAATATGTGATTGGGACTACCATAGAATGATTTTTTTATTAAATGTGTCAAAATCTACGTCTTTAAATGTTTTAAACTTTGCTATAACTGACCCGAGAGCTCTACTAACGGAGCTGGTAAACATGTCATCTTATACAACGTCATGTAAATATACTGCATTTTCTATTGATTGGAAAATATTGTTTGTATGAAACGATCACCAACGAATAGCACACATTGAATCCACATTTGTAATTTTATTTTGGTAAGTCAGATCAATCAGATATACTTGTTGGCATAAATGAGTACGCCCATAAGAGTAGATTTTGCAAACAGACGTCCGCATGGTACGTACCATCGCCATGGAATAATGAGCAATTGGTGAAGGGTTTTTTTTCTACACATCTATATTTAAAATGACTATATTAATAGTAAAAATAACATTTATTGGAAACTAAAAGTTGAATTATATAGCAGGCAATAAATAGTAAAAATAGTCAACACTATAATTTTTTATGTATTATTATAAACATAAGCTGTGTAAAAGTGTCATAAATTATACATGCTTGCAATATAAACAGTTGAAAACAAAGTTAGTTTTATTCAGTTATTGCCACTGCACCAGTTATCTCTTAGTTCTTGCTGGGATTTTAGTTTTGTTTCCGAAATTATGAGACAACACACATGAGAAAGCAATAGATGATGCACTTTGTGTGTGTGGGGGACAATATACACCTGAAGGAACGTCGAAACAGCTCTTCACGTCGGGTGTGTATGGTATTGATGTACGGTTGACGGCGCATTCGTAGGATAGCTCTGGAAATGCTATCGTCATCGCTCTCTTCTGAATCCCTTCCAGTTTGTCAGAATCGAAAACAGTGAGGCCTAAGTGCCGCACTTGGAAGGCATAGTGAAAGAGTGAGAAGACACGTGACACGTATATCCTTACGATATGGATGCATTCCACACCTGCCGGCTTCTAAAGACATAGTCTTTGTGGTGCCTTACCATGGATCATCGTTGCTTATTATCACACCCAGCAACTTGGTAGATGTAACTCTCTCTATAGTTTTCTCTTTGATTGTTATAGCTGGGCTATCCGGAGAGATACACCACAGAAACACAAGAAGCTCACACACACGATGTTGTCATTCCTGCCATTCAACAACTTCACTTGCAGTCTGTTAAATCATTGCATCGATTCCAATATTTCTTATTATCTTCATTTTCACTAAGATATAGTTTACAAGTAATTGCGATACATCAAAGGAATAATGTGTTTCCCAGTAAAAAAAAAAGAGTGATATACGGGTGATGACATGATGCTGGTTGGTGATTGGGTATGGAGGGTCACTGAGAATTCTTTTCACTCCCACACTATGAGGGGTTCTGCCTCTATGGGCATCCCTGAGAAATATACCACATTTTTGTCACTCGGCGATTAAATGCTGAAACACCTTGGCCGATATCACTCAGCTACCTTCGGGTCGGATAGTCTCCAAAGTAACTATAGTAAGCGGGTATAAACTCCATTCATCCCAACGTTTGATCAAATGTCAAACTCTCTATCCCCGGACCACTGATATGAGTTAGCTACGTCTCCTACGCACTTTGTGCTTGCTGGAATCAACTCTTTTCTTTTGCGCCCACACTCGATAGCAATAATAGCTAATGTTATTTACACAATAATTTTTGTGGTTTCTGAATGCACCTATTTAAAAGTTGAATTTGACCTTGCCCTTCACATAAACAAGCTAAATATGGCCTAAATCAACGAAATATTGTCAGAAATGGAATTTGCATATTAGAAACGATGTGTCACATATTAAATTTGAACAAATTGTCCAAAAGTTATATACACAAGATATTTGTGGCGGCCATCTTGGATTTTCGCTTTTTGTGCATTTCCTGCGAATTATTTACAAGGTTGCTCACATAGGTTGTGCTATTGAGTATATATATATATTGAATCACGCTAGTGACACAAAATTACAGTAATTTATATGTGGAAGTTCGGCTTTGTTTTTCTCAAACGCACGCAAAATGCCGTATTTGTTGTTGTTTTTTCAAACGCTCATAAAAAAAATTTGAGCAAATTCCCAGATTGCTGCCAAGAAGCATTTTTTTATTGTTTGAGATATCCAGAAGACGTTTATATTAGTGGCTTACTTTCTTCATTAAAATCGCACAGGATTTGAGTTGCTCCTTGACTGATTGGTGTCCAGTTAAATTCCGCATCCAGTTTAAAATATGCACATTCGTTTTTCGCTGCTTGCCTTCTAATCAACCATAATTCCAATCAAACCTCTTGGAGCCACCTGTTCACCAACAACAGCTCCGATCTTGTTCTCCGAAAAGAAACCAAGAACAGCTCGAGTGCATTTTCTGTTGCAGCTCCTACCCTCTGCTATTCATTACTTGTTACCATAAGAAGATCAACAGCGATAACGACCTTAAGAAAAAAGATTTAAAAACCCTTTATTTGAATTGACTTTCTCCCCTGCCCGGCACCCTGTTCACGACCATGATTTGATATGAACACTTCTTGAACATCGATTTGGAAAGCGAGCCTCTGAACTCAGTCATCTGATGAGTTAGATGATGAGTTAGATGATGAGTTAGATGAGTTAGAAGTATTTTAACCCTTACAGCGCTGGGATAGGCTTTAGTTGTCAGAATCTGACGTCTGAAGACAAGTAAGACACTGTACACAAGTACACTGTAAGAGTAAAACTATTTTTAATGGTCGTAGACCCATAACATATCGTCGCCTCGGAGCTAAAGGATCCTATCTGACACTCGTCAGAGTGGCAGATAGGATCCTTTAGCTCCGAGGCGACGATATGTATTCAAATGAATCAGAAAGAGCTGACTAAGACATTTATGATGATTTAAATTGAATAAAACCCTTTGGTCTCCAATGTTTTTATAAAAAAATCAGCGCTTCAAGGGTTAAATCGCAAATAATTAAATAATAAATTCTCACTTAGAATGATAGCTTGTATTAGTTGAATATTTACCCACAATTTCAAGTGCGTGAAAATCACTCATGTTTGTTTAATTTGAGACCAAACATTTGCAAATCTTGCTGTTTGAACACACAGCTCATTCCGAATAACTGGGAATGAAACAGCTAATAAAACGGACTAAAAACGACTATAGTCGCGATTAGCGGGTTAGGGGTTAATAAAATTGATTTAATTTGATATTATTAATCATACTTGGGAATTGTATAAAATCATGTCATTTTCCTTCCCTTTGAATTGCTGCAGCTCAAAGTGAGTAAATCAAGTGAAATTACCTGTCTACGATCTCTCAGCAAACACAAGTCTTCGACCCAATGTTGGCCCATCTTCTGCGACGCTGGGCCATTATAGGCCCAACATTGGGACAACATCTCATGTGTGCTCTGGCTGGGATGCATTGGTTGGATGGGATGCTTGTATGATTATGTGACATATCATTAATTGAATTACTGTATAATTTATAATAATTCGAATTATATAACATATTGAACAGTTAAAGGATTTTATGGGGTCTGCACGTGCCTCAAAATGTTCACGTCAGTTATAAAATCACTCTAGCTACGTTCACATTATTATGCTAACTTATAAGCCCTAGAGGGCTGGGTATTTATTTTCGTGTATTATTATACTATGTGAAATATATGTATGTACTGGTCACTTTAATAAACAATTACTTACTTACTTACTTACTTACTATGCAAGAATACGAATACGGCAATATCTTTTCTTGTGTTATCTGATGGATTTTGTGTGAACACCCTCACCAAAATAACATATTAAAGAGGATTTTTTTTACCGCGTTTGTATTCGTATCCGTGCTTATATGTGCACGTACCTGAAGTGTAAGATATTAATTAGGTGAGTGAGCAGCGTTCAATTGTTTACTTCAATACAGAAGTAGACTATACATTATGTTCGCAAAGCACGCAACGGAAAATATACATGTAGTGTCGATATAAAAACACGCATAAAAAAATAAATATTATCTTAATCCGGCGAAGTGTAACAAAAAATGCATTTAAATGTGAAAAAAAGAGACGCTTAATAAAATTGTTTTTTAAGCAAAAGCAAGACATTGAACCAACTCTGCTTCAAAGCTGGTCCATCGTCTGCGGCGTTAGCCCAACATTAAACCAACATTTGCTCAAGGTTCATCTTGCTGGGTTCATCTGCTTGTATCCCAGCAAACAAAAGGCGCTCAACCAATGTTTAACGTTGGCCCACCGTCATTGACGTTGGCCCAGCTTTAAACCAACATTGGTTGAACGCCTCGTGTTTGCTGGGATATGTCATTACTAAACGCTTCAATGATTTGCACTTGATGTGCGGTTGTTGACCACTAAGGGTGCTGGGAAATACTGTTCATATTTAACAAAATGTGGTAACAAAAGAGGTGTGCAAGTATTTTGTTAGTCCCAGCGAACATAAGACGTCCATGTAATCTTGGCTCAATGTTGGACCTGAGACTAAGACGCTAGCCTGACCTTGAAACAGCATTGGCCCAATGTGTTGTGTATAGTAATGTACACTCGGGAATTTCTGGGCTGGGTCGAGAACACGAAATATGGTTAACCCTTCCCGTCCTAGGTTAATAAAAAGTAAATTTTACATCCGCATCGAGTCTGGCATCACAAGAGCGATACAAGATACGATGCAGATGATAATACGTTGATTTCAACATATTCTGAGTCGAAAAATATATTTTAAAGACCAAAACAGTGTATATAATGGGGGATTAATAAATCACATATTTCTCAATAAATACGGACATAACTGAGTAGATAACACTAGCCCAACACGAAGTTTAAGAACCATGACGCCCACCCCCCTCCCTGATTGTCCATCTATTTAAACACCAATTCAATAACGCTCAATAACTACTCAGTTCTACGGCTACAGCCCATGATAGACTCAGTCCATGTCTGGGTCCGCGGGGGATTTTCCTTTTTTTATTGTTATAATTTGTGTCCGCCTTGTGTCTTTTCTTAGTACTTAGTTAGACCCCCGCCCCGTGGACACTTTTCTATAACGTATGGTCTCGCATGAGGGGTTGAGTATTTCTGTAAACGGGTTGGTGGAGTATCAGGGGGGGGTACTGGTGGAACGAGTCGCGTGTGTACTGTAAGAGAGGGGGTGATACCACACAGAAACACACAGCTGTACGCTTCACTGCTCACCCACTACTACCATTCTAACAGAAATCCAAGCTCTGCTCCAAGTCTCTCACTTCATGGCGGCTGAATGCTAGGGCGTAGGTGTCACCAATACCACCTTCACCTCAACACCACCACCACCAGCAGCGGCATCAGCCACAGGGAGGCTGCGCATCTCGGCATCGCCTGAAGCCCAACAGCTGCAGAACAGGTTGTTCAGGTGATCCTTCCAGCGCCTGTTCAGGCGTCTCCAGCAGTCGCAGGATTCTCCATACAGACCTATATGGCTCCACCAAGTTGACCCGGCCAATGCCCCAAACCCCTCTCACTGAAACCAGTGTAATGCGGCTATCTGGGCGATAAAAGGAGTAATAAACGAATAACAAAATGGACTACCGCAACATAAAGCCTTCCATCAAGCTGCTGTGGATTATACTGCCCCTCCTGGGACAGGTAAGATGATTGACATCATTATTCAATTATTTGCACATCTGAATCAGAAACGTTTATATTTGAATATGTTGATGATGTTTGAAATGAAAACGCGGTTTCTGAGCAAATAGGCTAATATAGGTTATCCTGAACGAAGCCCTGTATCACATATTTGATTTGCTTTATTTGGCAAATACAAATATTACCTGAACTAGAACCCTCATACTTTACCATGTGACACCAGTAGCACCTTTGGAAAGAATCTCCTGGTGTCGCATCGTAAAGTACTCAGTAGCTCGTTCTAATAGCCTATATTATTAGTAGTATTAGGAAGGATATAAATCACTATGTCATTTCCTGTGTGATAAAAAATGGCCATCACCTATCAAAAGATTCGAAGTGTGCACCCCAAGTGGGGATAGTCATTGATTGTTTAATGTTATAGTTTTGCTGGAGATGATGGATTTAACCCTTTAACCGCCAAATTATTCAATTTGAATTTTCACCCACTTGAAGTTGTGCCTCGCTGACGCGATCCACAACTTCAAGTGAGTGAAAATTATTCAGATTTGACAAAATGGAGGTCAACTCTTTTCAAATCTTGCTGGTAGATGTCACATTTTATATTTAACATATTTAAAATGTGGTACTTGATGTGCTAATAAAAAATGAAAACCCGAATATATGCAGCACCGACGGTTAAAGGGTTAAGAAAGTCCCAGAAAATACAATACGTTCACTCTATCATGTCTATACTGTTTAATGGTGTACCAACAGCACGATTTTGTTTGCGACACCAATTGAAAAAAAAAAATAATCAACATAGACGATGCTCATCAGACATAATAATAAAGTTGTTCCTTATACACTGAGAACAATGGTCTTGATTCAGTTCAATAGCCTCAAGGTCTATCTGTACATACATAACTTTACGATACCATCTGAAGTGAATAGCTGGGGTTTTTTCACGAAAGTAAATACTCACATTATGTCCATGTGTACCCTCAGCAATTATCGTGATTGAAATCATTTTTCTTTTGAGTACCAGCCTACATGTACACTCACGCAGGAATGCGCAAAAAAGTCATCAAGTTGAGCTTTTCGACAAATAATAACAGTATAATATAATAAGCGAAAGAATAATATAATAACAAAAGACTGTTTAATACATTGACCATGTCCACTATGGTAGATCTAGTCCTAGCGGAAGACAAACATGGACCGTTTATCTGAACCAAATTGACGTATAATGTTCGAAAGAAAACTGTGACGGAAAGAATTTGAAATCAATATCGAAATCTTCAATATCGACAATATAATATATACTGTAATAATGTAGACGAATTTGAATTCTAAGGAGTGAATCAATGGATCAATGTCAACTGGGTCGTCAGTATTCCCACGAAATGCAAGACATTGTACCAATGCTGTTTTAATCGTGGCCACCCTCTGCGACGCTGGCCCAGCATTAATACAACACTGATTCAGCACTGCGTATAGGTTTTTGTGTTATGTTTACCCGCTCACGGATGAACTGAGTCATTCTAGAGGTACTGATTATTGTCCCTGAATATGCTGTCCATAAATGCATACAGATATATCTCACTTAGAATGATAGCTTACGGTTCTGTACTTAACCATATACCAGCTGAGTTATCTTTTTAAATATTTACCCACAACTTCACGTGGGTGACATTAACTCATATCCGTTTAATTTGAAACTAAACATTTGCAAATCTTGATGTTTAAAGGTGATCTATCACCCCTTATATGGTATGAATAACTATGTCCTTATATGGGGTGATTGGCTATCATGTGACCCCATATATGGGGGTGATTAGCTATCATGTGACAGCCGATCACCCCATATAAGGAAACACTTGTGCCTCATCTTGTGGCAACTTTGATTTATTTGTCACAAAATTATTCATACTATATGAGGGGTGATAGATCACCTTTTAACACTCTTTTCATTGCCAATAACGGTGATTTAATCTTCTAATAAAACAGATTAAAAACGACGCATGTAGTCGTTTTGGGAGGAAACAGTTATTCTAACTGCTCAATATATGCATGACTGAGCAATTATATCACCTGATGTCATATGTATCTATATCTGCAGAAATGGAGTATATTATGAATAAACATAATTGATTGAAAACATTCAGAATCATTACAATGAGCTCTAACATTTACACTTCATACACGTTTCGTTAAACTTGAATGGTTGATAACATTGAAAATGTATTCATTTTGAGGTGGAAAAAGTGATAACGATTTCAAACGTTAAATGACTGACAATTAACCCTTTCACCGCTAAACACGACTCTAGTCGTTTTTTAATCTGTTTTATCAGCTGATTAAATCACTTCTTATTGAACATTTTGACATCAAGATGTTTGGTCTCAAATTATTACAAATATCAGTAATTTTCAGCCATTTGAAGTACCTTGTCTGACTGAATTCAGTAACAATTTTTTACTTCATTTAAAGCCAGAATTGCTAATGCAATTTCCAGCTTAAAATGGTCAAAATATTGCTATTTATAAAAATTACACGTCTCTCAAATTGGATTATATGATTATTGGAGCATATACCCCTGTATACTGCAGACTATTTTATCAATTTCATTAGCAGTTTACCTGTTTATCAGGTTAGGAACTTCCTTGAAAAAACGTGTATTATAATATATGCGGTCCCATCGATACAATGGTTAACAGACGAAATAGTGAGCATCCTGATTGATGAACTACATGTACCTTATTTAATTTGGATTCAAACAACATATTCCTGACATTTAACCCTCCCAGCGCGGGGATCGTCTTTAGACGTCAGAATCTGATTCGAATAGACGTCCGATTCTGACGTCTACAGACGGTCCCCGCACAAAATAATTACAGATTTATAATGCCATCGATCCCTAGCATAGGTATTCAAATGACAGTTAGGATGATCTCAACTTGAAAAAACCCTTTGTTCTCCATGGTTTATAATAAGTAGTTCATGTTGTAAACTTATCGGACCGATAAGCTAGGTGAGTGGTATATCCTCCTGGATAGAATTATTTGATTTACTGAATATTTACCACAACACATATCTTCAGTCTCAGTTGTATTACATTTAGTTTAAACACTGTGGAAAGTGTGTTAAGGCGTGTATATATACAGGCCTAGCAGTGCAAAGGTTAATGACATACTATAATGTATAGCAGTGTTTTTAGGCCCGAATATGTTTAAGAGAGGTCATCCCAGATCACTGTTCATTCTTCCAGTTATAGAATGTAGTGAACAGGTGAACTCTAGAACTTGATTTATTTCTGACCCCTCACTTGCTTATGTTGAGATAAACTGACATTTATTCAAACATATGAAACTATCTTTCAAAATTCTATTTGGAGCCCTGATTTATTGAAAAACCCCAAATACCTGTGTCTTTTTAGGGTTAGTATCTAGAAATAATAATATATTGTATTTGTGCATGCTATCAAAAGGTATTTACTTAAATGTATCCTGATTTTGAAATTAAAGCATATTTTCGGCCTTACCTTGGACTCAAATGTTCAAGCCTCCCTCATTTGGGAGCACACTGAGAGATGATCTTAGGATTGTAATATATTTAGTTGCAAATTAAATGGGACTACAAATGTTCCCTGTCATTTGCCGTGTTGTTTTCACTCCTGTGAAAAAAATCTACAAACTTTTTTTCTACCACTGATTGTGAAAAGAACTCCGTCACGCTTTGTCCAGCAAACATGCCTCGTCGGTCCAGTGTTGGTTCGATGCTGACCCCTCGTCTTGGCCAGCATTAAACCAACACCGGTTCGACGTGGCATGTTTGCTGGGTAACCAATATAAGCACGCGACATTGAACCTGTGGAGGTTTAGAGACGATGACCAGCACCGTAGTGGTTAGGCACCGCTGCCTTTCACGCTAGAGCCTCCGTGACCGAGAGGTGGCGTGCTCGGCCTCAGACCTCAAAAGGTTTGAATGTCGAATCCTGTGTCTGGGGGGCAGTGTCATTTCACCATCCTCAGGATGTTCTCCTGGCTCAATTTAGCCTGTATGTGCACAAAACTGGCCTAAGGCCGATTCATTTAATTTTTTTCACAGTACAGGGCTAAGTTTCGTCGCTATTGAGTACCTTGTACCATTGGCCCTATTATATAGTGTCTCAAGGCTCGGTGTCTCGAAATTGTATATTCACTTTGCAACGTTTATCTATATGTCTACATTCAAATCCTGAAAAATAGACAGAAAAACTTCTGGTGTTGATGAAAAGTAATTGATATATCATCCAGAGTGCATGTACAATACTTACCCGTTTTTGGCTCTAAATGGATACATCAGACATGAAATGGCGACACTACACGCATCCACTATTGTTATTATGTACCGGAATGCTTCACAAATTTTATGCAAAAATACCAGAATAATTATTGATAATTTCGAAGCCGTAGATAATACTATCTCACCCCACCCTCACATCATCATCTGTACATCATTCATCTCATCAATTGACTACAAGTTTTTATCGTATCACAATGTCACTTAAAAGACCATTTGTGCCGAAAAGTGACGTAAAGCAATGATTTACTACTACTACCCACATTAAGTAGTGTCTCGCTACCGCGACCCACAACTTAAAATTGGCAATCTTGGTGAACATTTGTACAATTTGTCAATATAGCCATTTTATAGCCTATTTCTCCTTTAAATTTGTCTTGTTTGAAGAACAGATAAGAAGGCAAAAATCGACTAGAGACGCGATTAGCACATTGACCCTTTAACCGCCAAATTATTCATTTTGAATTTTCACCCACTTGAAGTTGTGCCTCGCTGACGCGATCCACAACTTCAAGTAAGTGAAAATTATTCAGATTTGACAAAATGGAGGTCAAAAAGTTTCAAATATTGCTGATTAATGTCACTTTTTATCTTCAACAGGTCTAAAAACTGATATGTAATGTGCTAATATAAAATGTAAAAAACGAATATGGACGGCACCGGCGGTTAAAGGGTTAAGGGATAAGAAATCAAACAAATATGTTGACCGTATAGTTCATGACACCATTATCTGTCCGATTGCGCGCAAGCGGTGTATTTGCTTATATCCGTCTTAACCCTTTAACTGCCGGTGCCGCATATATTCGGATTTTCATTTTATTTCAGCACATTGAGTACCACATTTTAAATATGTCAAAAATACAATGTAACATCAACCAGCAATATTTGGAAAGAGTTGACCTCCATTTTCCCAAATCTGAATAATTTTCACTCACTTGAAGTTGTGGATCGCGTCAGCGAGACACAACTTCAAGTGGGTGAAAATTTAAATTGAATAATTTGGCGGTCAAAGGGTTAATGCACTAATAAGAACAGCGAAAAGATTGTTTCATTTTAGATAAATCTAAAATGAAACAATCTTCTTGATGACGAGCATCGCTTAGTTTACTGGTTGTAATTGTAACGTTTAACCACAGATGAGACAGCGTTAGACATTGAATCAATAATGGCCTATTATCGACTCAACGTTTACGACGCTGCCCCAACATTACACCATCATTGGCTCGTGTTTGCCTTGTGGTCGCGGGTAATCTATTATATTTCTGCCTTAATTACTGTACAGAGCTCTTCACGGTTTCTGGTCCAGTTTTACTCATGCATTTGTCAAGGTAGTTATTGTAAACCACAAATACCTGTAATGTTAAGATGCTCCACCGAGAAATAATGAAAGAACAGCAGCAAACATTAGAGGATAGGGGGAGGGGGGGGGGGTCACCCACCCACCGTTAAAATGTTGTCACCAAGACACCCAGTTACCCAAGCGAATTATCTTAAATGCACCTTTTCCAGGTGCTCTATTATTTCCCAAAACTGTTGCAAACACGTTTACAATGTCAGTGTTTTTTTATATTTTATATCTATTATATTACAATTCGCATAATATATATCAAGTTTAGTTGTATGAAGGCGCTAAATTAAACAAATAATAGTTATCCATTGTCCAACTTGGAAGTTGTGTCTCGCTACCGCGACCCACAACTTCAAGTGGATGAAAAGTGCTCATATTCGCTTGATTTGAGACCAAACATTTGCAAATCTTGATGTTTAAACACACATTTCGTTCCCAAGAACTGTGATTTGATCGGCAAATAAAGCGGATTAAAAGCGACCATAGTCGCGCTTAGCGCTGTAAGGGTTTAAAGCTATAACCCAGTAAACAAAAAATCGTTGTATAACATTTGTACAAAGTCGGCCCAACGTCTTCGACGTTGGTCCAACATTGTACAAATGTTATACAAATATTGTGTATTTACTGGGACTGGTGTTATTATTGGTTTCAAATATTTCATAAATGCTCCAGATAACCATGATAACCTGAAGAATGAAGCTTGTGTAGCATTTTTAGATTGACACGTCCAAGTCCCTCTCTGATTGATCCAGATGAATGTATAGCCGGGTGTGTGTATGACAGAACAGGATCATGACTAATTAATCTGGCCATCGAGTTCGCTCTTTCACAAATTGGTTTCACTCGAACCTCTCGATGCAAGGGTCGGTGGCTCGACCCCCCGAGCTGAGCAGTTCCATGAAAATCTTCCTATTAAATTCAATGAATATTATTCAAAATATGATAGGGTACATAAATACGACATGAGAACTATGAGGGTTTGGACCATTATAGACAAGTATGGTGATGATGGACTATTGTGGTATTGCTTCTCGTTTTATCCCTAATCACCACTATATATAGTCGTGTTTAATCCTTTTTAATATTAGAACTTAAAATCATGCTTATTGAGAATGAAATGTGGGTTTAAACATCAATGTTGACCGTTATTTGGTCTCAAAATAAACAAATATGAGTAATTTTCACCCACTTAAAGTCGTAGGACACGGTAAAAGTGGTGAAATTTTACATAAGATAACTTGGCGGGTAAAGGGTTAAAACGCTTATGGTGTTTAAATTCAGAAAGACAGGGGACATGATGTCATTTCCCAAATGCATCCATTGTCGGTACTTGTAGACGACAAAGAATCTTTTCCATATCAGACCACCATTTAGTTCTATCAAATCTATTCCAGAAATTACAGGACATTGTGTCATCATTGTCAGTTAATGGCCAACAGGTTCATTACCAGTCCACATACGTAATTATTCTAGTTGATCGAGTAGATCTATTTATCTATTTATCCATTTATAAAACACAAAGTATCAACGTGGTCAAGCGCCATGTAGCTAAATATGTGAATCCCCTAAGCGGGGCATCGATCGTTTTAACATGACATTGGTACCGCCGTGTGATGATCTGTAACCCTTTCAGCGCGGGGACCGTTTTTATACGTCAGAATCTGACGTCTGTAGACGTCAGATTCTGACGTATAAAGACGGTCCCCGCACTGAAAGGATTAAAATATTTCTAATTGCCGTAGACCCATAACATAGATATTCAAAGGAAGCGGAGGGAGCTAGCTAGGACATTTATGATTACTTAAAATTGAAAAAAACACCTTTAGTCGCCATGGTTTAAACACAAATGATTCAGCGTTGAAAGGGTTATCTCCGTGCTGCTGAAGTGTATGGTTCTATTTGTCAGTCATGGGAAGCTGGAATTGCTAATATAACGTAAATCCCAATTTCAAATAACGATATCTAAATAGATCATATTTCCCAAATTGTATCATGTGACTAACCATTATATATCGCTAAATTCAATCATTTATAGCGAATAATAACATAATATGCAGATTTAATATGCTAAATCACAATGGCACAGAGGGGACAGTTAAATAATAATCCACCGGTGAAGTAGAGTATATATATTGTTATGGCCCACCAACGATACTGGGCCGACCAATAGTAATAGGCTTCTAAGGTAATATAGTATTGATCTTTTCGTGCGTGAAAAGCTATAGATTCCCGTTTTAAACATAAATAATGCCGACCTAATTATAGTTCAATGTTGGTCCATCATCTACGAGGCTAAGTCCATCAAATGTTCATTGTCTGTGAGTTTTTGTAGTGATCATGATGCCAGAGACTGTCAGCAAATATCGTGTATAAACACCCATAAATCACTGAACATGGGCCTACATTATAACATATCTTGTTTTTTTAAACGTATGGTGGTATTTTTTATTTATTTGAAGCTGCTAATGACGTTATCAATGCTAGCTGCCAGGGCTGCTCGGTGAGAAATTATGTAAAAATTTAACATATTGTGAATGCAATCCGGCACACAGGAGACATTCAGCCAATGTAGGTCTAATGCCGGCCCACCGTCTGCGATGCTGAACCTCCATCCCGCCAGCCTTAGGTCACAAGTCTCGTGTTTGCTCGGAAAAGTTGCTATATAAATTTAATTTATGTCCTGAAATGTATTATATATTGTACATAATATAGATAGATATTAATTGACAACAGGAAGTTGATGTAGACATACATAATTATGCGTCAATATAATGAGCAGAGTAAAACATTCGTTATGCAGTTTATAATTTAATAAAAAATAGAGAATGTAAAAGTACATATGGTCATCAACATTCGTTATGCAGTTTATAATTTAATAACAAATAGAGAATGTAAAAGTACATATGGTCATCAAGGTGATGCTGAGAGTTGAAAATATTATAAAGCGAAAAACGAAACAGATCGACTCGTAGATCCGAATGTACGAGGCGCATATTCGAATCTACGAATCCATCGTAATTGTGTTCTTTTTTCGACTTAAAATACACAAGATAGGTACCTGTGTTTTAAGATTTCATAAATAGAAAAACTTAATTCCGTTGTCATGGTTAATTAACCATCAAGTGAGATGGCTAAACCCTTCAACCCGTATATTGTGCCCTAGCTGATAAGTAGAAGCAACATTTATAACAGAAGATTCATAGATCCGAATATACTGTTTTAGCAATAGACGGACTTCACAGGTGTACTTTAATATAAGGTAATATTAGCCTACATAGAGATATAATTACGTTTTTACTGACCACCAGAGATAAACAAATATAATTATAATACGGTACCATTTACCCTATATAAATCATATAATACAATAATATGATAATTGAACCTTCTGAATACCTTACACATAGTACATTATAATAATGCTTCCAACCTCTGTAGTCATCATGGACTTATTATATCATTTATTGGTCCGTGGTAGCATAGGGTTAACTCTATGGTGGTAGTAAGACATAAGACATGCAATAATATAATGTTCGACCCCCCGAGCTGAGCAGTTCCATGAAAATCTTTATATTAAATTCAATGAATATTATTCGAAATATGATAGGGTACATAAATACGACAGAAGAACTATGAGGGTTTGGACCATTATAGACAAGTATGGTGATGATGGACTATTGTGGTATTGCTTCTCGTTTTATCCCTAATCACCACTATATATAGACATGTTTAATCCTTTTTAATATTAGAACTTAAAATCATGCTTATTGAGAATGAAATGTGGGTTTAAACATCAATGTTGACCGTTATTTGGTCTCAAAATAAGCAAATATGAGTAATTTTCACCCACTTAAAGTCGTAGGACACGGTAAAAATGGTGAAATTTTACATAAGATAACTTGGCGGGTAAAGGGTTAACACGCTTATGGTATTTAGATTCAGACAGACATGGGACATGATGTCATTTCCCAAATGCATCCATTGTCGGTACTTGTAGACGACAAAGAATCTTCTCCATATCAGACCACCATTTAGTTCTATCAAATCTATTCCAGAAATTACAGGACATTGTGTCATCATCGTCAGTTAATGGCTAACAGGTTCATTACCAGTCCACATACGTAATTATTCTAGTTGATCGAGTTGATCTATTTATCTATTTATCTATTTATCTATTTATCTATTTATAAAACACAAAGTATTTTATTTGCCGTCAACGTGGTCAAGCGCCATGTAGCTAAATATGAATGTGAATCCCCTAAGCGGGGCATCGATCGTTTTAACATGACATTGGTACCGCCGTGTGATGATCTGTAACCCTTTCAGCGCGGGGACCGTCTTTATACGTCAGAATCTGACGTCTGTAGACGTCAGATTCTGACGTATAAAGACGGTCCCCACACTAAAATAATTAAAATATTTCTAATGGCCGTAGACCAATAACAAATGAAGCGGAGAGAGCCAGCTAAGACATTTAGGATGATTTCAAATTGAAAACAACACATTTAGTGTCCATGGCTTTCAGCGTTGAAAAGGTTAATCTCCGTGCTGCTGAAGTGTATGGTTCTATTTTTTCAGTCATTTGTAGCTGGAATTGCTAATATAACGTAAATCCCAATTTCAAATGACGATATCTAAATAGATCATATTTCCCAAATTGTATCATGTGACTAACCATTATATATCGCTAAATTCAATCATTTATAGCGAATAATAACATAATATGCAGATTTAATATGCTAAATCACAATGGCACAGAGGGGACAGTTAAATAATAATCCACCGGTGAAGTAGAGTATATATAATATTGTTATGGCCCACCAACGATACTGGGCCGACCATTAGTAATAGGCTTCTAAGGTAATATAGTATTGATCTTTTCGTGTGTGAAAAGCTATAGATTTCCGTTTTAAACATAAATAATGCCGACCTAATTATAGTTCAATGTTGGTCCATCATCTACGAGGCTAAGTCAATCAAATGTTCATTGTCTGTGAGTTTTTGTAGTGATCATGATGCCAGAGACTGTCAGCAAATATCTGTATAAACACCCATAAATCACTGAACATGGGCCTACATTATAACATATCTTGTTTTTTTAAACGTATGGTGGTATTTTTTATTTATTTGAAGCTGCTAATGACGTTATCAATGCTAGCTGCCCGGGCTGCTGGGTGAGAAATTATGTAAAAATTTAACATATTGTGAATGCAATCCGGCACACAGGAGACATTCAGCCAATGTAGGTCTAATGCCGGCCCACCGTCTGCGATGCTGAACCTCCATCCCGCCAGCCTTAGGTCACAAGTCTCGTGTTTGCTCGGAAAAGTTGTTATATAAATTTAATTTATGTCCTGAAATGTATTATATATTGTACAGATTATAGATAGATAATAATTGACAACAGGAGGTTGATGTAGACATACATAATTATGCGTCAATATAATAAGCAGAGTAAAACATTCGTTATGCAGTTTATATTTTAATAAAAAATAGAGAATGTAAAGGTACATATTGTGGTAATCAAGGTGATGCTGAGAGTTGAAAATATTATAAAGCGAAAAACGAAACAGATCGACTCGTAGATCCGAATGTACGAGGCGCATATTCGAATCTACGAATCCACCGTAATTGTGTTCTTTTTTCAACTTAAAATACACAAGATAGGTACCTGTGTTTTAAGATTTCATAAATAGAAAAACTTAATTCCGTTGTCATGGTTAATTAACCATCAAGTGAGATGGCTAAACCCTTCAACCCGTATATTGTGCCCTAGCTGATAAGTAGAAGCAACATTTATAACAGAAGATTCATAGATCCGAATATACTGTTTTAGCAATAGACTGACTTCACAGGTGTACTTTAATATAAGGTAATATTAGCCTACATAGAGATATAATTACGTTTTTACTGACCACCAGAGATAAACAAATATAATTATAATACGGTACCATTTACCCTATATAAATCATATAATACAATAATATAATAATTGAACCTTCTGAATACCTTACACATAGTACATTATAATAATGCTTCCAACCTCTGTAGTCATCATGGACTTATTATATCATTTATTGGTCTGTGGTAGCATAGGGTTAACTCTATGGTGGTAGTAAGACATAAGACATGCAATAATATAATGTTCGACCCCCCGAGCTGAGCAGTTCCATGAAAATCTTTATATTAAATTCAATGAATATTATTCGAAATATGATAGGGTACATAAATACGACAGAAGAACTATGAGGGTTTGGACCATTATAGACAAGTATGGTGATGATGGACTATTGTGGTATTGCTTCTCGTTTTATCCCTAATCACCACTATATATAGTCGTGTTTAATCCTTTTTAATATTAGAAGTTAAAATCATGCTTATTGAGAATGAAATGTGGGTTTAAACATCAATGTTGACCGATATTTGGTCTCAAAATAAACAAATATGAGTAATTTTCACCCACTTAAAGTCGTAGGACACGGTAAAAATGGTGAAATTTTACATAAGATAACTTGGCGGGTAAAGGGTTAACACGCTTATGGTATTTAAATTCAGACAGACAGGGGACATGATGTCATTTCCCAAATGCATCCATTGTCGTACTTGTAGACGACAAAGAATCTTCTCCATATCAGACCACCATTTAGTTCTATCAAATATATTCCAGAAATTACAGGACATTGTGTCATCATTGTCAGTTAATGGCTAACAGGCTCATTGCCAGTCCACATACGTAATTATTCTAGTTGATCGAGTAGATCTATTTACCCATTTATCTATTTATCTATTTATAAAACACAAAGTATTTTATTTGCCGTCAACGTGGTCAAGCGCCATGTAGCTAAATATGTGAGTCCCCTAAGCGGGGCATCGATCGTTTTAACATGACATTGGTACCGCCGTGTGATGATCTGTAACCCTTTCAGCGCGAGGACCGTCTTTATACGTCAGAATCTGACGTCTGTAGACGTCAGATTCTGACGTATAAAGACGGTCCCCGCGCTGAAAGGGTTAAAATATTTCTATTTGCCGTAGACCCATAACATAGATATTCAAAGGAAGCGGTGGGACATTTATGATTACTTCAAATTGAAAAAACACCTTTAGTCGCCGTGGTTTAAACACAAATGATTCAGCGTTGAAAGGGTTATCTCCGTGCTGCTGAAGTGTATGGTTCTATTTGTCAGTCATGTGAAGCTGGAATTGCTAATATAACGTAAATCCCAATTTCAAATAACGATATCTAAATAGATCATATTTCCCAAATTGTATCATGTGACTAACCATTATATATCGCTAAATTCAATAATTTATAGCGAATAATAACATAATATGCAGATTTAATATGCTAAATCACAATGGCACAGAGGGGACAGTTAAATAATAATCCACCGGTGAAGTAGAGTATATATAATATTGTTATGGCCCACCAACAATACTGGGCCGACCATTAGTAATAGGCTTCTAAGGTAATATAGTATTGATCTTTTCGTGCGTGAAAAGCTATAGATTTCCGTTTTAAACATAAATAATGCCGACCTAATTATAGTTCAATGTTGGTCCATCATCTACGGCCGAACGTATCGTTTGGTGTCTTCAGATTTGAACAATGACTATTATCAGAAAAACAGTATAGATTATTATCACTAGTGCATATCTTATCGTGAAACATAGATCTAAAATGGCTGAAAACCTACACAACAAACACAATGTTCGCTTATTGTAGGGCCAGTGTCGCAGACACTGTCCCAGCAATGAGCCAGCATTGCTTTAATGTCTCGTGTGTGAGTTCATATCGCCCAGTTTTACCTGGTAATATCATTGTAATCTGTACCTTTCATTCATTTCGCCACATTTTCTTTCACTCAGTTTATCGGCATATCGTCCGTTATTGAGGATAACATGAACTCTGCACGTTTTACCAAGGTCATTCTGTATAAACAGGGCGAGGCTAAGTCCATCAAATGGTCATTGTGTGTGAGTTTTTGTAGTGATCATGATGCCATAGACTTGCAGCAAATATCGTGTATAAACACCCATAAATCACTGAACATGGGCCCACATTATAACATATCTTGTTTTTTAAACGTATGGTGGTATTTTTTATTTATTTGAAGCTGCTAATGACGTTATCAATGCTAGCTGCCCGGGCTGCTGGGTGAGAAATGATGTAAAAATTTAACATATTGTGAATGCAATCCGGCACACAGGAGACATTCAGCCAATGTAGGTCTAATGCCGGCCCACCGTCTGCGACGCTGAACCTCCATCCCGCCAGCCTTAGGTCACAAGTCTCGTGTTTGCTCGGAAAAGTTGTTATATAAATTTAATTTATGTCCTGAAATGTATTATATATTGTACATATTATAGATAGATATTAATTGACAACAGGAAGTTGATGTAGACATACATAATTATGCGTCAATATAATAAGCAGAGTAAAACATTCGTTATGCAGTTTATATTTTAATAAAAAATAGAGAATGTAAAAGTACATATGGTAATCAAGGTGATGCTGAGAGTTGAAAATATTATAAAGCGAAAAACGAAACAGATCGATTCGTAGATCCGAATGTACGAGGCGCATATTCGAATCTACGAATCCATCGTAATTGTGTTCTTTTTTCGACTTAAAATACACAAGATAGGTACCTGTGTTTTAAGATTTCATAAATAGAAAAACTTAATTCCGTTGTCATCATGGTTAAACTATGACACATTAACCATCAAGTGAGATGGCTAAACCCTTCAACCCGTATATTGTGCCCTAGCTGATAAGTAGAAGCAACATTTATAACAGAAGATTCATAGATCCGAATATACTGTTTTAGCAATAGACGGACTTCACAGGTGTACTTTAATATAAGGTAATATTAGCCTACATAGAGATATAATTACGTTTTTACTGACCACCAGAGATAAACAAATATAATTATAATACGGTACCATTTACCCTATATAAATCATATAATACAATAATATGATAATTGAACCTTCTGAATACCTTACACATAGTACATTATAATAATGCTACCAATCTCTGTAGTCATCATGGACTTATTATATCATTTATTGGTCCGTGGTAGCATAGGGTTAACTCTATGGTGGTAGTAAGACATAAGACATGCAATAATATAATGTTGTTATGGCTACATAGCTGATTAAATACTGAAGGTATGACAAAATATGAGAGGGGTAATAACCCCCATACCACCCAGTATGACCCTATGTGACCCCATCAATCTCTGATGGCATAATTTGACACATTCTGTCTTGACCTCATCGGGTCGATGTTACAATTACACGGCCGGCGGGGAACTTTATGCTCCCTTCCTGCATGCTTCATGGAATACGGCATGCTCCCGCCGCCTGGCGCCAAATTCCTCCGTCTACATTCATCATGCTCACAGATCAATTCTAGCGTGCAAAGACAAACAGCAGTAACTGCTTACTTCTCAAGTAATCAGTTACTGCTATTTTCATTGAAACGGCAAACAATATTAACTGCCAATTTTGTAAGTAAGTAGATACTGTCGTTATAGTCATTCAAATGAGTTACTGCTCTTTGCCTTTGACCTACATCGCAGAGGCAAACAGCAGTAGCTGCTCACTTTTCAAGTGAGCAGTTACTGCTGTTTGTCTTTGCAGTGCAGGAATGACAGGGACATTAGCAGTCAGGCAAGCATGAATGAAAAATCAACTTAGCGGAACACACCGATTTAATATGGCAAATACGGATGTGTTTATACCGTGTAATATGAACACACATTATCTAAAGTCAACCCTGACAATTAACATTTCACTGGTAATCGATAACCATTAAATCTTTGATCTCCGATCACTACAATATCCGTTTTTAGTCGTTCCTAGTAGAATGTCAAATCACGGTTCAAATTGTATTTAAGTAATCGCTATGAATTGCAAATTGAAATGTCCCATCGCAAATAGAACAAATTTGAGTATTTTTCATCCATTTGAAGTTCGCAAATTGGTGCAAATTTAAATTTGTGATGCTGGCACTGGTAAGGCTACGTTTAAATAGTTATAATTACAGGCTAAATGATGTAGCTTTTGACGCGTACTTCTGTTTACTCCGTGCACCATGTATTTCCAACATGTTAATTGGCGGGGACTTTAATACACGAATCAGTACTTGATATTGCAAACCGTTGACAGATCAAAATAAGCTCACACATGATTAAGCTTTATTGCTGCCACCATCAAAGACAAGCAACAGTAACTGCTTGCTTGAAAAATCAGCAGTTACTGTTGTTTGCCTGCGTATTGAAGTGACATTCCTGGCGTATCAAAATATCTCTGTTTAGCTGGCAAGATTATATTTTAAGCTGGCAGCAAGTTACATAATAGAGTGGTTCTGTGATAATCCTAAATGGAAATATTGGTGTTGCCGATCTTTAGTTCAAAACGTCCAAGTCAGTACTAACTCGGGTACCGTCTTTATACGTCTGAAATATGTATACTAGCCGCAGACCCATAACATAGGTATTCAAATGAGGCGGAAAGAGCTAACTAGGACATTTATGCTGATTTCAAATGGAATGAAAGCATATTTTGTCGCCATTGTTTATACAAAAATATTTCAGCCTCGTAAGGGTTAAGGTTGCTGATTGGTTCACGCTATCACACGTTGTCCCAGCATTGAGCCTGTACTGGACCAATATCCCGCGTGTTCACTGGATATTTGATAAGACCGTGACCAAGTTCATCACCAGTGATCATCATCTTCCCAACAAAAACAACATTTGTATAGCATTTATACAATGTTGGACCGACGTTGCATATCAGTTATACAAATGTTTTGTGTTTGGTGGGTTGAAATGAATTTAACTTGACAAGAAAAAAGTTCTCCATCCTCGTCGGGAATGAATTCCTCTCAATTAAACACAAAAGAGATTTAGGTTACTGTTTGTCATTGTAAAAAACGCATGTGTTACGTGGGTCGATTAGATTTCAGAAGCAAATCGTCATGTAATTTAGTAAACTACAACGCACCACTTCTTTGTGTAATTTGGAAGCAATGATGATCACAGTGTACTTCTCATTTTTTAATGTATGCGACTGTTACTCAAATGCTCTCAAAGGCGTCTATTTAGACTTATGTTTATTTTGCAATATTTATTTGCCTATTGTAGGCCTATTTACAACCTCGTGTCAAAAAAGCATGGTACCAGTGAATAAAAATTATAATATTGAGGGATGGGAGTAGAAGAAATTAAAGTCCTACTTTTAGTTCTTCTTAAACTACTCAGGTACATCAACAGTTAATGATTTTCAACTCAACATTGATTGTTAAATTTTATTAGTCTAATAATATTCGAACAATTAAACATAATTTTGCTGTACTTATTTTGATAGTCGTAGTAAAACGTATGAGGTGATTAACTGCTGAATCATAATCTGCAAAACCACTCCCTTGTTTTTACAACGATGTATCGCGTGTTGGATTCAGACAAAAGCCTTATTCCAATCCTAAGATCTGTAATCTAGCCTCAGTAGTCCCGTCTACGTGTAATCTAGCCCTGTATAGATGTAGTGATATAGCCCGGCAAACACAACACGCTGATCCAATGCTGGTTTAATATTGGGCCGCCGTTTGCGACGTCGGCCCAGCATTAAGCCAGCATTGGGTTAATATTCCCTGTCTACTTGGCAGATACTTATCTCTAATTGACGTTACCGCAAAAATGTAACAACTGATGGTCACAGAGGAGTATATACATTACTTCCTGTCCTGGTGAACATAATCCTGCATGTGTAACAATAACGAGACATGGCCCAGTGGTGTTGACCGATCACGCCTAAATTGTTTTTCTTTTTTTTATTCGCACTTTAAATATACCATTAAAATGAAAAACTGTTCAAATCAATGTGATTTTTAGTGATTAGCCAAATGCAAAACAATAAGTTTTCCATCGATTTCTAAAGCCTACGTGGGAGTTCTATGTCTGTCATGTAACGCACTGAATCTTAACTCGATCACGCATTCACAGATCAGGTGGCATGCGAGCTTCGAAAAAACGCCGCTTTCAAATAAAGGTCTGATCAAATTCCCTTAGGATAAACATTGTTTAAGGAGGTGGGGGTCACTGGTCAGCAAACCTATTTCTGGTGATTTTTAAAGCATCGTATTTCACAGATTTTGCTTCCGTAGTACATTACTGAGTGGAAATGTGTTGTGTCAATTGATACATCATGCTAAATCTGGTATAATAAAGAGAAAATTCCTGATATTATGGAATAAAATGCACAGTTAGCCAGTCATATTGGCCGACCGTTTATAAGCGCCCGGGTGTTTATAAACACTCGCCGGAAATACGCTGCGAGTGCTTATAAACGCACGGTCTTAATGGGCAGCCATTTATAAACGGCTGGACCCGTACCTGTTTAAGGAAGTGGGGGTCAGTGGTCAGAAAACCTATTTCTGACGATTTTTACCAATTCAAGCATAGTATTTCAAGGATTTTGCTTCCGAAGTGCATTACTGATATGAGTACAGATGTGTTGTGTAAATTGATACATCATGATAAATCTGGTATAATAAAGAGAAATGCCTGATATTATAGAATAAAAATGTACAGTTAGCCAGTCATATAAGCCGACCGTTTATAAACGGGTGTTAAAAATATGGACGTTCTCTTATTTCAGTTGGCATACAATGTATTACCCTTGGGAACTTTGTGAACTCGAAGACATTTTTATTCACCTTGAGGTAGGAATTGCGGCAGTAATTCACACCAAGGTGATTTAAAACGAAAAATAGCTAAATTCTCAGAGGATTCGTCTTATATGCAAGATCAATGCGAATAATTTAATGTTCTGTTTTCACAAACTTTATTTTTGTTTTTCGCTCATGAATTCATCTTGAAATATGTAATATCTACATAGAGATGTGTCAAACTGCCGAAGTTGATATGTCCTGTAAAATCAGAGTGTGGATCATCGAACAAAATTGTGTGGGAGGGGTTGGCATTTATGGTTGAAATCGCCTTAGTAACAATACAGAAAAACATCTTTTGATTTTAAAATATACCTAATTTTTTATTTTTCGTACGTTTTACGGCTGTTATTTTCGCAGTTTTTCATACTTTTCAACCCCCGCCCGTAGAGGAAGGGGGATTTTAGTCGCGCCAGGATTCTTTCCGGCGTCCGGCGTCCGGCGTCACGTTTTCTTGTGGGCACTAAAACTCAAAAACTGCTGGTCAATTTTTTTTGTAATTTTAACATGTCATTCCAAGCAACATGGGAATGTGCAAGTGATTTTTAGAGATGCTACAAAAATTCAAAATGGCCGCCAGTCAACTCTAAGAAATGTTGTGGGCGCAAAAACTCTAAAACTTAAAGTCAGAAATTATTTAAGTTTTATTATCACATTCCCCATAATATGGAGATGTGCAGGTGACTTTCTCAAGGTTTTACTGAAATTCAAAATGGCCGCCACAGATCAATTTCAATTTTTTTGGGGGCGCAAAAAATGTTTGGTCAATTTTTTTAAATTTCAATATCACATTTCTAGCAACATGTGGATGTGAATGTGATTTTTTAAAGAGGCTACCAAAATTCAAAATGGCCGCCAGAAGTCAACTCCAAATTTTTTTGTGGGCGCAAAAACTTTAAAACTTATTGTCAGAAATTATTCAAATTTTACAATCACATTCCCCACAATATGGAGATGTGCAGGTGATTTTTCAAAGTTCTGCTGAAATTTAAAATGGCCGCCATAGAACAATTTCAATTTTTTGGGGGGTCGCAAAAACTCACAAACTCAAGTCGTAAATTATTCAAATTTTACAATCACATTCCCCACGATATGGAGATGTGCATGTGACTTTTTCAAGGTTTTACCGAAATTCATGGCCGCCATGCTTGAACTTCATTTTTTCATATTTTTTTGTGGGCGCAAAAACTCAAAAATTGAAATCAAAAATAATGTGCAGGTGATTTTACTGAAATTTAAAATGGCCACCACTAGTCGACTTTCTAAATATTTGTGACCGCAAAAAACTCTAACAACCTAATTTATGGCGGGGGATGATATAGGACTTCAGTCCTCTTGTTATCACAAGTATTTGAACACAAATAATGTCACATTAGTGAGATTCGAACCTGAGCAATCATGCTACCATCGATGACCTCTTTTGTCACTGAGAGACGGGCCTGGACCACTGGACCCCTGTACCCGCCTCTGGCACCTGCTATAGACGTAGACCTATGATTGTGTGCCTATTCAATAATCACTGTAGGCCTATAGTTTTCCGTCATTCAAACGTGCAGATTATTCAGATCTTTACAAGCACTAAGGCGTTACCTTAGTGAGGTTATCAAGCGACAGTTTATAAAGTACATTTTGTCCTTCACTCCAGGCCTATCTCGGTAATGATGCGTCACAGTTCACTGATTCAAAGCGGTTTAGTTGAAAGCTGACAAAGAGCGAGCCACGATTCACACCGTGGGAAGCTCTATTCAAATATCTGACCATCTCAATCTTTGTGTAATGTTTTCGTGCATGGAGATTGATTTTGTGATATTAAACAGCCACTTTAAACATTTAAACATAAAGTCTTTGCATCTTAACCCGTAGAGATCTGATCTATGCAATTTATATTTTCTGCCACTTGAAGTTGTATCTCGCTACCGCGATGCACAACTTCAAGTGAATACAACTTCACGTTATTTATGAGATTTAAGTCCCAACATATATCAGTATTTCAAGATTTAAGACATATTTTACTTTTGAACAAATGGCCATAGAGCTGCTTACAAAAACACAGAATGTCTACTGTAGTCGACTGTATTTATTTATCAGTCATTCATTTATTCTTTTCTCCTCCCAACATACGGATCATTCACACGTGTCATACGGTATCACTCCATTTTACACATAATAAGAGGTATATCTGGATCAA
The DNA here is from genome assembly GCA_964017125.1 of Flabesymbios commensalis. Classification (NCBI taxonomy): domain Eukaryota; kingdom Metazoa; phylum Annelida; class Polychaeta; order Terebellida; family Flabelligeridae; genus Flabesymbios; species Flabesymbios commensalis. The sequence continues at coordinate 115,723,931 of OZ024902.1, read as the reverse complement.
TTAGGCCTAATACACTAACTACATGAAACGATAAATTAGGAACAGGATTATTGTAACGGTATCTATTTGGAGTTTATCCCTGTAACACCTAGATCTTTCTACTGATTTTTTTGTAATATGAATTGACCGCAATGAAGAATGCAAATTATACTCTGATTTTATAAAATGGCCAAGTGTAATAATTATATGTACACATAATTTATTATATGTACATATATTATATGTACAAAGTCTATGTACATATATTCTATCATTTTTATGGCAAATAAGTATGTAATGACTTGTCGTTATGTCAATATTGTCTGTCTGTATATTAAATGGAGGGGTACTGAGATGATTGCTAGTAGTAGTACTTTTCGCCAACATCTGGGTAGGGTCATTAGCGATCAGATATGTTCCGTCAGTTGCATGTTGTACGGCATGGTACGGAAGCACTAGTTTACAGCAATCATGCAAGGAAAGCTACAGCCTCCTCGTATCCACTAAGGACTACTTTGCATACTGACAGTGAACCAACACGTACATGAAAAACGTATCCAATCCACATACATGTAAATTACAAATAAGATAAATAGCTTATTTTCTGGCATAAAGACTACTCGGAAGCTTGGGACGGTGGAGTTCACAAATTATATAGTATAGAAAAGTAGCGGTATACGCTCTGATAGTGACATAGAGTAGGACTCTAGCCTTCAGAGTCTGTGCCCACAAAACATGGTACAGTACTGGGCCGGTGCCGCAATCATTGGATGTACGTTATTTATGACCACCGCCCTGGACGCTTACATTCCAGAAGGTTTTTTCACGCGAATTGTGAATGTTTGTAAAAATGAAGCATGATATAATAACACCTATTATTTAGCTGGGGCTTTTTTGGTAGGTTTTTATTGGAATTTGTGATGTTTTCCCACATTTGAATTCCCTCGAATATTGGACCTATATCTGCCACGATCCATATATATCGCCACTATTTCTGCTCGCGAAATAGAATTTGTGAGAACGGCAGTTTCTGTGTCTTTTATCCGCTGATACATTACTGTTAGTAACAAATACAAAAAGTGGAGCTGACCCAGATTATAGCCATGCGATTGGTCGAAATGACAATCTTGACCAATCACAAGACCAAGATCTGGGCCAAAAGTTTTGAGTATACCTATGAGTACCCTGTCAGCAGTCCGTGCAGGGTACATTATTGTCATAACGCATGGCGTGACATGGTAAACCGCCCGTGAACAAGATCATCATGTGTGACATAGCTCAGCTGGGAAACGGCCGCGCCGGGCCAACATGGAATTAACGCTGCGCCAACGGCAAAAACATTGCTGCAGCGTTGTAACAGTGTTGGTTTAATGAAGTTGTCTTCACTCTGGCGAACTGGTGACCTCACCGGGCGACCTCATCAAGCTATCACGACGCTACCTCATGAGGTCTCAACTAGGTCTATATAGACGTTATCATATTTAACCTTGATAGTAGTACAAACACGGGACCGGCATTGATGCGATCGTCATTGTGTAATATTTTAAGTATGATACTCACTCAGCCGAACTTGTAATTTTTGAGAGAGGTTTCAATTTTGACATGTATACAAAACTAGACCCTGTAACGTATTTCATCTCTCTTACGGTTCTTAAGTCTTTTTATATCCAGGCCTATATCAACTTCGCCGATAGACTGTTCCGCTCTAACGCGCCTCTGAGCTCTGATATACGAGGGGTTAGATAATATACAATTTGTTACACTGTCCGTTTGGCGAACACACACTGATATGCACGTTTGTATATCATTAATTTACCCTTATAACACCGAAATATTTTCGTATAAACTATGGAGACCAAAAGGTTTTTCAATTTGAAATCATCATAATTTGAATACCTATCTTATTGGTCTACGGTTATTATACATATTTTAATTCTTGCAGTACGGGGATCGTCTTTAGACGTCAGAATCTGACGCCTGTAGACGTCAGATTCTGATGTCTAAAGACGATCCCCGCACTGAAAGGGTTAACATAATCATAAAAGATGTTGTCATGAAGGGTGTAATTGCCTCTTTGTAAACTACCAGCTAAGTACCTTTAACATTTTAAGTGATTTACTACTTCTTCATTATTCCTTTCAAGCTGCCAATATTGCGTCATAAATTCCAGTCAGATATTGAATAAAAAAAACAAGGCATACATTTCAATCTAGACGTGTTATAGTTTACAAACGGTGCTTTGATGACATTGCATCATGTAAATACAATACATTGAAATCATACCAAGTTTTATCTAAGTACCTTTTCAAGTACATTTTTAAGTAGTGCATTCCTCTTTCAATTTTGTATGCATTAGAAATAGGAAATTACGTCAGAAATGACAATGTATAATACTAGTATCTACATTTAAAAACTGTTAGTATCTGCACATATAAATGAGCAGAGAAAATAAATTGAGATCATTGTGTTTTTGTTAAAGACTGTCTCGAAAGACCTTCGATAGAGCGAACACGCAGTGACGAGTGGACCAGGCTTGGGGCCAAAGTACTCGGTACTTCGGTACCTCGGTACTCAAGTACCGATTTTGCAGTACTCGTCAGTACTCAGTACTTGAGTACAAGTATGGGTACAAGTACTTTTTAAAATAAAAGTACTTTTAACGAGTACTTACGAGTACTTTATGAGTACTAGTCATCTTAAATTGATTCCAAATAGCTCACAGACAAATCATAATTATATCATTATAGCGGGATATGGAACATTCAGTTAATGATTCGTTTACCAACCGTTTGGATATTATACTGAAAAATAATTTAACTAATACTTTGAAATTATTTCAAACTAGTCCAACTACTTACATCAACTTATAAACAAAAGTGCACCTTTTTCACAATATCATGCTGCTAACTGCTTGTTCTACATTGTATATACTAGTATCCTCGTGTAGTTCACAACATAAATAAATAGCTATTCTTAAAAAAAAAGACAAGAGACGTGTCTCTGGAAAACAGGAATAAATGTTGATATATAGCATTTACACGTGACTATACTCCACGGTAGGACAAGTAATCATTGAAGGGGAAGGCGTGATTTTAACAATGATGTCGCGCCATTTTAAAATCACACTTACAACACCCCTTTCATCGCAGCTCATCCCCAGCAAACACGAGGCATTGAATCAATGGTGGTATAATGTTGGGCCAACGTTGAAGACGATGTACCAGCATTACTACAGGTTCAATGTCTTGTGTTTGTTGGGACGATCAATCGGTATTTGCATAATATTTGCACAATATTGGCCCAATCGCGTAGACACTCAGCCGACAGTTCCCCAGCACCGGACTAATAATGTCACTTGTGTGAACAAGTAGTTTATAACTATTTATAAAGCAGTTGAGACTCGGTGTGTACCTCTGGGTGTGTACTAAGATATATTAACACTGCCATAGCTCATACAACTCTGTACCAAGGTTGTGTAAGTACTAAAAACACGACAGCGACAACGCCACGTCTTATCTACAGTGACCTTAAAATACCGGGCAAATGTCCAAGACATTGGGCCAGGAATTAACCAGCATTGTACCGAGAAGACATAGGATTATCCCGTGATATAACAGTGCTGTTCAAACACAGATGACTTCAGTAATTAGACGGCAAACATCACCCTTTAACTGCGGGACACCACTATTATTTATATATCATTATTACAAATCATTTTATAAATCGTTCCATCACAAAATCAGATAGCTATACATACCGAAAACAAGAAAAAAAATAAAAGTAGACGAAATTATGCACAAGACGTCAGGTTTGTAACGAACTAAACAACCCTAAAATGTACAATATACATTGCGTCAGGTCACCAGTAAGCAGCAGGTATTTACTTTTTTTTTTTGTTCATTTTTAAATATCGTGATTATGTAGCTTGTCATTTGAAGCTATAAATTGAGCAATTATAACTGCAAATGAGAAAAAGATATAATTGAACACGCTAGTGTGGCGTAAGGGTTAAAGGTGTGAGGTTACATAATGAGTCAATTGTAGGCCTACGGCGGCTTTATATAACCCTTTCCGTGCCCGAAATGTGATGTCGGACCGAGTATAAAAATAAATACACAACAGTGGGGTGCTCTTCATATAAAAATGTATTTTTAAACTAATAATTGGATAGTATATCAGCGTATTCCCGGGTTGAATCTTGTAACGATATTCATGTGTTATGTTAATACATTTGATTTTATATCAGCAGCAACTAAAGTGTGCCTGTTATCACAAAACAATTCTGCAGTGCAAAGCCAAAAGGCAGTTCTGTTTACTTTACAAGTTTGCAGATACTGCCTTTTTGATTTTCAGGGCAGAATTGTGATCGATGTACCCTTAATAGCTTTGATCTTTTCCATGTGTTCAGGCTCATTTAAACGGGTTTTTTTTTACAGTGGTGGCCAAATGTTGCTGGCACTGGCCCAAAATTTAAACATCATTAGGACTACTGCAAGTTTTCAAGCTTGCGTGTTTTGCAACGTATAGCTTTAGACACAGACAATTTATATATGTATTCATTTATTTATTATGATTCGCCAAATACATGGCATCAGAGATGCAATATCAATAATAGGCCTGTCCCATAAAATATTATTTTCAACACTCATATATATCTATATGCATAATATGTGACCCGATCTGACAAAATGAGTCGTAAGTTGCATATTTAAATATTGGAGTTATTAAGATATCCCAAACCTACACAAATTACATTTAAAATGGTATATCACATAACTCTGTAGCGTGTTTAGCTTCGAAAATATGACTCGACAAACTCAGAAAAATGTGAAATCTGAAATTGCCATGAGAAAATGGCAATTGAAGTTCAAAAAGGCAATTTGTGCACTTATGGAAAGTAGCACACAATTGTATTAAAATCAATTAAATAGAAAAAAATAGTATTACCACCCCCATTTTCTTAATAATCGTTTGCCAAAGTGCGACTTAAAATTCCTTTTGCCAGACTGGGTCAAATATATCAACATGAAGTAACATATATCATAATCAATTTTTTATTGAAAAAAATTCATGTAATTAATTTTTACAACCAAAGTACTCGGTACTTGTACTCAAGTACTTTTTAAAGTACTTGTACTTGTACTCAAGTACTATTGAAAATCCAGTACTTGTACTTGTACTTGTACTCGTCAATTTTTCAAGTACTTGTACTTGTACTCGAGTACTTTTGTCCAGTACTCGCACCAAGCCTGGAGTGGACTAAGTATTAACATGAGTGTAATCTGGTAATGGTTCGGTACTAGGTCGATGTGGTCGTGTCAGCGTAGAACTGTTAACTCTTCATTCTGTAATGACCTTCTACAAACGTTTATACCATCCACTGGAGGTTAAAATTCCTGGCAGTGGCCGCTGCACCAGCTAATATGGTCACCCTTCGCTTAATGTTGGTCCACCGTCGCAGACGATGGACCAACATTAAAAACATTGGAATAGTGCATCTTACAGATTGGGATCCCAGCAAGCTCTAAACTCTGACCCTATAATGTGGGACCAACATCGCCGACATTACAACAACATTTGATCAACTTCTTGTTTCGTTGTAGATGTTTGGCTCTATATGGTGGTTTAATGTTGGGATAGCGTCGCAAATGGTATCCTAACTTTAAAACAGCATTTAAACAACGTTTCTTGTTTGGTTGAATTTATTTGGCTGGAATAGTAGAATTTTAAACTACAGCTTGGCAATGATTGGTGACTTAATTTAAGCTAGATGGATCATTACCGACTTCCTGTGGCCTACAAAACTGGCAGCCTTTAAGTACGCACTCGTCTTTTGTCACACTATTCAGCTGAACTATTGGAATGCTGACTGGTGTCAGGTATACTTGGTTATGGTCCGCTTTATGCCATTTTCTCATTCCTTCTCAGGGTCATTCCACCGTCTGTACTTTTCTCTACACCTGCTTTCTATTCCTTTTGTAGTCTGTCACCTTCTTGTTATATCGTTATTTTGTGTCTATATTGTACTTTAATAGATCGACAATTACATGTTTTTTTTATAATGGTGATAAATCGATGTTTTGGACTACCCTAATTACAAAAATGCTGTACGTACAAAGAATATATAGAAATATTTATTCATCAACCTCAAACCATCAATATGAAGATAATATACATAATCTGATGCACGTATGTTAAATATTAAATGCTACTTAGAAAGAAGATATCCCAGCAAACACGAGACATCAAACCAATGTTGGTTTAATGTTGGTCCACCGTCTACGACGCTGGCCCAACCTTAAGCCAGCATTGGTTCAATGTCTCGTGCTGGCTTGGATATTACAGACCTGAAACAATCTAAATATGAAGATATATACATGATCTGAGGCATGGATGTTAAATATGTAATTACTGCTTATGGTGTGATGTCTCATTGGAATCAGCAGCCTGAATTGCAATTAAGATTGAAATGTGAGCCTTGCAGGAATAAAGACTATTTGTGTATATAGATGGTGGTGACGGAACCCGATGAGAATCTCTGGTAATATTGACCTATGGTGAGGGTTGTGTTTGCCAAGGCGGGGGCTGTGTGCCGTGTTTACATAGGGATCGGTGTGGTCACTCCCTTATATATGTTCTTATCAAACAAGACATTGAACCAATGCTGCTTTAATGTTGGCCCAACGTCTGCGACGCTGAGCCAACATTGAATCAGCATTGGTTAATGTTTTGTGCGAACTGTGTCTGTCTGATGTGTCGCAGACGGTGGGCCAACATTAACCCAACGATGGATCAGAATTTCGTGTTTGCGGGCTTTTTCTATGCAGCCGACCAATTCAATCTGTTAAATTTGTGTATCTCTACTGCGATCCTCAACTACGACTTTCTTGTACGTTAAAAAATGGTTCAAAATGTAAAGCGTGTCGTTTGAACATTGGCTGTGCAGCCATGTATTGCGGTTTATTCTCTTTCACCTTGAGCTGGGAATTGCTGTCACAATTCCCAGCTCAAAGTGAAACCCAGCAAACATGCCACGTCGATCCAGTGTTGGTTCAATTTTGGCCCAGCGTCGCAGACGATGGTCCAATATTAAAAAATGCCATGGTGAGTGTAGTAGTTATTTTATTCGAGTATTTTCTACAATAAAAAGACTAATTTAAAATTTGAAATACCGAATAGTTAAAAGTGAAGGTTAGCGTCGTCGGCATGAGCTTCAAGAGTAATTTAATTCGATACTAAGTAAAGAATCTCTCCCGTACAATACTGTATATTACTTTGACTAAGTTACTTTGAAACTGATATCAGCCTTTGCTATGATATATATCCTCATATTATATTCCCTTCTGAAGTGATTGCAGACGCGTGTAATGCGATAAGTGTGGGTTTTGAATATTTTTGTATAAAGAGATCAAAGGGCTTTTTTCAATTTAAAATCAACATAAATGACTTAGTTAGCTCTTTCCGCCTCATTTGAATACATCTGTTATGGATCTACGACCATTATAAATGTTTTACTTGTTCAGTGCGGGGATCGACTTTAGACGTCAGAATTTGACGTCTAATGTCGGTCCCCGCCCTGAAAGGATTAAGATAATTATATTTCTGTTGTTACACTTTGACTACTGTATATCGTAATGTGTATAACAGCCCGTGTATCAATGACGGGCTTGGGTTATTGTTCAATCACAACGTCACCCGATCTACCAGGAAAATCTCGCGGAAATCTGAACTGTTTGATAATACTTTCCCAGTAAACACAAAACATTTGTATAACATTTGTACAATGTTGGTCAAACGTCGTAGACGTTGGGTCGGCGTTGTACAAATTTTATACTAATGTTTTGTGTTTACTGGGTTAAGAACATTATCTATATAGATGTGGCGATTTTAAAGCGAGATGAGTGAGTTAACGCATTTTCACTTCGCTTTCTGCACATTGTGTATTGTGCCAATACCGCGACAAGAGAGAGTCACACTTAATCATATTGAAAAACATTAACGTAAAGACGTCAATTTTTTAGGATGGACAACAAAAATTTGAACATTTTGGAACACTGTGTGTATCTAGCCACAATGAACAATACTGTAAATCTGGTAATTTTTGCGTGTTTAAATTTTCTCGATTTTTTTATTTTGGGACTATTACGAAGTTTAAAATTCTTGAATTTTCATTTTTTTACCAAGCGCTATTATAATAATAATTTTCGCGAGATTCTTGAATTCGCAAATTTCTCGAAAATTAAAACCTCGCGAATATTACCAGATCCCAACACATGACATTCGCGGTGGAGAGCTGAGCCAGATGAACCACCGCGCCTCGTGTGAGAAAACGATACTGGCACGATATATATGTGTGGTGATTTCAATGCGAATTACAAACCACAGATACTGGGGATTAACCCTTCAACCACCGGTGTTGCATATATTCGGGTCTACATTTTTTATTAGCACATTAGGTTCCACCTTTTAAACATGTTAAAGATAAAATATGACATCAATCAGCAATATTTAAAATCAGTAGACCTCCATTTTGTCAAATCTGGATAATTTTCACTCACTTGAAGTTGTGGATCGCGTCAGCGAGACACGATTTCAAGTGGGTGAAAATTCAGATGGAATAATTTGGCGGTTAAAGGGAATACGAGAGCGTCTAAACATCAAGAGTTGCAAATGTGTGGTCCCACATTAAACAAATACGAGTAATTTTCACCCATTTAAAATTGTGGGTCGTGGTAGTGAGACACAACTGCAAGAGGGTAAACATTTAAATTATTTAATTTAGCGTTTTATCTCGTGTGAGAGCCCGACATAGTCATTATGTAAAGGTGTGATGATTTCAATGCAGCTATCACGTAGGCCAACAATACAGCAATATATGTGTTTTAACGTCGTACAGCGTTTTTTTTAATTCTTGGTGCGGAATGCTATTGTGATATAGTCACGATCTTTAGCCATGCGCTCACAGATAATACCCGCTAATGCAGTGCATGGTTGGTGTACTGTTAAAGTGTACAGTTAGAATTTATTGAACCCCTCTAAAAAGAAAAGAAAAACAGATTTGTAAAGATATAATCTGCAAAAGGACTTATATAAATTAGACTCCAGATTGTTAAAGATATAATCTGCAGAAAGACTTGATAATCTTCCGTCCAGAAGACATGATGCATTCACCCAATATTGGGTTATTGTTTGTCCATGGTCTGCGCCTCTGACACAGCATTGAACCAAAGCTGGTTTCATATCTCTGAGTTTGCTGGGCAGAGCGATCGTCTGGGATATCATAATTAGGTTTTAGATCGACCATGCGCATAATTCAGCCTTTGCAAGCGGGATCAACCTGAAAAGTGGATATGATTAAAGACTGTCTGTCTTGTGTGTACTTCCTTGTAAATTTAATAAGCTCAATCAGTTCATGAACAAATATATATTAATATAGTACTAATCGACCCGAATTTAGTGGCATGCATCCCAAACAAATTACCTATGTAATGTTTTAACTATTTCAAAAGAAAGACAAATTACATATATAGATATTATTTAAAAACATGTATCTTGAAATAAAAACTAGTTTTGAAATTTGTGACGAGAAGGATAAGTTTTGGGTATAGTTGGTTTCAGCACATCATTACAAATGTTAAGCAAGAATAGTATTATATATGTCCAAGACAATGCCTCCGTAAAGGTGAAAATAAAATAAACAGGTTTATGTGGTACCTGTGATTTTGTTATAACGTCATTTCACATAGGCCTACTTCAAGGCAATATCGCGACGAGGCTGCCAATGTCACCTGAGATTGTCTCCAATATGGAATATGAAATGACTATTTTATGTAAGTGATGAATAAAAGTCAAACTAGCGGAGACATAAGTGTATACATTAGGCTATATTTTATAGTCAGTACTCTTGAGGCTCTGTATCATGCATAATATTATTTGATCAATGGATGACATACAGCTATGTGTTTCGTATATCAACAATGCCAGGCATAGCGGAACAAACACCCTTTATGGACTGATGCACTCATTTGTTCAGGTAAATCGTCGGCTGTCAAAGAAGGCAGTCATTGTTGGTCATTTGTGTCTTTAGACACATATCATCATCAAATACCTACATGACAGTGCACTAGCAGAATATAGGCCTAACTATTCCAGAATGTTGAACATTAGGTGGGCCTACAAAAAAACTTGTATATCTATTTAAATGTGATGACATTATACTACACACTTTGTGCACTGTAAGACTCATTTCCCCCTCCAAATGTGCCGCTCACAGGGCTCGCGAACGCATCAACAAAAAGTGTCATCCTTACACCAGATTAATCCTAAGAGCGCTAAATTAAATAATTACAATTTTCATCCACTTTAAGTTGTGTCTCGCTTCCGCGATCCACAACTTCAAGTGGGTGAAAATTACCCATATTTGTTTGATTTGGGACCGAACATTTGCAAATCTTTTCATATAATTTCAGCTTAGCGATTATCTCGTAGCCTGAGCTTAGCACACAATAACCACACTGTTAACTCTCACAGTGCGGGGATCGACTTTAGTCGTCAGAATCTGACGTCTATAGACGTCAGATTCTGACGACTAAAGTCGACCCCCGCGCTGTAAGAATCAACATATTTATATTGGTCGTAGACGCATAACATAGGTAATCAAATGAATCAAAAAGAGCTGACGAAAGCATTTATGCTGATTTCAAATTGAAAAACCCGTTTGGTTGCGATGTTTTTTTACAAATTAATCCAGCGTTTAAGGGTAACCCTTACACCACTAAGCCCGACTATAAGTGTTTTTAATCTGTTTTATTACCGTTAAATCACCGTTAAATCACCGTTATCAGGCTATTGGGAACGAAATTTGTGTTTAAACATCAAGATTTACAAATTAAACAAGCATGAGTAATTTTCACCCACTTGAAGCTGTGGGTTGCGATAACGAAACACAACTTCAAGTGGATGAACATTTTAGTTTTTAATGTAGCAGTTAGGAGTGAAATAACTTTTGTTGAATATTAAACAGTCACAAATCTTAAATATTCCTCGGGCAGGTGGATGGTTTCTAATTAGCTGAGCAAGTTGTGTAGCTTTTGCAGAACATTAGTTTGGCTGGATGAGTACTTTAGAAACTATATGTCGTTCTCCTCTGACAAAAATTAAAAATAGCCTTAAGAATGCAGTAATTTACAGTACTCAGAGGGTTACGGCTATAAAAACCATAGAGCGTGAAGCATAGTGTAAACGTGGTATAGCTGTTATAATACACGCGCTGTTTGCTGGCTATGATAGCCCACAGCTGTATGATAATATGTAAGGTAAGAATGTGTAATCCTCGTGTCAATAAAAAAAAAATCCACAATGCATGAGGCACAGACTACCCAGTATAGTGCTGTATATTTTTAGATACTAAGCTATGTATTATCTCTTCAGCTACTTATACCCGGAGATTTAGTGTTATATTTATTCAGTGCGAGGTGTGAATTACACTAAACAGTGAATGAAAACTGCCTAATTTTATGCATTTTCCACGTTTAATAAATACAATCGAACACGTTGATATTACTTCCTGATATTATAGGATTGTGACATTTTCCATCCAGTTAATGTTATTCAAGATATACCAGATGACGTATATTATGCATCACTAGCAGGTAATGTCCCAGTCACACATACAAGACGCAGGTAATGACCCGGTCACACATACAAGACGCAGGTTATGCCCCAGTCACACATACAAGACGCAGGTAATGACCCGGTCACACATACAAGACGCAGGTAGTGCCCCAGTCACACATTCAAGACGCAGGTAATGCCCCAGTCACACATACAAGACGCAGGTAATGCCCCCGTCACACTCAAAAGACGCAGGTAATGCCCCAGTCGCATATAAGTTGCAGGTAATGCCCCAGTCATACATACAAGACGCAGGTAATGACCCGGTCACACATACAAGACGCAGGTAGTGCCCCAGTCACACATTCAAGACGCAGGTAATGCCTCAGTCACACATACAAGACGCAGGTAATGCCCCCGTCACACATAAGAGACGCAGGTAATGCCCCAGTCGCATATAAGTTGCAGGTAATGCCCCAGTCATACATAGAAGACGCAGGCAATGCCACAGTCACACATACAAGACGCAGGTAATGCCCCAGTCACATATACAAGCCGCAGGTAATGTCCCAGTCACACATACAACACGCAGGTAGTGCCCCAGTCACACATACAAGACGCAGGTAATGCCTCAGTCACACATACAACACGCAGGTAATGCCCCTGTCACACATACAACACGCAGGTAATGCCTCAGTCACACATACAAGACGCAGGTAATGCCCCAGTCACACATAAAAGACGCAGGTGATGCCCCAGTCGCATATAAGTTGCAGGTAATGCCCCAGTCATACATAGAAGACGCAGGCAATGCCCCAGTCACACATACAAGACGCAGGTAATGCCCCAGTCACACATACAAGACGCAGGTAATGTCCCAGTCACACATACAACACGCAGGTAGTGCCCCAGTCACACATACAAGACGCAGGTAATGCCTCAGTCACACATACAACACGCAGGTAATGCCCCTGTCACACATACAACACGCAGGTAATGCCTCAGTCACACATACAACACGCAGGTAATGCCCCTGTCACACATACAACACGCAGGTAATGCCCCTGTCATACATACAAGACGCAGGTGATGCCCCAGTCACACATACAAGACGCAGGTAATACCCCAGTCGCACATACAAGACGCAGGTAATGTCCCATTCACACATACAACACGCAGGTAATGCCCCAGTCGCACATACAAGACGCAGGTAATGCCTCAGTCACACATACAACACGCAGGTAATGTCCCTGTCACACATACAACACGCAGGTGTTGCCTCAGTCACACATACAACACGCAGGTAATGCCTCTGTCACACATACAAGACGCAGGTAATACCCCTGTCATACATACAAGACGCAGGTAATGCCGCAGTCATACATACAAGACGCAGGTAATGCCGCAGTCATACATACAAGACGCAGGTAATGCCCCAGTCATACATACAAGACGCAAGCAATGCCCAAGTCACACATACAAGACGCAGGTAATGCCCCAGTCACACATACAACACGCAGGTAATGTCCCAGTCACACATACAACACGCAGGTAGTGCCCCAGTCACACATACAAGACGCAGGTAATGCCTCAGTCACACATACAACACGCAGGTAATGTCCCAGTCACACATACAGGACGATAATACCCCAGTCACACATACAAGACGCAGGTGATGACCCAGTCATGAATACATCCAAGACGCAGGTAATGCCCCAGTCACACATACAAGACACAGGCAATGCCCCAGCTACACATACAAGACGATAATACCCCAGTCACGCAAACAAGACGCAGGTAATGCCCCAGTCACACATACAAGACGCAGGCAATGCCCCAGTTTTCAATGCGTTGGTCATGCGTGAGTATATTTCTGACTGGGCCCTCATTGAGCTAATAATACAAAAATAAATTATTAATGCTCGGATAGACAAACTAAACCGAGATGACTGATTTGAATAATTATTTACTCAATAATATTGGCCTTATATCGGATGTGTAGGGCCTAAGCTAGTTTTTATTAAAGACGAAATTTTGTAACCACAGAAATTATTAATATACATTTTTTTGTGATGTTAAAACATTTGACGTGAACTCATGTTTGGAGGAATACCATGTAAAGCATGTTTTTTTTAATGGACTGCAATAGATCAATCATGTACAGTCGTAAAATTGTCATCCAATTATACAATATTATACACGCAAGGTAGTGAGCGTTGATAATTATAATTCCTTCAGTGAGCTACTCTTTACAAATTGTACGTGTGACCAAATGCATGGATTGATAGAGGCGTGGTGCATGTAGCATGTGTAGAGGCCATGGACCACATTGATCATGGGACATTAAAGTACTTAATTTGAACATTAACGACATATTATACATGTAAAATAATTACCCTTGTCAGTTGTTTCCATTCGTATCATTCACGTGGCGTCATTTTAGTTATCTTTATTTTAAAACCTGCCTTTAGTTTCCTAAAGCATGTGAGCATAGTAACATAGCCCTAAAATAGTCAGACCATGTTAAATCACCTACGAGGTCAAAAAGTCGTATCTATGAATTAAGTATTAACCCTTTAACGGCCAAAATATTCAATCTGAATTTTCACCCACTTGAAGTTGTGTCTCGCTGACGCGATCCACGACTTCAAGTGAGTGAAAATTATTCAGATTCGACAAAATGGAGATCAGCTGTTTTCAAATATTGCTGATTAATGTCACATTTTATCTTTAAAAGGTGGTGCCTTATATGGTAATAAAAAAAGAAAACCCGAATATATGCGACACCGGCGGTTAAAGTATTAAGCTAACGCCACGACAGATAGGTAAGAATTACTGAGAAAGAACAGACGAGCTTCAACATGTTCAAGTTTTAGTTATCAACTCTTACAACGCTGAAATATTATTGTATAAACTAAGAAAGCGAAGGGGTTTTTCAATTTAAAATCGCTACAAATGCCTTCATTTGAATATCTATGTTAAATAGGTCTACGGCCATTATATGGTTTTAATTCTTTCAGTGCGGGGATTTATTTTAGACGTCAGAATCTGACGTCTGTGCACGTGAGATTATGACGTGTAAGCTAGTCCACGCTGTTAAGTTGTCTGTGAAAAAATAACTCGCTGACTATTAAAACAGAATATCGAGGATGATACTGACATTACATGGTTACTAATATATGTATTAGTAACGCTAGACTCTTTTGATCTTCATACAAAAAGGGAAATACCCCTAGCATCGTCACTCCTCGTTTCAGAATAAAGCGATAAAAAATAACGTAATCACAGATACATGAAGCCAATGTTTTTTTTATTATTGTGCCAGCGTCGCAGACGATGGATCAACCTTAAACCAACACTAGTCAATATGTTTCGTGCCTCTGTGCTTACTGGGTTGAAGTCGCGACTACAGCTCTGCACATCAAACCGACCAGCACACAAGACGTTGAATCAATGTTGTTTTAACGTTGGTCCAAAGTCTTGTGTCTGCTGGGAAGATAACGGTAGTAACTGGACATATTTCAAGTAAGCAGTTACAGCTGGTTGCCTTTCCAGGACAGAGATAATTATCAGTTTTGTTCAAACAGCTCGAAAGATATCATATTATTCTATGCTCAAAAAGAAAACTGTTACGCATACTGCTATATTATAACTTTAGGTATTTGCATTGATTAACCTAAAATTAAATTAAAATTAAATGCATAATTCGATGTGATAATTTTGCTGGAGAGCAATATACATGTAGAATCAAACTATCATGACAAAGCCCAATACTTGATAAGCATGTTTGTTTAGAAAATATTGTTTAACTTAATATATAGACGATAAGACTACAGTACGATATATGTTTAATATTTAAACACATAAAACATTGTTCATTTATTAAACGCGGGCGATTACGTCAATATTTTCAGTGATTGAATGATGAGAA
The DNA here is from genome assembly GCA_964017125.1 of Flabesymbios commensalis. Classification (NCBI taxonomy): domain Eukaryota; kingdom Metazoa; phylum Annelida; class Polychaeta; order Terebellida; family Flabelligeridae; genus Flabesymbios; species Flabesymbios commensalis. Next base: position 115,708,408 of record OZ024902.1, on the reverse strand, counting down.
ATTAAGTTAAAGGGACTGGCCCACGCTAAAATCATCAAAAAATCGGTGATTTTATTTCGGGTTCTTAATATGACCATATGATGTAAGCATGTAGGCCTACATAGACTAGAACTGCAAATTTTTATAATTTTTGTGCTGAGCATTCATCAGTTAGACTAGATATAGAGACGAAATTCCCGCATTTCCTATTTTTGACATGGTTGTCAATAATTAGAAATCAGGAATTTCGTCTCTATATCTAGCCTAACTGGTGAATGCGCAGCACAAAAATTATAAAAATTTGCAGTTCTAGTCTATGTACATGCTTACATCATATGGTCATATTAAGAACCCGAAATATAATCACCGATTTTTTGATGATTTTAGCGTGGGCCAGTCCCTTTAAATGCCTTCTTGATCTAAAGCTTAACCCTTACAGCGCGGGGATCCACTTTAGTCGTCAGAATCTGACTGAATGAGCGCTTTAACCCTTTAACCGCCGGTGTCGCATATATTCAGGTTTCCATTTTTTATTAGCACATCAAGTACCACCTTTTAAAAATGTTGAAGATAAAATATGACATCAATCAGCAATATTTGAAAACTGTTGACCTCCATTTTGTCAAATCTGAATAATTTTCACTCACTTGAAGTTGTGGATCGCGTCAGCGAGACACAACTTTAAGTGGGTGAAAATTCAGATTGAATAATTTGGCGGCTAAAGGGTTAAGGGCTAACATCAACACTGGTTTAGTGAATTTTACTTGATCGAGTGCAATTCTTAATTCTCCTCTTTCTCATTGCCCTGTTGACTGTTACTGACAAAACGGGGGCATATGACACCCATATTGGCTTTCCACACTCGGGAAATGGATGTTCAGAAAGGAAAGGGCATGTGCTGCTGACGCTATAAAAAACCCAGTGTCGTGATGTTTAGGCCCGACAGACTGTGACAATACTCGTTGGCAAGTGGTTGACTGGATATCTACATAGAGGGGGTGTCCACTGTACCAACATTAACCCTTCAACTCTTCCTTTACCGACTTCCCCCTGATAAAACTACCCCCAGAAACCGACTTCTTTTTTAAGGAGGACCCCTGAGGTAGCCCCTGGGCACAATACAGGTTATAGCTATGCGCATGCACACATCACACAAATTCAAAATGCAAGAGAACATTGCGTCCATGTCACTGACCATTCTGTTTGGCGATTTTCAACCACGCATGTAATGAAATATCTCCATTGCAATTAACGCATAAATGCGAAATTGGTGAAGAGTTAACGCCGGTCCCGATTATAGTCGTTTTTTTTCACTTTTTACTAACACATTAAGCTTCTGAAGCTGTTTAAAGATAAAACGTGACGTCAAAGAACAACACGTGGGTGAAAATTCCAATTAAATTCCAATTAAATAATTTGGCGGGTAAAGGGTTAAACCAGTATATGGGCAATGCCTCGTGTCTGTTAGATATCCCGTGTATGCGCCATATATCTCAAATATATGCTTTATGTTTTATTGACCCTTGGGGGCCTACAACGCTGAAATATTTGTGTATAAACCGTGAAGACCAAAGTATTTTTTTAAATTTGAAATCATCATAAATGTCTTAGTTAGCTCTTTTCGCTTCATTTGAATACCTATGGTATGAGTCTACGGCCATTATACGTATTTTACTCTTTCGGTGCGGAGATCGATTTTAGCCGGCAGAGTCTCACGTCTATAGACTTCAGTTTCTGACGTCTATAGACGGTCCCCGCGCTGAAAGGGTTAGCCTAAGATGATCTCAGCAGACATGGCGGGTCACTCCAGTGTTGGTATAATGTAGGGCCAGCGTCGTAGACATGGGTCAACGTTAATATAGCACTCGGTCCATGTTTCATGTTTGTTGTTTCATGTTGATCGTGTTAATAAAAATCTGTGTTATATTCATTTCCGTGTCATTGTCATCATGCTGTACGTGAACCATAGCATCATGAAACATAGCAATTTAAATCGTATAATATCGTGATATTAAGGACTTATTATCATTTTTAGCCCGCCTTTTAATTTTAATTAAAAAAGGTGGGCTATTGCAATTGAAGTTCGGCGTCGTCGGCGTCGGCGTCGGCGTCGGCGTCGGCGTCGGCGTCGGCGTCGGCGTCAGCGTCGGCGTCGGCGTTAACATTTACTTGTGGGCGCGATAACTTGAGAGGTTTTTCATGTTTCCTTCCCAAATTTGTTTTGCATGTTACTAATGACCACTTCTCGGACAAGTTCAATAATGGCTGAAAAAAAAATCAAAATGGCCGACTTATTGCGATTTTTCACCTTTTACGTCAATAATTTGACCTTGTGGGCGCGATAACTTGAAAAGTTTTTCACATATCCTTTTCAAATTTGTTATGCATGTTACTAATGACCAGTTCTCGGACAAGTTCAATAATGGCCGAAAAAAAAAAAAAAATGGCCGATTTATTGCGATTTTTCACATTTTACGTCAATTATTTGACCTTGTGGGCGCGATAAGTTGAAAAGTTTTTCACATATCCTCTTCAAATTGGTTATGCATGTTACTAATAAGTAGTTCTTGGACAAGTTCAATAATGGCCGAAAAAAAAAAAAAAAATGGCCGATTTATTGCGATTTTTCTCATTTTACGTCAATAATTTGACCCTGTGGGCGCGATAACTTGAAAAGTTTTTCACATATTCTCTTCAAATTTGTTATGTATGTTACTTATAAGTAGTTCTTGGACAAGTTCAATAATGGCTGAAAAAAAAAAAAAAATGGCCGATTTATTGTGATTTTTCTCATTTTACATCAATAATTTGACCTTGTGGGCGCGATTACTTGAAAAGTTTTTCACATATCCTCTTCAAATTTGTTATGCATGCTACTAATAAGTAGTTCTTGGACAAGTTCAATAATGGCTGAAAAAAAATTCAAAATGGCCGATTTATTGCGATTTTTCTCATTTTACGTCAATAATTTGACCTTGTAGGCACGATAACTTCAACATTTTCACAAGTATCCTCTTCAAGTTTGTTATGCATGTTACTAATAAGCAGTTCTTGGACAAGCTCAATAATGGCCGGTAAAAAAATCAAAATGGTCGACTTATTGCGATTTTTCACATTTATTTTACGTCCATAATTTGACCTTGTGGGCGCGATAACTTGAAAAGCGGCTAGTTTAACATACCATTTATATCTTGCGTTGTTATTTACGTGATGACATTCGACTTTACTTTCTTTATCATAATTCGGCGGCGGGCTATTATCGAGTGTGCTCTTGTTTAAAAGTGCATTGCACTGTCGCATACGTACAGTGGTACACGCACACTTGACACGATTAATTTGCTTTATCAGTCGCCAATCTAATGTTATGTAGGGTGGGAAACAGGTACAGCGCCTCGTTTAACTTTATTTTAAAAATGCGAAATTTGTCTTTACAATTATTCGATATAAATATGCTGAAAAAGCAGGTTTTAGCAATTCTTGGGATACCTCGCAGAAAAAACGCCTTTTAATATAGGGTTTATTTGGAGTTCTAGTATGGTAGGCCATTTATCATGTTTATGTGTGTACAGAGCTACATGTAACAGAGCCATTACATGTCCATGGTATAGTGTGCTGGACATAACCTCTTAATCAGCATTTAACCCTTTGACCTCCATCCTCGTAGTTTTGCATCACGTGGCATATTTTGAACGAAATATATTGATTATAAAATGATAGAATCCAGCTAAACGAGGACAGTGCAAGCTTTCATTTGATAGGCCCTATAGTATACTTGGGTATTTCATAGAAATACGTATAGTATACTTGGGTATTTCATAGAAATACCTATAGTATACTTGGGTATTTAATAGAGTTCTGTCTGTTGGTCGTTCAGAAAAAGAAAATTTGTACGAGAAATGTGCTTAAAATCCGCAAAACTGGCATTTATTATGATTCAAATTGTAGAAATAAATGTAATTTTAACCACTTGAAGTTGTGGATCGCGATAGCGAGACACAACTTCAAGTGGGTGAAATGAAATGTTTATAATGTTGCACCATAAAGGCTGATATCCGCTAAGTTATCTATTATTAAGTTTCTCACGCTTGAAGTTGTGTCTCGCTACCGCGACCCACAACTTCAAGCGGATGAAAATTACTCGCATTTTTTTAATTTGAGACTGAACATTTGCAGATCTTGCAGTTTAAGTTACCCTCATTTCATTCCCAATAACTGTTATTTACTCAGCTAATAAAACGTATTTAAAACGACTATAGTCGTGCCTGGCGGGTAAAGGGTTAAGGTGAGAATAGCGACAGCAATCAACACCTTAACCATTAAAGCGCTGAATTGTTTATGTGAACTATGGAGACCAAAGGGTTTTTTCAATTTGAAATCGTCATAAATGTCTTAGTCAGCTCTTTCTGATTCATTTGAATACCTATGTCATGGGTCTACGGCTATTAGAAATATTTTTACTTTTACAGCGCGGGGATCGACTTTACACGTCAGATTCTGACGAGTAAAGTCGATCCCCGCGCTCTAAGGGTAAACATGAATGAAAACGCGATAAAATAGCTGAGTGTCTGGAGGGTTAGGTATGAAATAAAAGAGATTTAAACTCATTAGTAGAAAGTGACCACGTCTCCACCTATCATTAAAAGGTAATTAGTAAATGGCGGCGTGGATTAGCTGATACTAGTAGATGGTTTGAATATGTCAGCATAACTTGGCGGGGATAATAGTATGCAGTTAGCAAATACGTCTGGTGATGTTTGAATATGATACTGGCATTATAATATTATACCTACTTGAATTCACAGGTTAACCTTTACAGTGCGGGAACCGACTTTAGAATCTGATGGCTCTAGACGTCAGATTCATGACGTCTAAAGTCGAATCACGTACTTAAAAGAGTAAAAATATGTAGGCTATATTGACCGTAGACATATAATATAGGTATTCAAAATAAGCAGAAAGAGCTAACTAAGACATTTATGATTATTTTAAAATGAAGAAAACCCTTTAGTCTCAATGGTTTAAGGGTTCGTAAGTGCAATGTAACTGTAATTTATACATAATTATATGTTGATTATTTGCAAAATGAGGGGATATGCCTGCTGCATGTACACATTAAACGGTTAATAAATTCAAATAAAACGCTTACATCCTAAGTACGTAACTACTCAATTCACTACAAATTGTCATAACAAAGACATGTGAATAGTCACCCTTGATGCGCTGTTAAGCTGATATTTTCGCTCATTTGAAGTTACTAATTATCGATCAGCAATTAACTTCTAGTGAGTAATTTGATGTGTGCAATTAGAGTTAAACAAATACATTTTTACTTACAGAACTTTACAAATGTAACTCTTTGACTAGAAAAACCCATTGTCTATGCAAAGATATATATCTCAGTTTACAAATGTGGACTTTTGTGTTGAAAAGGTTCAAGCACTGTGAATAAGGCCTACTGCTGAATATACAGTTTGAGCGCAGGCAGCAGATAAAGGCCTACTCGTGACCAATAACGTGTGACGTCAAATTGAACTTACAAATGCTTACAATAAATTATTGATGTAAACATGATAAAACATGGCAATTTAGAAAACATCAGTCTAAGCAAATAAAAACTTTTTTTGTGATTATTTGGGCCAATACATTTTTTGTAATCATTTGAAGCTGGAATCTCCAATGCAATTTCCAACTTCAGACACATAATTATTATTAGCACAGGTCTACACGCAGTGATCCAGAAAGTTAACCATATTGAAGGTCAATAAACCTTGGGTGATTGTTTACGAACAGCTACCCTCACATCATGTTAGGGGACTGCCCTTATCAGGCATAGAAATACACTGAATAAACTGAATTCTTTTCAGTGAAATACTCTTTACAAATTGTGCGTGTGACCAAATGCATGGATTGATAGAGGCGTGGTTGATGTAGCATGTGTCGAGACCATGGGGTGCATTGACCTTGGAATATTAAAGTACTTAAATTTAACGTTCACGACATGTAATGTTACTGGTCTATTCACAGTTTATCCTCACTAGTTGACAAAATAAGTATTAGTGCAAAAAGTGTCGTACATTGTATACCAGTATTAACAGATGAACCGTCTCAACAAATAAATGTTCATTTTATGTCTTCTAAATCTACGATAATTTGTTTTTATTTGAACATCTGTGGCTTCTTGTGGTCCAAGCATCAGGTCGCTGTTAAAAGCTAGTATTAATGAGATGAAAATTATTTAGACCCACACGTATTGATAGAAAGGACAATTAGACATGACAGGGCATAAGAACAGCATCGAGCACATATTAAAAACATACAAGAAGCAAAATAAAATAAAAATAAAAAAACTAAATAAACTTTTGTATTGAAATATAATAAGCATCAACAGTTTTGTATCTTATAAACATGCATTACAAAACATACAATTAAGAATACCGAAATATAGGCTAAGGTGACACACCCTACGGTATATGTCACGACTGTTCTATTTCAACTAGTAATTCGTCACTTTAGACACTCCCTGTATGCAGAACATTTATAGATACTGTGTGTTTGAATGGGAACCACAACATATCTGCATATCATTCACTAACATATTATTCACTCCAATGCTCTGAAAATTGGCACTCATGTTCATCCTACTTACTCCCGAATACGGATCAGATGCAAAATGACCGCCACTCGGGACATATTTTGTCTTCCTTATAAGCGCCATAGAGTAGCGGGTTTCTTTTTTAATTTTCTAAAAGTAAACGGGTGTATTGGTGCTGAGATCTATTCTCAATCCTGATGATCTATTTTTTATTCTCAAAGTACAAAATATATATACGTGCGCGTGACCCGCAAAAAACATGCCATTTTTATAATATACTGGATAAATTTTATGCGTTCCTTGGTTTAAAACTCATGTGGGTCTTAAGTCTACATGATCATTACAGTGCAGGTTCAGTGCGTGTTTTAGAGCCGTATATCAGTATGCATATATACACATATATTTGTATTGATGATATAATTATGTGTCACTGCAGTCCATGAAAATGTGTGGATGATAGGTCTTATTTTGTGTTGATATATAATACCATTGCGTTCTTAGTAGTTCAATTATATTGAGCCGTCTTGAGGCTTGTCATCGCGGATGGTGCAGGATAATATGTGGACTTCTAACATCCTCATCACATGCCATTTCCTGAATGTCGACCCAATAGTGATTATATGTTGGGCCAGCGTATTTCACGTGGGACCCTCGACTGTTGTTACTCTGGTGACTATTTGACCCGGGGATAGCGGAGCTGTGCGAAATGCCACGGCTTTTCGGCATTAAATTGGCACAGCAAAAGTCTCCCCAGTCTGGACATATCTGGAGATGAATCCCTTCGTATCCCGGCCTACCAGAACCTCTTACCAAAAATCAATAACCCACCACCATGTCCGCCGAAACACCTCATCCTCACGTCATCATATGTACATCCTTCGTTTTTCATCTAAAGATTGCATTGATTTTAACATATTACAAAGTCGCTTAAATGACAACAAACCGCAATATTACTGACTTACTTACCATTATCATTACTTCCGACTTACTTACCAATATAGTTTATTCTTGTTTTTAAAATTATAGTTAATTATCAGATTTTGATAACGCTTTTAAAAGTCTCCCACATGATATAACTTTGATTCTTGAACCTAATCCTAAATCTTAATTCTTATGGTTTTTTAAACTTGCATTCGTTCAAAATAAGTTGTCTAGGTTGAACGTGATGTAATTCCCCAAGTTGTATAAATGTTTTAATACTTGGCTGTGAGTTATACCAAAAAATTGCGGATGCAGTGAAAGATTAAAGGGACTGGCCCAGGCTAAAATCATAAAAAAATCGGTGATTTTATTTCGGGTTCTTATTATGACCATATGATGTGAACATGTACATAGACTAGAACTACCATTTTTAAAAAATTTTGTGCTGCGCATTCATCAGTTAGACTAGATATAGAGACGAAATTCACGCATTTCCTATTTTTGACATGGTTGTCAATAATTAGAAATCAGGAATTTCGTCTCTATATCTAGCCTAACTGGTGAATGCGCAGCACAAAAATTATAAAAAATTGCAGTTCTAGTCTATGTACATGTTTACATCATATGGTCATATTAAGAACCCGAAATAAAATCACCGATTTTTTGATGATTTTAGCCTGGGCCAGTCCCTTTAAAGGCGGTAGTATAGCCTATGATGCCTTTTGGCAGTGGCTGAGTGCTTATGAATAATTATGATTTACAGCTATGTGGAACTACTGAACAAACCACTTTGGATTTGGCGAACACCGTCAAACAGGAGACGTCGACTCATTCTGGTTTAACCCTTTCAAGCCTGACTGTACATTGTCATCTTCATCCACTACAAGCCGCGAATTGCTGTCGCAATTCTCCACTTGTAGTGGATGAAGATGATTTGATGTGGTTTAAAAATTAATGAAAATTGCCATGAATTTGTAAACTAGTTTCATAGAAATTTCCGTTCTCAACACTTTGGTTGTAGGAAAATTCAGTCTGTTTTCAGGGATGTAAAATGATGCGCTAACGCATCATGAGAGCTTAAAGGGTTAGTTAAAGGGTAATGTTAAAACATTTTGCTTGCACCTATTTATTGTAATTATTCCAGTTTGTACCCCGTTAAGTTTAGCCTTCCGTCGAGTCACGAGACATCGACTCAGTCCGGGTTTACCCTTTGACCGCCGGTGCCGAATATATTCGGTTTTTCTTTTTTTTTATTACTACATTATGTACCACATTTTAGACATGTTAAAATTAAAATGTGCCATTAAATCAGCAAGATTTGAAAATAGTTGACCTCCATTTTGTCAAATCGGAAGAATTTTCACTCACTTGAAGTTGTGGATCGCGTCAGCGAGACACAACTTTAAGTGAGTGAAAATTCAAATTGAATAATTTGGCGGTTAAAGGGTTAACCTTTACAAAGCTGAGATATTTTTGTATAAACCATGGAGAACAAGGGCTTTTGTTCAATTTGAAATCATCATAAATATCTCAGTTAGCTCATCTTTCCACTTCATTTGAATATCTATATATGGGTCTACGGTCATCGTAAATATTGTACTTTTTCAGCGGGGATCGACGTTAGACGTCAGATTCTGTCTAATATTCCGTCTAATATCGGTTCCAGCGCTGTAAGAGTGAGTTAACCCTTTAGCTGCTAAATGAATTAATTGTAATTTTTACCCACTTCAAGTTGTGTCTCGCTGACGCGATCCACAACTTCAAATGAGTAAAAATTATTCAGATTTAACAAAATGGAAGTTTACTGTTTTCAAATATTGCTAAATGATGTCACGTTTATCTCTAACAATAATAAAATGTGATAATTGATGTGCTAATATAAAAATGAAAAACCGAATATAATCGGGACCGGCGGTTAAAGGGTTAACCCGTACACCGCTAAACACGACTATGGTCGTTTTTAATATGTTTTATTTGCCGATCAAATTACTGTTATCAAATTACTGTTATTTATTTCATTTCATTTATTTGGTGTAAAATTAAACAAATACCCCCCGGTATGAATGTTAATTATCCACTTTGAAGTTGTGAATCGCTGTAGCGAGACAAAATTTCAGGTGTGTGAAAATTTAAATTATTTAATTGATCGCTTTAAGGGTTAATTAGTGCTTCGTTACGGCCGCATACAGCGGACTGACGTTACGCCAGCATTGGTCACGTTTTATATGTTTGCTAGTTTGTTACACATGGCACATCTATCACAGATGTTCGCCGTTTTGGCCTACCCATGCATGCGCTGTACATTTCACTCCATCAATTAATTTTTCACAAGGCTCTGGAATGTAGGCCCTACATGAAAGTGTATTCGACTTAATATGTTCGTCTTATGACCTGCCAATGTATGCGTATATTTTAAATTGTGTTCCAGTTCATTACAAAGAACAGTAGGCTAACTTATTACCGCAGATATTATTGGCCTAAATGGTGTAGGGGAGGGGGGGGAACTTTCTCTAAATTTACATTTAGAGAACACCAGTGTCCTACAACTTCATATTCTAGTGTTTCTTCTAATTTTTATTGTAGCCTATATATTTTTAAATAATTTGTGCCATTCGCGTTTTGATGTGTTCTGAATAAAGTATGGTTATATAAAATGCAAAACAGCATCGCTCCACATAAATGCATCGTCGTGAAAATTGTCTGACTTTACATTTAAAATATGCGAGTTATTTGCTCTTCTTTCATGAAACAGTAAACTAGTTCAAAGCCTAATGGAGTGTATTGTGTGAATAGAACAGGCGACAACGGAATCTTGTAGGCCCACATGCAGTCAAGTGTCATTCGAAGAGAACGACAATACCATGTACCGGTAGCGAAGAAATGACATTTTTATTGTTATTTTCGTCTATTTTCAACATATGTGTATCTAAAGCGTTTATCATATTAAGTTTTTTTAATTTGTTTCTGGTTAGTCTGTATTTTTTTTCGTCTTTTTTTTATATCCGTAAAACTACATTTTTCTGTATCAATGGGTTTAAAAAATTATTTGCGTGCATGCGTAGGCTACTGTATTTTACCTCGTAGGACATTCTGGGTTCAACCTGGGACAAACGGATTTGTCAAAAAAACCCACTTTTTGGTCTAGTGATCTCACGATGATAAATATACTGCTCTCTCTATGTAAACAACAGTAACTGCTTACTTTACTAGTCAGCAGTTGCTATACTGTTCACCTTGGTACAAGGAGCAAGTAACGTCGCTTGCAATTGGTGATGCTTATCGTCTGATTCTTTTATGAGAAGAAAAAGTTGAACGAATGATAATTTAAAAGTGTCACATAAGGCTTTGGTATCTTCATCTGCGTCACAACCTGATTGGCACCAAAAAAAAATACCTTATTAAACCGAGCTACCCCCCCCCCCCCCGATTCGTTCAGTTTCGGCTGAGCTTAAGTTATCTGTACTCTGGTTGTGAAGGTGGAAAGCACACGAAGCAAAGCACAAATTCTGCTACTATTAGGCCTAGGCCTACTCTCATGGTTTTGTGATTGTAAATAAAAAGTTATTAAACTTTTTTAGTGCGAGAACTAAATTTTTGTATCAGCAACTGACGATAAGATCTATTTCCGCACTGAATATTAGTCCCAAGTGCAAGATATTGATCGCCCCATATTATGAGTGCGCTTGATGCGTAAAGATACATGCGTGTTTTTATAATAAAGGTTTTATTGACCGTTTGCATGTCCACATTTGACATATTTAAAGAACGTTTTCTTGGAACAATATTTGTAAACCGACCCACAAAAAGGCATGTGAAATCTTTAAAAATGTTGTTTTAGCTTGCATTTGTCTGACTGTATATCAGTGTGTAGACCTACGTGGTAGTGGATATATAGGCCGAATTAAGCGTGGTACGCTCCCGAATATTTGGCTGATTAAAACAATGGGCATACACATCGGTATTAGGCCTACCTCCATAGCTTGGTCAAGTTCGAAGATGAGGTACCGGTACAGAATCGATTTACACTCTGTTTCAAACAATACATCTGACTTCCGTAATGAGTCACTCCAGCCTCCCATGGTACCGCGATACTGACACAACGTTTGTGAAAGATGCAAGACAACTGGACTGGATTATTACCAAGGCATGATGTGAAGACTACTCTCTACACAAGCCTTCATATCAGCCTCCTTTTATTTAATTCATCACAAATACATACATAAACCTACGCTGATTACACTGGGGGATTTAGTCTTTACAAATATTATCTGAGAATCCGTATCTGTATTCTACATGAGGGCTGTACCATAAGAAAAGTGGTCACCACAGCCTTTTTCAACAAAAAAATCAATTGTAGGGGCCTTAGCACGATAGCCCTTTTCACTCCTTAATATTAAGCCGATTGCTCTAAAAAATCCACGCAGGATAGACCTACATCTTTCCCACAGCTTGATTAAGTTCGAAGATAGGGACTGCTCCATGATGATTAGGGTTATCGCAGCAGGCTATTTACGTAGTCTATATGTGCCTATGTGAGTTTTATATGCATGTAAATATGTGTATTTTCATATTCATATACATTATGAATATGAACATACCATGTACATTCGTGAACGGACCATTTATTATGTGTCTGTTAGTAGGTAAACAGCCTACGTACATAAACCTATATGATTTACTATGTCTCAGTTATCACCCACTCATAATAAATAATATTTTTTTTCAATTTTTATCCTCCGCCCGTAGGGGAAGGGGGATTTTAGTCGCGCCAGGATTCTGTCCGGCGTCCGGCGTCACGTTTTCTTGTGGCCGCAAAAACTCAAAAACTACTAGTCAAATCTTTTTGAAATTTTGACAGGACATTCGTAGCAACATGGGGATGTGTAAAAACTCAAAAAATTTGTTTGGTCAATTTTTTTTTTAAATTCAATATCACATTCCTAGCAACATGGGGATGTGCAAGTGATTTTTTAGAGATGCTACCAAAATTTGAAATGGCCGCCAGAGGGCAACTCTAAAATTTTTTTGTGGGTGCAAAAACGCTAAAACTTAAAGTCAGCAATTATTCAAATTTTACTATCACATTCCCCATGATAAGGAGATGTGCAGGTGACTTTTTCAAGGTTTTACTGAAAATCAAAATGGCCGCCACCGATCAACTTTAATTTTTTGGGGGGTGTGAAAACTCAAAAAATGTGTTTGGTCATTTCTTTTTTAATTTAATATCACATTCCTAGCAACATGGGGGTGTGCAAGTGATTTTTTTCAAGATGCTACCAAATTTTAAAATGGCCGCCAAAGGTCAACTCCAATTTTTTTTGTGGGCGCACATTTATTCAAATTTTACTATCACACTTCTCACGATATGGAGATATGCAAGTGATTTTTTTAAGGTTTTACTGAAATTCAAAATGGCCGCCATGGATAAACTTCATATTTTCTTGTGGGCGCAAAAACTGAAAAATTGAAATCAGTAATAATTCACATTGTACAATCGCATTACCCACCATCTGGAAATGTGTATGTGATTTTACTGAAATTTAAAATGGCCACCACAAATCAACATTTTAAATATTTGTGACCCAAAAAGTCTAACCTAATTTATGGCGGGGGATGATATAGAACTTCAATCCTCTTGTTTAAATATGCTTTACCTATATAATAATCTGTCCAACGGTGGAAAATTGTCCAAAATTATTAGGCTACTCAGCGGTCAATTCTCAAGCGATTTTGTAAACACTATTTTTTAATCATTTGGCATCTACCTCAAAATTTCATGAAAAGATATTGTATAGTTCAAAAGTTAGATCACTTGACATGTAGCCTAGTAAATTTTCAATGACGACGCCCCTGTATAAATCCATTAATTAAAGTTATATTTTCACATAAAATGCTTGGATTCAATATTACACCTGAATCTATAGTGGGGCCAATCATAATGTTGACAGCTATAGATGGGTTGTGAAGAAACTTAAATTTACAAAGTTTTACGCCTAAAAATAATAATTTGAATACGTTCCATTCAGGAATTATTTTAATCTGAAATGAAATTTTAAAAGTATTTTTTTATTATTTTTTTTTCTTTTACATCAGCACTTCTTAATTTACAATAAATAAATCAGATTGTCCTGATCATATGCAGGCCTGTAATCCATAAAGGAAATTAATAAATGATGGACGATAATATGTGACTACTCAAGAAAAAAACCAAGTCAAGTCAGTCAGCTAGAAATATGACGCCATATTAAAACGGGAGACGTCATTTTAATACCGGTATGGAAGCCTTTAGATTCTTCCTTCACTTTTTACCCATTTTTTAGCCTCACTATTCATTTTTAATAAGGGAAAAGTAAAAAATATAGATAAAATTAGATATACAATTTTTGGTTCGTTTTTAACACTATTTATAAACTGCAATCCTCGATGTTCTGCCCTTAAGAAATGGCGCTTTGCCGTTCGTTCATTTCGTTTTTTGATCCATGTGCACCCTCTTAACACTCCTTTTTAAATCTTATGTTATAAATTACAGGTGATGAGCTCCCAAAATTATGAAATATATATCTTCAAGTGTAGGCCTACTATTGAATTTTAAAAATTTACGCGAATGAATTGGCGTAACTCTGTTACAGTTAATTCTCAGAATTGAAAATTTGTCAAATGATCTTTTGAAATACTAATTGGAATTTTGTTGTTGCAAATGACTGTACTTAGGCCCTTATAATTATTTATATAAGGCCTAATGGTTGTAATATTTCGGCAAAATCGGTTGAATATTGACTGAGTAATTTTTAATTCTCCACCGTCGGACAGTCTATAGGTCTAGTACGGCCTAGGCCTATAGGCAGCTAGGGGTAGGACTCATCCGGTAGGCCTACAAAAAAAATTCAACAGCCTATAGGCTAAATGTGTATAGCCTATAGTCGGATTCACATTAACCGTGGTGAATGAATTTTGCCGTTTTCTCAGTCAATTCTCAACCAATTTTCATGAAATTTTACACACACTATTTTCCATTCATGTCGTGTCAACCCTAAAAGTTTCGCGAAGTTTTGATAAGTAGGCCTATTTAAGAAGTTATACCATTTGACATGTAGTAAATAAATAAAAATGTTGACCTCTTATAAACCCATTTTCAGGGTAGTCACGACATGAATAGAAAATAGTGTGTAAAATTTTCTGAAAATTGGTTGAGAATTGGCTGAGAAATCCGCGAAATTCATTGATCCTGGTTGATGAATTTAATGTGAATCTGACTCTAGTCAAATCTTAATGACAAGCTATAGTCAAAATCAACGCGAGTTTGTCACGAGGGTTTTCATCTCGGCAGGCCTCTAATAGAAAATGTAGGCTAATGAAGTAATGCAATTTCACCATTTTAATTAAAACTGTGTTCGGTACCATTTGTGTTTCAGATGGACCTTTAATTTAAGAAATTGTGGTGAACGTGATCTCATAATATAATAACACAATTAAATTAGAAATAACAGACACAATTTAGTTTTTTCATGAACTAGTATTATGGAATTACTGTAAACATTGATATGCTAATTTCTATAGCTGATCAAATCTGTTTAAGTTACGTCCACTCCTAAAGCGACAAAACATGACTTCCTTCAATATCGCTCATCTAAAAAGGGGCATTCCTAAATCATGTAAATACCGCAAACCACACGATTTACCAAAAACAAGTTTTTAAATACACAGAACACCACTGTAAATTATTTTATAGGTTATATGTAGGCCTACCGAAAATTAAGGGTATGTGCAATGTAGTCTGTCCGACAGTGGAGAATGGTCCAAAATGAAAGTTAGCTTTTTGGTATCCAGTCAGTCAATTTTCAAGCGATTGTCACAAAATTTTGCAAACCATTATTATCTAATCATTTGGCAACAACCCTGAAAATTCCTTTCAGTATTTCAAAAGTTAGACCATTTGACATGTAGCACAGGGGGGAACACTCAGCCCAGCTAGTACATGTAGTATGTCATATAGACTAGCTATTTTTAAATTCATTTTATTTCAAAATTCATGTCATACCAGGAAAATTCATGTCATACCAGGGGGGAACATTCGGCCCAGCTAATTGTTTAATTCATTTTATTTCACAATTCATGCATAGGCTACTAACGGGGAACACTCAGCCCAGCGAGTGTATGATATAGACTAGCTGTTTTTTTTAATTTATTTTATCTCAAAAGTCATGTCATACTAGGGGGGAACACTCGGCCCAGCTATTTTGCCCTACTTTATTCTATTTCAAAATTAATGTCTTACTAAGGGGGAACACTCAGCCCAGCTATTGTATGACATAGACAACCTAGGTTTTAATTTGTATTTTATTTATTTATTTCATTTTAAAACTCATGTGATATTGAGGGGGAACACTCAGCCCAGCTAGTGAATGATATAGACTAGCTAGCTTATTTTTAATTTATTTGATTTCAAAATTCATGTCATATTGATGGGGAACACTCAGCCCAGCATTAATGTCTGACAGAGACCTCGCTAACTGTCTGTCTCAGCCACGCTAACACTGTTATACCCCGCCTACATTTTTGAATAAGTAACTTTGTGAGATTCCTTGCTGTCTTAATATTATTTATATCATTGTTTTCAGTATTCAATGAGCTTTCCGGAGATATTTATTACATGTTTATATCACAAAAATTTACAGAGATAATAATTCGTATTGTGCTGGTTTTTCACACCTCGCTTACCCACTGACAAGGGTTATTTAGTTGTGTAATGCACCTTGTAAAGCCAAGGGTGTGCTTGGTGTTAGCTGCACCGCATATAAATAAATATTTCGCATTGAAAACCCCATGGAAACATGGTTTTAAATTAATAACAGAAAAAGTATTTGAAGTACAGTAAAAATAATTATATCACAGGAAAGCATTTTCCGGCCACTATAATCTGACATGCATCCCAACGCTGTGCCCGAAATTTCGAAGTTTTTATCTACTTAAAACACTTTTTATATAAGTTATTTTTAGCCCGCCTTTTAATTTTAATTAAACAAGGTGGGCTATTGCAATTGAAGTTCGGCGTCGTCGGCGTCGGCGTCGGCGTTAACATTTACTTGTGGGCGCGATAACTTGAAAAGTTTTTCATGTTTCCTTCCCAAATTTGTTTTGCATGTTACTAATGACCACTTCTCAGACTAATTCAATAATGGCTGAAAAAAATTCAAAATGGCCGACTTATTGCGATTTTTCACCTTTTACGTCAATAATTTGACCTTGTGGGCGCGATAACTTGAAAAGTTTTTCACGTATCCTTTTCAAATTTGTTATGCATGTTACTAATGACCAGTTCTCGGACAAGTTCAATAATGGCCGAAAAAAAAAAAATGGCCGATTTATTGTGATTTTTCACATTTTACGTCAATAATTTGACCTTGTGGGCGCGATAGCTTGAAAAGTTTTTCACATATCTTTTTCAAATTTGTTATGCATGTTACTAATGACCAGTTCTCGGACAAGTTCAATAATGGCCGAAAAAAAAAAAATGGCCGATTTATTGCGATTTTTCACATTTTACGTCAATAATTTGACCTTGTGGGCGCGATAAGTTGAAAAGTTTTTCACATATCCTCTTGAAATTGGTTATGCATGTTACTAATAAGTAGTTCTTGGACAAGTTCAATAATGGCCGAAAAAAAAAAAAGACCGATTTAATGCGATTTTTCACATTTTACGTCAATAATTTGACCTTGTGGGCGCGAAAACTTGAAAAGTTTTTCACATATCCTCTTCAAATTGGTTATGCATATTACTAATAAGTAGTTCTTGCAGAAGTTCAATAATGGTCAAAAAAAAAAAAAAATGGCCGATTTATTGCGATTTTTCTCATTTTACGTCTATAATTTGACCCTGTGGGCGCGATAACTTGAAAAGTTTTTCACATATTCTCTTCAAATTTGTTATGCATGTTACTAATAAGTAGTTCTTGGACAAGTTCAATAATGGCTGAAAAAAAATTCAAAATGGCCGATTTATTGCGATTTTTCTCATTTTACGTCAATAATTTGACCTTGTGGGCGTGAAAACTTGAAAAGTTTTTCACATATCCTCTTCAAATTGGTTATGCATATTACTAATAAGTAGTTCTTGCAGAAGTTCAATAATGGTCGAAAAAAAAAAAAAATGGCCGATTTATTGCGATTTTTCTCATTTTACGTCAATAATTTGACCCTGTGGGCGCGATAACTTGAAAAGTTTTTCACATATTCTCTTCAAATTTGTTATGCATGTTACTAATAAGTAGTTCTTGGACAAGTTCAATAATGGTCGAAAAAAAAAAAATGGCCGATTTATTGCGATTTTTCTCATTTTACGTCAATAATTTGACCCTGTGGGCGCGATAACTTGAAAAGTTTTTCACATATCCTCTTCAAATTTGTTATGCATGTTACTAATAAGTAGTTCTTGGACAAGTTCAATAATGGCTGAAAAAAAATTCAAAATGGCCGATTTATTGCGATTTTTCTCATTTTGACCTTGTAGGCGCGATAACTTCAACATTTTCACAAGTATCCTCTTCAAGTTTGTTATGCATGTTACTAATAAGCAGTTCTTGGACAAGCTCAATAATGGCCGGTAAAAAAATCAAATTGAACCCCTTATCGGGCGGGCGAAAGAAAACGCTCTCAATAACTCACCATGCCCTATCACCCCCACCCTCACATCATCATCTGTACATCATTCATCTCATCAATTGACTACAACGTTTTTATTGTAATACCCCCCTCCTCATATACCGACTTTGATCTTTATGACACCAATAGAAAACATTTTTGTCAGACGCATCTTATAGATCTGCTTGTAGTCTATGCAAGTATTATATAGTATATCATATTATACATGTATCTATCTTATTTAACATACCATTTATATCTTGGGTTGTTATTTACGTGATGACATTCGTCTTTACTTTCTTTATCATAATTCGGCGGCGGGCTATTATCGAGTGTGATCTTGTTTACTAATCACTTAATGACAATAATAGCAAATACTAGATGGGTAAGCGATTCCGATGGTATATCTGGCTTGACAATATCTTGAAAATAGGCAAAGCTATAATTGTTAAAAGATTTACCAATTTAGGCAATTTATTTCAGTTTTGAGGTTTTCTTAAGTTTTTAATTTTTTTTCAGATATCAAAATATGACAAAAATAGGCTAATACTAGGTGCCTAAGCGATTCCAATGATGTATCACACATCAAAATATTTTGAAAACTAACCAAATTATGTCATATTGAGGGGGGGGGGGGACACTCAGCTCAGGTATGTTATAGACTGTGTTATAGGTTTGTTACAGCCCAGCTAGTGTATGATATAAACTAACTAGGTTTAATTTTCTTATTATTATTATTCAAAAAAATAATGTAACATCAAGCTGTATGATATAGACTAGGACTAAAAATAAAAAAAGGATTTTTTTTTATTTCATTTTATTTCAAAATTCATGTCATATTGAGGGGGAACACTCAGCCCAGACAGTGTATGATATAGACTAGCTAGTTGAAAGATAATAATGTCATCAGTTGTTCCAAAGGCCATGTCATTCTTGAAAAATGAAGTCATCATTTTATTAATTCATGTATTGCATATGATAGAATAGACCAGCTGGTTGAGAAATGGAAAATATATTGTCTTGCCCGAATGCATCACCGGGTGGGGGGGGGGGGTTGACATTCAGCCGAGAAGGGAGAACACTCTGTTCTAATTCAAAATCCATTTTGACCTTTTTTACTAAAAAAGTTTTTCAATTTCACATTTTTCAATTCATTTTTTGGAGATCACGAAGGGGGAACATACAGCCAAGAGGGGAGAACGCTCTGTTTCAATTGTATTTGCACAGTGAGTGACTAATAGTGTAGCAAATAATGTGTGCCTAAAGCACCCTGTCCAGTCAAGGAGTTTGATCGAATCTTTCAGTTAGAAGGGTAGAATTAGAGACTACCATTAGACTAGTACTTGATGAAAGGTAAGGCCTAGACCAATATTAATTGTCATTAAATTATTAAGATATAGGCCTAGTGAAACTGAGAGTCAAATTAACTTGTAGTTGTAGCGCATGTTTTCGCCAATTTTCAACAGATTTTCATGAAATTTAGCGAGGACTATTTGCCACTCATCCCCCAAATACTGAGAAATTTTAGTTGAAAAATATTCAATAGTTCAAAAGTTATGGCCTAGACCATCTGGCATGTTTCAGTAATGCAATTCAAGGCTTAAAACAGAATTTAATTTAACCAGTTTAATGGGTTATTATAGACTATAGAGGGACGTCGTAATTAGAAAATTAATAGGCCTAGTCTACATGAGGGGAACAACCAGCCCAGTATAAGACAGGAAGTAAACTTTGCTGTAACCAAGGGTGACACGCATGCGCACCGTCTCCAGGGGGAAGCACTGTACAGGGGAACTGCTGGCCGGCCACACCGGAATGAAGTTAATGGGCTTATACATTCAGGATCGATGCCAAATGACCAGAAAATAAGGTTTACAAAATTTCATGAAAATCGCTTGAGAATTGACTGACTGGATACCAAAAGCCATCCTCCTGGCAGCAAGTCTTGACACAGCGAGGCCGTCAGGCCAAGCCTTGCTGAATTAGCCATACCATCCACCTATTGGGGTAGGGAGGGAGATTTAGATATTGAATATTCATTAGTTTTTCAAAAAATGTCTTTTTAATGTTGGCCCGCTGTCTGCGACGTTGGCTCACCATTAATTCAACCCTCATGCACGTTGCGGTGAGATGTGGTGGTCTGTGTCTGAGACGTTTCCGGTGAGCTACTCGGCCAGCAGACATGTGTTGTTTAATGTAGGGCCGGTGTCGTAGACAGTGGCCCCACATTAAAACAACACTCATGCCAGAGGTCAAACTTGGGTCAAACAGAAAAAATATTTTTTGAAAGTCCCCACTCCAATAGGCGGATTCAACCCTGTTTCAGCAAGGTCGGTCTACGACCTCAGGAATAGCCAGCCTTGCAGAGGAAGATGCCAAAAGCTAACTTTCATTTTGGACCATCCTTCACCGTGGGACAGACTGTAGGACTAAGACTATAGTATAGGCCTAGGTGTATTTTGCAATTTTTTTTTATAGAAATATTGGGTCTAGACTAGGGCTAGGCTAGACTAGATAGTAGGTCTGAGGCTGTATGACCTATAAACTGTAGGCCTACTAGCATGACTAGCAGTGGTGGATCCAGAGAGGGGAGCGTGTCACCCCCCCCCCCCCCCCCTCCATTCAGGGCTCCAACTACAAAAATCGAATATATTTCGACGGAAATATGGTCTAGAATGCGTCATTTGAGGCCTCAGATTTCAAAATTTTCCCTCTATATATAAATGCCAGCTGCAAAAATCAGCCCACTGCGGCTGTTAATTTCTGGATCCTCCACTGAGTACTCTACTTAGTAGGCCGACTAGGTCTTTGATTAGCCAAGTAGACAACAGCTCAAGTTTAATCCTTTGTACATTTTCTGGCTAAATCCTTGAGGTCACATGCAACTGGATTAAACATGCAGTGCTAGGATCCCTACTCTTCCTTTTTTTTCTTAACGACATCCCTAGCAACCTCTGCACTGGTATTACCATCAGCCTGCTTGCAGACAATTGTCTTGTATTTATAGTAACAGCCCAATCAGACCAAACTAAGTGTCATACACAAATCTTGGTAGATGAAAAGCAGACTGTCATTGTTAAAACTTTACCCAGGGAATTTCATAAGCTATCGGATGTGCCACGCTGAATGTGCTGATAGCAGTTGCTTCAGTTCTGGGCCAGCAGCGTAGATAGTGGCCCGTGCTGTAACAACGGTGGAACCACGCTTCGCTGGGCATGCTCAACGCTCAGTCAGCAGTAGAATGGTGGCCCTGGGTCAGTCTGCCCCGTGTTACGAGGCGGTGTCTCGGGGTTGGCATATTGCATGTCCAGCAGTAAGGTTGCTGGTCTGGCATTGGATCACTCTTGGGGCTATGCCTCGTGGGGCGGACCCAGCATGCGATCTCTAGCAGAAAAACTGATATCCTGCTGGGCCGGCCTCTTGTTTTGGCTTTTGGTTGGTTTAGTATTGGGCCAGCAATATAAGTGGCGGAACAACATTGGTTCGATGTTAAGGTAAATAGTTAATTCGGCATTCCAGACCAACTGCTTTGAACAGGATATTGTGCGGTATATGGCCACTTTGTTAGTGACTGGATACTATCTTTTTGCCCTGTCGAAAGCGGGATGGCAAAAGATGCAGGTTTTAGCTGATCAGAAGGCAGCGAGACTAGTCGCGCAGTCGCTCAGCTATAAAGGAGGCCTGGCATGGGCTCTCGGGTTGAAATGAGATCAGTCTCTTCTAAGCTGTGAAAGGACAAGAAGCTTATTTTATGTATTTGTGTGTCTGTCTGTGTCCTTATTTGATTGTGTAGAAAATTGTGTATCAAAGCAAGGACTTCTGACTTGTTCAATGCCCTATTTGGCCTAACTTGCAGCAGTGACAGTTGCAGTGACTTTCAACAGTCACAGATGGCACACTGTTCATTATAAACAGCCCTCTAATTTAATGAATACTATTGTATTTAGTTTCCTTGCTTCCGTGCTCAATGGAGATCGTGCTCACTATTGACCCCAATCTTCAGGGGCATACACATTATTGTAGGCCTGCTCATACTTACCAATTTATGTGCCCCTTTTCGGGGGCACAGACCTGCAATCCATTTAGCTAATCAACTGCTTGTCCCCTTTAGACCTGATATCCCACTTGTCAGCAAAATATCAAATT
The DNA here is from genome assembly GCA_964017125.1 of Flabesymbios commensalis. NCBI lineage: Eukaryota > Metazoa > Annelida > Polychaeta > Terebellida > Flabelligeridae > Flabesymbios > Flabesymbios commensalis. The sequence goes on along the minus strand of OZ024902.1, from coordinate 115,686,130 downwards.
TCCTTAAAATTGTGCAGAAGAATTGAAAAATGTTTAAAATTATATATTGCAGTGGCCTCCCGAGATTTGTTTTGTTTCAGCTGAGCTTTACTGATTACATCTATGCTTAGTTTACCATGTCATGCTATAGCGAATATATACAGTAATTTGCTGATAATATAGGTTCTAAATATCCCACCTACTCTTTGATATGGCAACTGTGAAAGAGGAATAATAATAGATGATGCAGTTTTCTAGTAAACTGTTTATTTTATTTATTAATAATGATGTATTTTTTCAGCATACTATCTCTATCCAAGCAAACAATTAATGCCCTTTTTGTGTGTGCTCAGTAGAAAAATATATTATGCTGTCCTGTTAGAAATCTGGAAGTTTACTTGTTAGCATGGTTATTGATAATAAATTTGCATGCGATTTATTTTTGTTTTAGTTACAAATCACAGATGGCACAGCCACTTTCACGATACGAATGCGAGAGTTCAATAACACACAAGGTTCTTTGGTAGACAATCAATGTTGTGATTCCCCATGTTCAAATGCATGTGACAATATATTTGAAATATGTTTTGGTATAGGGTGAGTACTCAATCATTAATGGTACTAGTTAGAGTTACTTTGTGACATTTTATTTCTAATGTTAATAAATTGCTTGCATTAACCATGTTAACTTTTTTGAAGCTATGAAAGTTTGCTATACCCAGTCAGTCTTGTAGCCAATCTGATGAAGGAGGACGTGGGTCCCATCACTGTAACATTAGAGTCAACTATATTTAAGTTCAATTTTGGGATATGATCTCGTGCTGTTCTGTTCATTTTTGTAAGCCTCAAAATCTCAATACTTTTATCTCATGACTCAAGATTTCTGTTTGCTTTTCCAAGCATTTATTGTGAAGTAAAAAAAACTTGGGGGTCAAATGAGTTCAGCTATGATGTTGATTCTATGCTTAATTGCTATTTACTTTGTTTACACATCTCTCCTGACAATCTTTAAATTTTTAATCCGCCCTGGTTAGTCAGAATCTTCGAAATGCCTTAATTGTAAATCCACAGATAGACACAGGGCGTCTCGTACTGAGCAGAGACCACCTCTTCTCAATCTTTGATGCAATACTGATAGAATTTTAAATGTATACATGTATATTATATGTATATTATATACATGTATATTATACTATATATCCGGGCCTAGCAGGATAAGGGTTATTTATGGCATGTAATCTATGTCTTCTCAATTTAACCCTTGTGCTGTTACTCCCATCAAGTGCTGTGAGATTGATAAATAGATCAAGGTCACTTTCATGCTTGTGACCTTTTTCATAAATATAGAAATGCTCATGAATTTAACCAAATCAGTCAATTTTGGAAATTTACCTCTTTCACAAATATAAATATTTCTTACTTAACCCTTAGAGCACTGATGTCGACTGCAGTAGACATTCTGTGTTTTTATTAGCACCTCTTACTGTATAACCTCTGATAACGAGCTGTTCACAGTAGAATGTCCTTTCAATCTTGAAACACTGATATATTTTAGGACTTAAATTTTAAAAAATAACATAATTTTTTAGGCACTTGAAGTTGTATATAGCAGTAGTGAGAAACAACTTCAAGTGACAGAAAATTTAAATTGAATAGCTCAGTGATCTAAGAGTTAAAAATGGAGATTGTGGCAGCAATTTCAGCTCAAATGAAAGAATGAACAATAAGAACAAACAATGCAGCAGCACAACATTAACAATTTGTCACTGGCCAAGATAACTTATTACCTGAGATTACTTAGGCTGAGATCGAAGAAGATTATTTATAACCATATCAACTAGCAATCTTGAAATACAAGTGTTATTTTAATGCTGTGTCTTTTCAGAAATATTGCATCTTGCACGAGTCCAGATACAACAGTTATTGGCAATGTCAATGAGGCAAATACAATTTTTACAACAGCTGATATAAGAACTTTCGCACTGGAAACATGGAGTGTAAGATTTGTAACTTTTTTACTTAACCATTGTACACCTAAGTCTGCATATATATATATATGGATGTATATATATATTGGTTTCAAGCTAGTTGCAGTTCCAAACCAAATTAAAGGTCATCCTGGTAATTTAATTTGATAAAGTCAATTTATTTAAATTTTCAAACACTTGAGGTTGTGTCTCGCTGATGCGATCCACAACCTCAAGTTAGACAAAACCTCAAGTGTTAGAAATTACTCATATTTGTTTAATTTGAGACCAAACATTAACAAATATTGATGTCTAAACAGTCATTCCATTCCAAATAACAGTGATTCAATCTGCTAATAAAATGGATTAAAAACGACTATTGTCATAATTAGCAGGCAAAGGGTTAAATTATGCAGTGTAATTGGTATATTATTTTGTGGAAGGTTGTCAGTTATCAAATAATTTAATTTGGAACCTGTGTCTATTTTTCATCAACAGTAATATTTTTCGTCATTTGGAGCTGGATATTGCGTTAGCAATTCCAGCTTCAAATAAGCGGAAAATAGTAGCAAATAATTCCGCAGCACAAGGGTTAACCCTTGAAGCACCAAATGAGCTAATTTGAAATAGGTTTATATATCTTGCTACAAATTATGGCATGATGTTGATCATTGACATTTCTTGCTAGTATTACGTCATGGGACAGAGTTGCAGAGTTACTTGATCACCCAAAGAATCACATGTCTCACTAACACAATCCACAATTATAAAGTGGTAGATACCAGGGTTCAATTTGTTTTGAATTTTTTAACTATTTACTAGCAAGCTCCACATTCCTTGGTTTTGTCCTATTATAAAAGATGAAATACACTCGTCATTTATTCGACCAAATCGCTGTTATTGGGAATTAAATGTGTGTCTAAACATCAAGATTTGCAAATATTTGTGCTCAAATTAAACAAATGTGAGTAATTTTAGAATCTATGTACTCAAGTGATTAATAAAAACATTAATCAAGTAGCATATTAACTGCTGGAACTTTTTATATATATAGTTTTGAGCAAATGTTGAACTAAAGTAAATTGCACTGAAATTGATCAAATAGTTTAGAACAGAAATATTTTTCGCCATTTGAAGCTGGAAATTGTGTTAGCAATTCAGTTTCAAATAAATATAAAATAAAAACAAACAATTGAGCAGGACAGTTGTTGTTGTGAGCAGTATTTTCAGATTACTAGCATTGACTTTGTTGTTCCAGGGCTCTGAAACATTTACAATAGTAGTCCAAGATGATGATGAGAGTGATTCAGAGCTTATAGATTGGTATGTGTATGAGCACAGTCAAGCAGTCGCAGATGAAGGCATTGATTCAATATTTATTAGAAGAGTTCATGTAAATGGGAAGAGGAGCAGCAATCCCACCAGGTATGTACTGGTGGCAGGGTTTGTACGCTCCCTTAAAAAACATTGATTTTGAGTGGTTCGTTTTCAAACCCTTTCAGTGCACAGACCGTCTTTATACATCTGTAGACGTCAGATTCTGATGTATACAGATGAACTGCACACTGAAAGAAATAAAATATTTTAATGGCCGTAGATCCATAACCTAAGTATTCAAATAAAGCAGAAAGAGCTAACTAAGACATTTATGATGATTTCAAACTGAAATAAACACTTTGGTCTCCCAAGATTTATACAAATTAATTCCGCGTTATAAGCATGATAAGGGTTGAAAAGCATTGAATATAAAAATATGGATTATTTTGCTCTTAAAAAACTTTTAATTTTACATGGGAAAAGTGTCACCAGCGACACCTGAACCGTAAATCAGAAGTCATATATTTCAGTATAATGTTATGAACAAGCCAGGGGATAATTATGTTTGGGTGAATTAATTACAAAAATAATAGCCAATATATCATATAAAAATCTGTCATACTATTCAACTACAAACAATCGTACACTCCACAAAACAATAGATAAATGATGGTGATGGTTGGCAGCTTGCTAATGACATAATATGCACACAGGTTTCCTGTCAGATTCTGTACATGTAATTTTCTGGTGCATGTGGTTCAACTGCTGACTGCATCGCAATGTATGACAGAAAAATATATCACTAATTTATGACCTGTCGAAGGTCAATCTAATACTATACATAGAAAGAAAAACTTGTTTGTTTTCTGTGGCATTAGAAACTGGTAATTTCAGACTATAAAAATCGATGTTTCCCCACTTTAAGTTGTGTCTCGCCACCGCAATCCACATCTTACAAACTACTTGAAAATTTTAGAATTTAGGTTATGAGAGATATTTGTGTCACAGTTTCAGATATATTTCACTTTTAAAAACTAGGTACACATGTATGACAACATCACTATGGAAATAAAAAGGTGTGTCTGCCACTTTACAAAGTGATACACCCTTTCATAGCCAAGGGGACGACAAGTGCTGAAGAAAACACTTGAGAGATCATTGTAGTCAACATCAGTGCTCTAGGGGTAATCAAGTATCCCGTTGCTATAGGCCTAGTGCTTATAATTATTGGGATTATTCTTCCCCAGCAGCTGCGAGTATATCCACAAATCAATTCTGCTCTTATCCATGATGGCTGCCCCAAAACCTTGTGAACATGAAATCTTATGAGCTGTTTGTTGGATCACATCCAAATTTGATGAGACGGCTCTCTAGATATTTCTCCTGATCTGTTGGCAGCCATCTTGAAAATTATTTTTTTTAAAAAATTTTTAGTGGCACTTTTTATGTTTATGCATGCCCCCGGAATGTATGTGTTCAATAAGTAGTTCCTGCCTCCTATCGTGAACGTGGTATCTACAGAACCCCTAGTACGAATCACTCGTATTTTTGTATATATGCGGGCCTTACAATGAAATTAAAAGTTTTGATTAGAGGTCAGTGATCTTCATAAATCTCATAAACTGCTAGTCTGAATCACTCGTGATTTTGTAACTACAGGTGCCTGACCTATGAAAGAAAAGGTTTTCATGGCATTAATTTTTTAATTAGTGGGAATTTTTGGCCATGAAAAACCTTGAATAACCTTGAATTGCATCAACTTTGGTTTGCATAACCCTTTCAGTGCGGGGACCGTCTTTAAACGTAGTCTGATTCAGACTATTCCATAGTTTAAACAAAACTAATTGAGCATTTTAAGGGTTAAACAATGATTTATTTGCAGGATGTTACTGGAGACGGCAGTGTACTGTGATGAGGATTATTACGGGGCTGACTGTGATGTCTACTGTGTGCTCACTGATAACTGTAGCGGCCATTACTACTGTGAAGAGGGCACGGGTGATAGAATCTGTCTTTCTGGCTGGCAGGGCGCTAAATGTAAAGAAGCTACAACACAAGATGGCGAGTGTCCACTCACTCCATTAGCAGCAGGTAAGGCAACTTTAACCCTTTCAGTGGTGGAACTGTCTTCATATTCTGCAGTCTAATGACGGTCCCCACACTGAAAGAATTAAAAAAATTATAGTGTTTGTAGACCCATGACATATAAAAGGCATTCAAATGAAGCAGAAAGAGCTAACTAAGATATTTATGATGAAAAAAACCTTTGTTCTCCATGGTTTATACAAAAATATTTCATCGTTGTAAGGGTTTAAAGTGTTATTATTCGTCATATAGAGCCTTTTAGCCAGAATAAGGGATGTGGCGTAATATTTTAGAGCATCGTGCTTTGCAATAGCCACCGCCTGTTGTGCGGGTTCAATAACCTCTGGGTGCAGATTTTTAGAGAAATATCTTGTTTCTCCCTCTCAATATTAGGACATTGTTTTGATGATGTGTCCTTGGGCATGGCACTTCACTCAAGTGTAAACGATTACCTTTTGCGTCAGTCATGGCAATGTGTACAATACGTTGCAGGGGTAGAATTAAACTTCGAGGGCATGCCAATCCACAGGGCTGAGAAGTTAAGGAAACTGTCATTCCGAGAACTTGACCTTGTACAGCCCTTAAAATTTGCCAGTTCATCACATTTTTGGGCAGTACTGGACTGGAGGAATGACATTATTTCCAAGCCTGATTTCCAAGCACTGAAATTGCAGCTGGGCTGTATGCTTCACGGGAGCTATGGTGGCACATGAATGAACAGAACCAGTGACCAGGGGGGTAAAATGTAAAGTCGGATGATAAATCTTCAGATTTGATATCAGACGGTAGACCATAAACCCCGCCCCTTTACCATAACCATTCTTAACCCTTTAATCGCCAAATTATTCAATCAGAATTTTCACTCACTTGAAGTTGTGTCTCGCTGAAGTGATCCACAACTTCAAGTGAGTGAAAATTATTCAGATTTGACAAAATAGAGATCAACTATTTTCAAATCTTGCTGATCTAATGTCACATTTTATCTTAAACATGTTAAAAATGTGCTACTTTATGTGGTACATGTGATTGAAAAATGAAAAACCGAATATATATTCGGGACCGGCCGTCGAAGGGTCGAGGCTCAATTAGAAGTAAACAGGCTTTTGTTATGAATAGTTCCATGTATTTGTTGTACCTCTGATTAGGTTTCTACTGTACAATCCCTAATATAATCACAGTAGTATATATTGCACAATTTACAACACTATTTTCTCGTCACACCTGAAAACAAAGAAAAAAGTAAATTATTTATTATTTTAATATTACTTCATGTTACATCAATCTCTTCTTAAAAATTGTATTTCCATATAGAATTATAGAAATCAAGTTTTTTAATATAGCATTTAACATTGTGTTATATTTCATTGCAGTCACGTGTGAAACTGTGGACTACGTGTTTTTGGTGGATATTTCTGGCAGTGTACACGCAATAGATATAGACAATTGGGGATATATTGTAGAATTCATGGTGGATTTCACTGAACAAATAACATTAGGACCACTCAAAGGAAGGGTTGGAGTTGTTACATTCGGTAACAATGGTGTTTTACAAATAAATCTAGATGACTACAGCAACAAAACTTTACTGCAAGAAGCAATTCGAAATCTACCTTTCCATCGACAACCTACTAATGTGGCATCAGGCTTAAACACATTGGTTGATGAGTCTTTTCTTAGTGATAATGGTGGCAGGGACGCCGCTCGTGATGTTGCCATCATGATTTATGATGGTGAACCACATAACAGCAAAAAATTTGATGATGATCCGATCGCTGCAGCACAATCTGTGCATGAAAATGGAATAGACATGTATGTCTTGGTTTTGGATTATTATTTCTCAATTGTGAATGAAACGGATACATCCTTAGTTAATGAAATCACAAACAATGAGGCTGATCATCTTTATATAATAAAGGAGGACTTTCTACCACTTAGCGGCCTAATAGATCCACTGTACACCAAAATTATTGAAGATTGTAATGAAAATCTGCTTGTCGAAGACATGCTTTCTGCAGGTAATGTCAAATTATTAATATTATTATCAATAAATTTTATAAGGTGACATTTAAAGGAATCAACAGAAGAACCCCTCATTGTATGATTTGTATGCTTGTGATTATGTTGCACTACTACACACTGAACCTAAAAATAGATACCCATACCTATCAAAGAGGTATCTATTTTTACGTTATGTTTGAATTATGACAGGGTTATCAGTCTGGAAACAGCATTCATGCTGTTACTACGCACTGAATTTACTTTACTCCAAGATTATCTGTATTCTTTCCATTGAAGCGGAGAATGTTGACAGTTTCCAGTGTCAAAATAAAGAATAAACATTTCTTATAAACATGTCAAGTAATTAGGTATAGCCTATCATAAAATATTTTAAATAAAGGGGGGGGGCAGGTTCAGGTAGGATAGTTAGTTCAAAGTCCAATGGTTTTTTTAAAAAATTAGCAAATATAATTTTTAGTAGAATGTGAATTTGATAACCTATTTCAAAATTTACAATAAATTGAATTTATTTTAACTTATGATTCTTCCACTTGTGGTGTCATAAACGTATTCTAAAAAACTAGCATACTATGTATTATCTAGAGTTTAAAATAAGCAGACATAAACAGACTTACATGTGATTTTTAGATTGAGGTGCTTATTTTTTTCATTTATTACATCATTTTTCTTTGACTGTATACATGTTGGATGTATTTTTCTTTATTATCTTTATCCTTGTCCTGCTGGGCCCATAAATTCATACTATTTGAAACTAAATAAAATATCACTTGTATGTAATATGTAATATATTGTGATTGGTTAATGGAAAAATTGAATTTCTGAATGTCTATTTTTCATAAACTGAAATCCTTGTTCATGTTGTTTCTCATTTTAAGCTGGAAAGCCTATTATCAATTCCAGCTTCAAATGAATGAAATATATCAACAATTAATTGAGAAGGACAAGAGTTAAACTTACTTTTTTTCATTGATGTTGTATTTCTACTCAGTACTGTTTCTTACATCTTGTTTTATTTCCTAAGGATGTAGGTGTTTTTCTCATATTTTTCCAAGCTTTTACTTTTTGGTTGACATTAATGTACGTGGTCACATGACATATTTGAAATATCATATCTTAATGAAGGCATAATGGTGCTTTGATATATACTTCAATAGATTTGAAAATATGAGTAATGCCATGAGCACATAAAAGTTTGATTCCTTGGTTTTCCACGGGACAGTGTATAGTCCGTTTCATCTAGGAGTACGGTTTTCCTTAATTTCGGTCTGAAAAATTAATGCATACCATTTTAAAGTTATTCCCCTTTATCAGATATTGAGAAGTAGAATAGGGTAAAAATTAGGTTAACATGTAATAAAATCATAAAAATATTGGTTTGATCCGATTCCATTACCTTTATTTCGTTGGCAGGGTATTTTCATGAAGGCTTCACATAATATGCAATTCAATGCTGTTGGGATTAGGATTGGTTTTCCTTGAGATAATTTTGTTAAAAATTTATTGATTAGCTATATTTTCTTTTAAGTATAAATATTTCGTTAAGCAATTTTAAATTAGATTAGCAAATGGCCAAAATTGTGAACACATTGCATTTCGCTACACTTTACTGAACAAACTTTTTCCCTGGAGATAACACCAGTCCAGAATCACTCGTGAATTTGGAGATACAGTATAGGCATTATAAGTTTAACTGCCTGGCTGAGAAATAGAAAGATTTTTGTGAAAACACATTTCCAGTTAGGAATTTGGGACTTATTTTATTTCAGGATTTGTCTGCGAGCAATTTCAATTAAAGTCTTTCATTTCCTTAGATCTTAATATTTTATCAGGATAGTAATTATCCAGAGGTCATTTTCGAGCTTTAAACATAAGATGTGCAAAATTTTTGCTCTTTTATCATGAATATAATTTTCACGTACCCCTACAGCACTTTCCACCATGATATTTTTTTTTGTTTTTATAAGCACTGGTGTAAACAGATTTTAAAAATTGTCTACATTAAATCATAAGGCCTTCTATTTTCAGTCACTTCAGCTCTCTAAGGATTACCATATTTATTTTGTTAAACACCCTGGGCATTAATTTGGAATCCTCCTGAGGCTAGAAGGTGGAGTGGGCGCTTATTAGATTAGTTTTTAGTGGAGTAACTACAGTATGTAGCAATCATATGAATTAAAGTTAAGATTCACCATTTTAGCACTTTCATCGTGGATTTAATCTTTCAGCTCGGATGGTAGGTTCCTGGTACGGCCAGGCTGACTGTGGTGTGCAGATGATGGACCTCGAGGTTGCGTTGGTTTTTTCCGATGCCTCCGGTGATGGTCTCTCTGGCAGTGTAATCTACAATACCTCTCGTGGCCTTGACTCTTTCCAAGTTGACGCCACTCTAAATGGAATTGAGTTGGTTATTACTCCTATCACAGCTGAAGATTTCAGTCTCACTGGGACATACTCACATGTCAATGGCACTCTCAGTGGATCTATCACTCCTACTTTTCCTTGTGATGAATTTGTTCTCAGCAGAACAGCTGCAGGTATCTGTCATCTACTCTCATTTTCACACTGCATTCTATTTCTTTTCATTCATAGTGAGATTGGAATTGCACGAGCAATTCACAGCTCAAGGTGAATGAATTACACAGATTGACCGGCACCCTTTGCTTGTTGCTTTTTTAACCCGTTACCCTTATCATATATACAGTTCCCATCAAGATAATATATTTTTGACATTTGAAAGTGGAAATTGATTTAGGAATTTACAGCTTCAAATGAATGAAAAAATACCTACTAAAAATGTATCTGGATAATGGTTCATATCTTTTACTTCTAACGTGTCTAATTGGACATGGCAAAATGTCTCTAGCAATAAAGTTAGGTCTATAGGCCTACTTACACATTTACAACTAACAATTTAATCACAACATTTTGCAGATTTGATTCTCTCAATGATGATGTTATGTGTAGTAGACTTCTAGATGTACATTTATAGGCAGCCGTTACATGCCATACTCAATATGATGGATGTCTTCTAGAATAAACTTCCTTCTCAAAATATAAATTAGGTGTACATTTAAGACGGTTGTTATGCTGTGATATTTGTTTGTGTATATGTCTACATGATCTGTGCATGTATAAATCAAAGATACATTTTTGTAACTTATTATGTAGGCCTACCAAAAGTTCATTAAAATTAATTACATGTAGCTATTTTTTTCTTACAAATTACAATTGTGAACAATTATTATTTTTTATGTAAAAATGCAGCGATGAGCTAATTAGTGGAAATTTTTTATGATGTTCTGGAGCTGTTATTCACTTCAGATTTAACTAGATGATATTTTGTCACATATATCATAGTTTGGATAATCAGATTTATGGTTGATTAAAAGAGGAAAATGGGCACTTGTAACAATAAACAGTAATTATAATAATTTTGAAAACTAAATGACAGTTAATTATGTTGAATGCAAAAGCTTCAACAACCCAACAACCTAATTAACATTTTCAAGAGCTGCCTGCTGTTCAAGCCCTATGCTGCCCAGATGCATTAAATAATGTTTCAAGTCTTATTTTTTCGTATTATTATGAAAACACTGACCAGTCGGTTTTTCTCAACAGTTTGAATCATTCATAAAATTTACTTCACTACATCTGCTTAAGGCATGGCTTACCATGATGTGCATGTTGGAGCTACCACATGAACTTTGAAGAAAATCCATTCACATGTCACTGAAATATCAGGAGAGATAAATGCAGCTAGACAACAAATCAGCCTAATTTTTATATAGTTAATTGTATAAATTACTATAAATTGGCAATATTAGATCAAAATGTGTTTGTCCACAGCCCTCCCACCATAAAATATTTTAACACTACTGCATCCAGAACCATTACTCTCCTGGAAGACAGTTATACAGTAACATGAGTAAGTGTGCAATTGAAACTTATGGTGAAAACGAAATTCCCTTTCATTTCCCTTTCATTTCCCCCAACTGTTTTACAAAAATTTCCCAGATGAGAATTTTTGTGAAACAGTTTTCCCTCATTTTCCCCCTTTTTCCCCGATGTGGGGGAAATTGATTTCAACATCGGGGAATTCTGTTTCCTCATCGGGAAACACAATTACCCAGTTTCCCTCCAATTTCCCCCGAATTTCCAATGATTCCTACTGATTCCCCAGTTTCCTGTGCAGTTGTCAATAACACTTCACAAGTGTACATCGTCTCTGAACATTAGTCCTATTTCAGCCATTGATATTCGGATTGTTTTATACTAGACAACAGGGCAGGTAAACTGTGATTTTTGTCTGCCCTGGTGACTTTTAGCTATAGACCTGGAAGTGCTACGTAGGGCTAAAACTATGAAAACTTTACCCGACCACCGGGCGGCCAATGTGGACAGTTTACCCAAACTGGGCCTTTTTAACCTGCCTCAGTTGTACGTTAATGTCAATGGCTGCTATTTCATGCATATTACATGTGTCTTTGAAAATGAGGATTCCACAGTATGCGAGACAAAGAATTATAAATCTGGGGAATTCTGGGGATATTCAGGGGAATTCTAGGGAAATCAGATGAAAAGCTTTTCATTCGTTTTCACTTGTTTTTCTCAGGTGCGAAATACATTTCCCTCTTGGGGAAATCTAATTCCCCTGATTTCTCCAGTGGCTCGGCGGGGGTCCTAGGGTAGTGGTTAACAACGCTGCCTTTCGCACTAGAGTTTGTGGTTCGTTTGCCGGTCTCAACGGTTTGAAAGAAACAAAACTGTTTCTTCCCCATCCACTCGTAAAACTCAGTATTGTGGGTAGCCTCCGTAACTGAGAGGTAGTGTACTCGGCCTTAGACCTCCAAAATTTGAATTTCGAATCCTGTGTCTTGAGGGCAGTGTCATCTCAATCATATCACCATCCTCAGGAGGTTTTCCTGGACCAATTTAGCCTGTATGTGCACAAAAGTGGCCTAAAGAACGATTCAGTTCATTTTTTTTCTCCAGTGGCTGCCGTGAAAACTGGTGAAAACTTCTGTGAAAAAAAGGGAATTCACTGTTAAACAGGAATTCCCTTTCCCTTTCTTTTGATTTCAATTGCACAGTAATGTATATATTACACATACATGTAACTAATATATATTTACATGTACATGTTTTTGTGTGTAAAATGTTTGGAGTGCAGAAAATAACACTCTTGACGGTCTGACTTTGTACATTGCAATTATCATGATTATCAATCTGCTTCGTTTGTATTTAAAATGGCCTTCAAATGGTGGTGGTTGAAAATATTATTATCTAAGTAGCTTACTTATAAATACAAATATAAACAGGCGAACAGTAAAATCTGCTATGGGCAGCCACCCTTGCGACATCGAAAAAGTGGCCTTTCAAGACAGATGGCTGCTCATAATGTTCATTTCTATGTAAAATACCAATTTGGGAAATGACCAAACTTTGGCCTCTGATAAGAGATTGGCTGCTCATAAAAGTGGCTGCTGACGGCAGGTTCTACTGTACTGGCTGTTTACTTTTCACATGAGTATCAACCTTTTTAAAATTAATTAACTGTATTTCGCATGGTGATTGAATGTGTAAAATTATGCACAAATGTTAACATATGGGTACATATATCATGTATATCTGTTTGTATTAAATGGCTGATTCTGTTTTCAATTAAATCAGTTTTTGTGCATGTTTAAAGTACACCGGTGACGTCAGTCCATTGTCAGAACAGTAGACTCGGATCTACGAATCTACTGTTATTTTAGGTCGGACACAATATACAGGTTTTACCAAGGTGGTACAATGTTGGGCCAGCGTCGCAGACGGTGGGCTAACATTGTACCACCATTGGGAAGACACCGCATAACTGCATGGCTAATGTTTCACTTTTTACCATGCTAACTTTAAATTGTTAAATTCTTAATTTTGTCTACATTAAATCTTCTGATGTAACGTTACCTACTTCATGTATTTTAAGTTGAAGAAAGAACTCTTTATTACAATAGATTTGTAGATCTGAATAAACTCTCACACCTCTTGAGATACAGCTTATACTAAAACAAGTTTAAATTTGACAGCCTGTGCTTTACCAGCCTGTAACCCATTGATTATTTAAATTTGATTTACTTATACTATTCAGTACATCTAGTACAAGTAATTCAGAGTTACATCATTTTTTGTCATTCATTGTATTGTAAGGATAACCATACAAGGCTAAGGACCAGTAATTATCTGATGTTACTAGCACTTTGTGCAGTTAGTGTCCATCCCTGTACATCTGCTTCTATTCATCTATAACACATATAAATCTGTTTGTATTTAGCTGCCTATGTTGGTGGCTGGGAGGGCTATTCAGACTGTGGTGTGGAGATTATGGTCATCCTGATGACACTGAATGTCGTGGAAGGCAGTATGACCAAACTGACAGGAATTCTAGAAAGTCAGACATCTCGAGGCACACATATAATGCCTGTTGATGTGATGGTGAACAATATGGGAGATATTATCATCGAACCTGCTACACCAGATGACGGATTTACCTTGGAGGGCTTTTATAGTGTTAGAGATGACACCATAACAGGCACAATTACACCAGCATTTCCTTGTCCAGATTTCACTTTGACCAGAATTGAATACAGTAAGTTCTGAGGCTCTTCTTCTTTGTTGTGATGTAGGACACCACCCTTGAAAAATATTCCTTACATGCTAGTCAATGCTTAGCCCTAAACATGTTAAATATTTTGTGGTGATTTTTTTTTACAATTTTTAAAAGTCTACCCTTTTTTGGGCGTATAAGATACCACTTTTTCTAAAGAATCACTTCGGAAGGTTGACAGTGTGACATATATTCCAGTGCGATTTTTTTAGGAAATTTTGGACTTAGTTGAGGTAAAAAGTCCAGAGAGTAGTCAACCATCTGTCACCTAAAAATGACATGATTGATGCTCATTACTTGGTAACATAGGTTGTGCAGTCAGTATCACTATATTGTTGAACTCCTGGGAATCCCCCTAATTATGCATGAGGCCGCGAGGTTTCCGCCACGAATATTTAAATGGGGGTTCCAAATGGGGGGGGGGTCTGAAATGACACCAAAATATGGAATATATATTTTTTTCTTTGCCAACAAGGGGGGGGGGGACTACAGCATGACTGGTGGGTACGCTGACAGCATGCACTACCAGCGGAAAATGACAGCAAATGGCACATGCGCGGTGGTCTCCATGGCTGGTGATCGCGGCAACCCCGAGTAGGGTACACATTTTAAAATTTCATACAAAAAAGTTAAATATAAACATAATTTCTCCTTTTCAAACCATCTAAATGGTTTTCACATATTCCACAAAAGATGGAGTGATCGAGTTTATAAAAAAAGGGACATAGCCATTATTATAATAGCCAGACAAACAAAGCCAGACAACAAAGTCTAACATATTAGGCTACTATCAGTGTCACTGAACATTGTCAGACAGTCTCTGAGCCAGGTGCGTCATATCTGCTGGTGCGACCCATCTATGTTTTGAGCCTAACGTTGAGCCTAGTGCGACTAAAACATGTTATATAATCCAGTGTGACATATAGGGCGGAAAATATGTGATAATGCTATAAGATATATATTTTTTTTAGGGACATACTGTTTGAATAATGGAACCTGTTTACTTGATGAGAATCTTGGTTCAGTCAGTTGCTGTTGTGCCTGTGGTAAGTATGCTTGAAAATGTGTGACAATACATTATATATATGCATATGTTTTGTAGCAAAGCAATAGTTCTAATATCTGCTTGATTCTACATAATGACAAAGGGTTTTTAGCTCACCTCTTAGCATATACAATGTTGAACCTACGTGGAACACAAAAAATTATACAAATTGTTTGTGTTTACTGGAGTGTTGTAGTAAATTGGCAATTCATTTGTTAGATCATATTTTTCTAGTTTGAAAGTTAGAATCACTGTCAAACTATCTTTATTTTTCAGGTTATGAGGGGACACGATGTGAGAAGAATGTGGGTGATTCAGTCTTATGCTGTGATGGAGAGGTTTGTCCGACCGACTATCCGTGCCCGGAGCACTTCTATGGTGAGTTTTGTGATGTGTACTGTGAGGACACAGATTCTTGTGACGGCCACTACACCTGTAATGATGACGGGAGTAAACAGTGTCTACTGGGGTGGATGGAAGAAGACTTCAACTGTACCGACCCAGAGATCCCAACTACATGTGACCCACCATGTGAGAATGGGGGTACCTGCTTTAATGACATTTGCTGCTGCCCTCCTGGTAAGTACTGTACCTGTTTTTTTAATTATTTCAGGGGTTTATTTGTCTTTTAGTTAATGGGATTGTTTATTGTATATAATGATCAATAGTCACTACAACACGCTTTCTCCCATGTAAATATTGCCTCTGCTTTTGAATTGATAAGCTTGTTGAAAGGTTTTATCGCTTATATTGATAAACAAGTGACCCTTGTTTATTTTACACAGGCATGTATAATTCAATAGTTCAAAAGTAAACATAGTGATTAACTTGCAGTGAAAATGTTGCAACTTCCAGTGATGCAATACAATAGAAATAATATACATCTGAGTGCTATGTAACTGCATTCAGTTTCTGGATCATTGCAATTACAATACTAGTATTTTTACTAATCACACCTTATATTGATTTTACATGTCTTTAGAACTACAAATCTTAGAAATAATTACTAGGATGCACTAGCTCTGAAGTAACAACACAAATCATATAATCATTGTAGTCTTTACAGTTCAAGGTGTTATCATTTATTTTATACCTATTCATCTGAATTTACAGCAAATCTTGATTATGTTTGAAAAGTATATAGTATGACAATTAATACACATTATATTCATGATATTTGGATTCGCTTGTTTTATTTTAGATAATTCTGTTAAATTTTTATTTCTACTTGCTTCCCATTCAGTCGAAGGTGAAATTTTTAATACAATTTGTAAGCTCAGTTTTGAACTTGTTCAAGGATATAAATAAATTCGGAATCTGATATTACTATAATTACATTTATTTTATCAAATTTATCAAAGGAATTTTATTTACTTTTCACATATTGTTTGATTTTGCTCAAATGGTGAATATGGTGTGATTAAATGATAATGTGAGGATGGTCGCATTATAGCAGCGATTGAACTAACACTAAGGAATGCGGTTATTTTATTTTTTGCGAACAATTAACCTGACTAAAACTGCACACGTTAATAACAGAAGAACACAGCTTTTAATATGATAGCAGCAAGCATGGAACTGTGAATACCCTGGTGTTGGGCTGATCTTCACGTTGATCAATAATGGGTAAGACAAATATTGAGATATTGCATATTTTTTATTGCTTAAATTAAAGTCATAGCAAACACAATACACTGCCACAAAGCTGGTTAATTTTGAACCACTGTCTGTAATGCTGACACTGGCACAATGTTGCATGTTTATTGAGTTATTGCTGCTCCCATCGAAACACCAGTAATTTCAGATTGGAAATTCAATTGCCATTTTTTGACAAGTTAAATTTTTTCCAGCTATTTCTGCATTTTCCAGCATTATATCTTACTATTTGCAAATTTTATAATGTAATTATGCTAGAGTGCTAAATTAATTAGTGCATTCTTGGTATTTCTGTTGTGAGCAAACAACTCACAAGAGTTATTTAATCCTAGCTATGCTGCTGAGCTCTCAAAATGCTATGTACTGAGCTACTCATTACTGATATTATTAAAGCATGAAAAGGTAATATTATTTTAATTTTGTATTACTTGCTGCACAGAGATATGTTTGACTAATAATATTATAATACAAATTGACAAATATTCTCATTATAATATTATGTCTGCAAATAGTAAAATAATCTGATTCTGAGTACTGCACATTGGGTAATATAAAATCACACATAAAAACTCCTTATTAAATCAAGACTTAATACTCACCTGCTGTGCATATCTACACTTTGTGAATTATGGATTATGATAGTTTCAAATACATGATATTTTATTTTACATTTTCATTGCTTCAGGAATAAAAGCTTGGTATCTACTGTTATCTTGTGCGTTAGATATCATTTTTAGTCCTCATGGTATGATTTATGTCTGGACCATGATTATCTATCTTTTTAAAAATAACAAATTGTGTGTTAAATTTCTGATTCCGTGATACAAAATTGATTAGAATAGATACATTTAGATACTGTACAGATCCACAGCACATAGAGGTTTACAGGTATCTAGAAGTGTGGACTAAACCTGTGTGATGTTTTACATATCTTGTGTTATGTGCTCATTTCACTATTGTGTTTTTGCAATGATGCATCCTAAAATGCTTAAAGCACCAGTGTATACAATGAAATATATTTTCTGAAACGCAGGACTAATGAAGCTGAATAGAATATTTTACTGACTAGATTTTGTTCCTCATTGTTTACTCTTCGTTTTCACTGCATGAATAATTGTGTTATTCAGATGCAATTTTTCATATCAATTACACTGACTGTACATTTATTGTCATTTACTTTAAAAATAATGACATTGTATATTAATATTTATGAAGCATTGCTCATTAATCAATTATTATTTTAGATAAAGCTGATATGGGCAACATGGATGTATAATGGCATGCATTTATTATTACCTTCCTAGATTTTCAGGTTTTGGAAGACCATCAATGAATGCGTTTTTATATATTGTGTATATTTAGAATGGTTTATATTATTTGAATATAATTGACCAGCTGGTCTCTTTTCTTCCCCTTTGAAATTGTGTGTCAATATTGATCTATTGTTTCTTCCACTACTTTTCATACTTTCTTGACATGGGTTTTCTAAAATTATTTTCCTTGGATGTTAAGTTATTTAGCTTTATCATTTCATCAGTAAAGTTATCAATTATTCCATTAGATTTGTGGTTTCATTCTCTCTTCGGATTTCTGTCCAATGTTGTTTATACACATTTTAATTGTGTGGGGTGTTTTTGTCACATTTTGATCTTTGTCAGTTTTATGTACATATTGAAGCTGGTATTGACAATACCGTCTCAGCAAAAACTATGCTTGAATCCAATGCTGGTATATTGTTGAGCCAGCGTTGCAGCCAGTGGACCAATATTATACCTGCATTTGGTCGTTATCTTGTCTTTGCAGTGATATTATATACAAACTAATAGGTGTACGCTGTCAGGTCTAATTTTTTCATCAGTTTGTAAAAATGTATGTGATATATGATATATGTATGCGATTAATTCTGAAACTGTTTTATCAGACCATTGTTTCTCATGGATATTGTATTATTGTAATCAACATTAAACAGGTTAAGCAGTTAATCTAATAATTTAGATTTTGTTTGTTGTTGGTAGGAGAAAATATTTTAAGTTTTACTGTTCAATTAGGTTATGTTCTGATATATTCTAGACATAAAACTACAGATTGAAAATGGTTCAAAGAAATGCTCTGAACCCACAAGGGAAGTGACTAAAGGAGGCGCAACAGAAGTGACTGATGAGGGTACAACTGAACCTACAAAAGAAGTGACTGATGAGGGAACAACTGAACCTTCAAATGAGGTGACTGATGAGGGTACAACTGAACCTACAAAGGAAGTGACTGATGAGGGTACAACTGAACCTACAAAGGAAGTGACTGATGAGGGTACAACTAAATCTACAAATGATGATGGTACAACTGAATCTACAAAGGAAGTGACTGATGAGGGTACAACTGAACCTACAAAGGAAGTGACTGACGAGGGTACAACTAAATCTACAAATGATGATGGTACAACTGAACCTACAAAGGAAGTGACTGATGAGGGTACAACTGAACCTACAAAGGAAGTGACTGATAAGAGCACAACTGAACCTACAAAGAAAGTGACTGACGAGGGTACAACTGAATCTACAAATGATGATGGTACAACTGAACCTACAAAGGAAGTGACTAATGAGGGTACAACTGAACCTACGAAGGAAGTGACTGATAAGGGTACAACTAAATCTACAAATGATGATGGTACAACTGAACCTACAAAGGAAGTGACTAATGAGGGTACAACTGAACCTACGAAGGAAGTGACTGATAAGGGTACAACTAAATCTACAAATGATGATGGTACAGCTGAACCTACAAAGGAAGTGACTAATGAGGGTACAACTGAACCTACAAAGGAAGTGACTGATGAGGGTACAACTGAACCTACAAAGGAAGTGACTGACGAGGGTACAACTAAATCTACAAATGATG
Organism: Flabesymbios commensalis; assembly: GCA_964017125.1. Classification (NCBI taxonomy): domain Eukaryota; kingdom Metazoa; phylum Annelida; class Polychaeta; order Terebellida; family Flabelligeridae; genus Flabesymbios; species Flabesymbios commensalis. Next base: position 115,666,518 of record OZ024902.1, on the reverse strand, counting down.
ATGGTACAACTGAACCTACAAAGGAAGTGACTGACGAGGGTACAACTAAATCTACAAATGATGATGGTACACTTGAACCTACAAAGGAAGTGACTGATGAGGGTACAACTAAACCTACAAAGGAAGTGACTAATGAGGGTACAACTGAACCTACGAAGAAAGTGACTGATAAGGGTACAACTGAAGCTACAAATTATGATGGTACAACTGAACCTTCAAATAAAGTGACTGATGAGGGTGCAACTAAAACTTCAAATGAAGTGACTGATGAGGGTACTACTGAACCTGCAAATGATGATGGTACACTTGAACCTACAAAGGAAGTGACTGATGAGGGTACAACTAAACCTACAAAGGAGGTGACTAATGAGGGTACAACTGTACCTACTAAGGAAGGGACTGATGAGGGTGCAACTGAACCTACAAAAGAAGTGACTAATGAGGGTACAACTGAACCTGCAAATTATGATGGTACAACTGAACCTACAAAGGAAGGGACTGATGAGGGTACAACTGAACCTACAAAAGAAGTGACTAATGAGGGTACAACTGAACCTGCAAATTATGATGGTACAACTGAACCTACAAAGGAAGTGACTGATGAGGGTACAACTGAACCTACAAAGGAAGTGACTGATGAGGGTACAACTGAACCTACAAAGGAAGTGACTGATGAGAGTACAACTGAACCCACAAATGATGATGGTACAACTGAACCTACAAAGGAAGTGACTAATGATGGTACAACTGAACCTCCAAATGAAGTGACTGATGAGGGTACAACTGAACCTACAGAGGAGGTAACTGATGAGGGTACAATTGAACCTACAAAGGAAGTGACTAATAAGGGTACAACTGAACCTACAAAGGAAGTAACAAATGAGGGTACAACTGAACTTAAAAATGATGATGGTACAACTGAATCTACAAAGGGAGTGACTGATGAGGGTACAACTGAACCTACAAAGGAAGTGACTAATGAGGGTACAACTGAACCCACAAAGGAGGTGACTAATGAGGGTACAACTGAACCTACAAAGGAAGGGACTGATGAGGGTACAACTGAACCTACAAAAGAAGTGACTCATGAGGGTACAACTGAACCTACAAATGAAGTGACTCATGAGGGTACAACTGAACTTACAAAGGAAGTGACTCATGAGGGTACAACTGAACCTACAAATGAAGTGACTCATGAGGGTACAACTGAACCTACAAAGGAAGTGACTGATGAGGGTGCAACTGAACCTATGGACGAAGTCAATCATGAGGGTACAACTGAACCCACAAATGAAGTGACTGATGAGGGTACACCTGAATATACAAATGTTGATGGTACAACTGAATCCAGGAAGAAAGTGACTGAAGAAAGTACAGCTGAACCTCCAAACGGAGTCACTCATGAGGGTACAACTGAACCCACAAAGGAAGTGACTGATGAGGGTACAACTGAACCTACAAATGTCGTGACTGATGAGGGTACAACTGAACCTGCAATTAAAGCTACTTATGAGGGTACAATGGAACCCACAAATGATGCTGGTACAACTGAACCAAGAAAGGAAATGACTGATGTAGGTACAACTGAACTCTCAAATGAAGTGACTGATGAGGGCACAACTGAATTTACAAATAAAGTGACTGACAAAGGTACAACTGAGCCCACAAATGATGAGGGTACAACTGAACCAAGAAAGGAAGTGACTGGTGAAGGTACAACTGAACCTGCAATGGAAGTTACTCATGAGGGTACAGTGGAACCCACAAATGATGAGGGTACAACTGAACCAAGAAAGGAAGTGACTGATAAAAGTACCACTGAACCTACAAATAAAGTGACTAACGTAGGTACAACTGAACCTACAAACGAAATGACTGATGATGGTACAACTGAACATACAAAGGAAGTGACTGATGAGGATACAACTGAACACACAAAAGATGAGGGTACAACTGAACCTACAGAGGTAGTGACTGATGAGGGTACAACTGAACCTACAAAAGGAGTGACTGATGAGGGTACAACTGAACACACAAATGAAGTGACTGATGAGGGTACAACTGAACCTACAGAGGTAGTGACTGATGAGGGTACAACTGAACCTACAAAAGGAGTGACTGATGAGGGTACAACTGAACACACAAATGAAGTGACTGATGAGGGTACAACTGAACCTACAGAGGTAGTGACTGATGAGGGTACAACTGAACCTACAGAGGTAGTGACTGATGAAAGTACGGCTGATGATGCTACAACTGATCCGACAAAGTTAGTCACCGCACAACTGGACCAAAAAAGTACATTTGGAGAAACAAAGACAGTCCCTGATGACACAAACCTTGTATCCACTACTGTTCCACAATGGGGAAATGAACTCCCTGATAATCTTACCACACCAAAAGTGACTGTAAACATAACAAGAGATAGCAGGACAACAGATTCCCCACTAGAGGTGACTGTAGATGTGACACCATATGTAACAACGTGTGAGACATGTTTTATCATCATCCCTCAATACCTTTGCTATCAATTGATATCTTCACCATCCTTTGATACCCTCATCATCAATTAATACCCTTGCCTTCCATCGATGCACTTGTCATCCATTGATAACCTCGTCTTCCTTTGATACCATTGTTTTCTTTTGATATCCTAATGATAATCCATTGATACCCATGTCTTCCTTTGATACCCTCATCTTCTTTTGATATTCTCATCATTCGTTGATATCATCATCATCCATTGATACCCTTGTCTACCTTTGATACCCTTGTCATCCATAATACCCTTCATCATTCGCTGATAACCTAGTCTTCATTTGATAACCTTGTCTTCCTATGATACCTTCTTCAACCATTGATAACATCATCATACCCTTGCTGACTGTTGAAATAACCTCTGATATTACAAGCAATACATTCAAAGCACACAAGCACCCACCATTTCAAAGGCTAAGCTTTGTATGATTCAAATGACTACTTCAAGAGAATTAAAATAAAGTTGAAATGATAGGTCAGCCAGATACAAGGTGTTGTAATGGAGTAAGGTTTTCTAATCGACCAATAACTACATGTATGCTCACCTTCATTTCATTACTTGTATTTTGTGTATTTTCTCTTCACACAATAACAACATGTGTTTGTATTCACCTCACTTTTGACAAGCTGTGTTTTATAGCATATACATACTACACAACTGGTTTTGTCCACCGCAAGGCCTAGCCCAAGTATCTAAATACATTAGCATTATGTACAGTGAATTAGTGATATTGCTTGTCAGCCTTGTGTGATTTAAGTCCTGAGTGATTCCACATTGTTTACTACTTACCTTCCTATTTTTCCAATTTGACTGATTGACAATCCAACCCTTGTCATGCTAGAATTTTGTTTTATTCATTTAAAGCTGGAAATTTCATTAGCAATCCCAGCTTTAAATGAATGAAAACTAGAAACATCCGCAGCACAAGAGTCGATTTCAGCACTAACCATCTCAAGTGTTTGTTGTACTTCTTTGAAAAGTTGAATATCTGCCATCAATAATTTCCATGTAAATGTAAAAGTACTAAAACAATATTAACCCTTAAAACACTGAGCTAAGAAATTTAAATTTTCAGTCACTTGAAGTTGTGTCTCGCTACTGCGATCCAAAACTTCAAGTTAATTTTTAACAACTGGTTATCAGGGGTTATACAGTTGCTAATAAAAATATAGGATGTCTACTGTAGTCGACATCAGTGCTCTAAGGGTTAATAACCTCAAGTTTGTTGTCACAGATAATTTAGTTTTTCTTTTTTTTTCTTGATGACTTTCCATTATTTTTTGTATGCTCTCAGTTTAATTTTTTCCTTGTTTTGTATATATTGTTATTTTTATAAGGCCGTGTATAAAACTGTATTATTCTAACACTTAGGCATTGATTGCGATATTGGAGGGTCTACTATGCTTGATGCTGACACAGACACCATTTCTGAAGACACTTCGGAAATATATGCTGGCTCAGACACCACAGCCTTGACTGATTTTACTTCTGATGAAACAACTGAGATTCAACCAGCAGACAGTACTATGAATATGCTGGAATCTACACATAATGATGTGACAGAAATTACAACTGAAGGCACTGATGATGAAGTAACTTCTGATGTCTCTGTGCAATTCACCTCAGAAGCTGTCACATCTGATTTAACATCCGAGATACCATATGATCTCTCTACTGTAGAGCCACGTGATAGCTCTTCTCTAGCTATAGACATCACAACCGTGGACACCACAATGGAGGTAACCACTGGTGACATGACTGACATCACTGACCAGACGTCTGTATGTAAGGAGTTGTTTTGTTATCTTGTCACTTCTTGGTACTGAATCACCCCCTCGTGACCTCTGGAGGCTCCTCGGGTCTAGTGTAGTCACCATATGCACAAAGGTAGCCTGAAGCACCATTCACCTCATATTAGGCATCATGACACTCTTCTTGTTTTTGTCTCATTGTACCACATCACTCAACTTTCTTCTTGTGTGTGAACTGTTTCAACTTGCCATAACACTGTGCTGTCTTTGTTTCGTCTGATGTATTTGCAACTCCTATATGTATTTGCATCCATGCCTTGAAACATGATATTGTTATTTCACTGTTCTCACTAGTTCATTTGCATGTAAAATTGTTCTTAGATATAGGTATTAAGGTGTGTCAATATTCGTTTAGCATCACTGACGCACGATGTCATAAAATTTAGATAAGATTGGGAGCTTCTTATGTGTTAAGTACTGTTTAATCAATTTATTTAGGATTACCCGATATTGTAAGTCATGCACATTGCAACATACTTCATGATGCACTTTGGATATCAATATTGAATATATTTGTATTATTAGTTGACTTATTTTTCTTTTATACAATGCACTACAATACTTAGAAATTAACAGCTGTATATGTTTAATGATATTAGGGAATTAAAGTTATAGTTATTTAATAGTTAGAAAATTTTTTGCAGCGTTTGGAAGTATTTTGTAGATTTGATTGTTTTGTATCACTATGATATCTCATACACATTACACTAAACATCAACTCTGATAGTGCTAGTGTCCTTGAGTATTATTAACCCTTTCAGTGTGAGAACCGACTTGAGACGTCAGAATCTGACGTCTACAGACAATCCCCACACTGAAAAAGAAAAACATTTACAAAGTCTGTAGACCCTTAACATAGGTATTCAAATGAAGCTCACTAAAACATTTATGGTGATTTCAAATTGAAAAAAACCTTTGATCTTCACTCTTGATCTGTAGTAATTTCCACTGTAGCTTTTTCTAAACACTTTTCAAATGAGCTAATAATAGAAGCTTCCACTGATTCTACTTCTGAATTCTACATACTCATCAGAGAGACCGGTGTGATATACTGACACAGTAATGAACCGTGTCATTAATATGATAAAACATAGACCTCTCACGTTATTGGAATTATTGAATTCAATTATTTATTATTGGTCCAGTTTCAAGAAAATTTCAGATCAAATAAAATACCACTGAAACATATCTTTTGGTAGATGCTAAGTTAGTCAAATAATTCACTTTGGGACGTGCCTATTTTTCATAAAAAATATTATTTTTCATTCATTAGAAGCTGGTAATTGAATTTGTGTTAGCTATTCCAGCTTTGAATGAATGAAAAATACTCACAAACAAACAGCAGTACAAAGGTTAATTTATTGTTGCTCTTATATGCCCAACCCTGTACCAACATCAGAGTGTGATCGGCTCAACATTTTATCTCTCCCGGGAAGGATTTTTTTATTCAATTATTATTTGTACCAAATGCTCATCATCTTTTCTTTTAGAGTAACTTATGCACCTTGTGTCTGTGTACTTAATCTTTCTGATTTACCTGACTCTGTATGTGTGTTGTATGTCCTTTTAAAATATCCATGTATCTGGTTAGTTTTGAATTGAATAGTCTTTTCTTTCCCTTTATATGCTCATCTTACTTTTTCTTGTTCGAAGCTCCTATTTTTCTGCTGCAAATATTTGTTCCCAGTCTACACAAGATTTATCTGGTTCAACTTCCCTTGGGCTGAGCTGGTCTCATTTGCTGGAGTGTTTTCACTTATCGGGAATATAATATTATGCCCCTGTTTTGTTTTACTATGTATTGTTTCTAATGTGTATATTTCTCTTTAGGAACCTTTTGCAGAGTAGTGTACATGTCGGGCAGCAATTATTTGTTATTATACGCACACATAACTGTTCTGTTATTTGCTTTTTTTATTTATTAAGGTCTTCAGGTGACAAGCTCCTGTTTCACATCACCTTATTTAAAAAAATAGCATGACACAATAATTCTGCCTATGCCTAACCTCATTACATTTTCAGAAGCAATCTAGAGCCTTGGTTATTATATTTGCACCCTTATTGGCAATAAAACTGTCACGTTTAATTCAGATTATGCCACAATTTAGCTTTTTCAGCATAATTATAAATGACCTACCATAGCTATCTCTCATCTTCTCTGGATATCTTTTTTTCTTGCCTTTTGAGTCTGTCTTATTATGTTAATAATCCTGCAAACTATCCACCTTTCACATATAATGACAATAGTTAACCCTCATCCCGCTAAATCTTTTAAAATCTATTTTATCAGCTGTTGAACATGTTTAAATTGCAGTTATTGGTGACGAAATGTGTTTTTAAACGTCAAGATTTGCAAATTTTTGGTTATTATATTAAACTAATTTGACTAATTTTCACTCACTTGAGGTTGTGGATCGCTGTAGTGCGACACAACTTCAAGTGGTTGAAAATTTATATAATTGAATTAGCGTTTGGAGGGCTAGCATACATGGTGTAACATCATATTTGCCTATAAGCAACAGTGCCACATTTGACTCGCACCATTCTTAGTGTCACCCTAAAGTACTAGGAATCTAATTGCAATGACAGAAAAAAACTATACCAAAAAAACATCAGAGCTTGTCGTAATGAAGGGATACACAGAAATATATTGATTACAAATAAATATCCACTACCCCTTACCAATCCCTACTTTTTTACCTAGCTATCTCCATTTCTTGCATGTGTATTATATATATGTCTTCTGAATTGTCATGTTATTCTTCTTGCATTCTCGACAATCCATGTATGTGTCTGTCTGGACTACATCTTTCAAGTTTTTATAGGTATTGCTTGTGAGGACCTAAGTACATTTCCTTCGAGTCCAGCCACAACTGAAGCAACAACCAATCTTTTTGATTTCACATCTGAAGTTAGACAAGACTTCTCTTCTGAGACAGCATTTACCACAATGGAGCTAAGGACTGACTTCACAGCTGATCAAACGACAGATGCCACATCTGACACCTCGACAGACGCTAAGATAGCTGTCACATCAGACAATGCCATACTCACCACTGATCTTATGTATCAAATCACATCAGATTATACATCTGTCGAGGCCACAACTGAAGCAATAACAGATCTGTCTTCAGTTAGAACTATGGAGTTTACACGAGAGCTGACTGCAGATAGTGAAAGCAGCACACATGATCATAGCACTCTAGGTATCACTATCAGTACAATAGAAGCTACCACTGAAAGTACATCAGATTTTAGCTCTGAAGGCACCAGTCAGGTTTCCATTGAAGCTACTAAAGATACCTCTATTGAAAGTACCACTGATGGTTTTACGCAAGGTGTTACAGAAGGTACCACTCAAGGTGTTAGTTACTTTGCCACTGAAGGTACTAGCGAAGGTATCTCTCAGCATACCACTGAAAGTGGCAGTGATGTTACCACCGATGGCACCACTGTGGGTAGCACAGATGGTACCTCTGAAGCTACTACTGATAGTGGTGGTGACTTTACCAGTGAAGGTACTACTGAGGATACAACTGAGAGTAGTACTGAAAGTGGTGGTGACTTTACCAGTGAAGGTACTACTGAAATTACAACTGAGAGTAGTACTGAAAGTGGTGGTGATTTTACCAGTGAAGGTACTACTGAAATTACAACTGAGAGTAGTACTGAAAGTGGTGGTGATTTTACCAGTGAAGGTACTACTGAAATTACAACTGAGAGTAGTACTGAAAGTGGTGGTGATTTTACCAGTGAAGGTACTACTGAAATTACAACTGAGAGTAGTACTGAAAGTGGTGGTGATTTTACCAGTGAAGGTACTACTGAAATTACAACTGAGAGTAGTACTGAAAGTGGTAGTGATTTTACCACTGAGGGTACAACTGAGGGTACAGCTGAGGGTACAACTGAGGGTACAACTGAGGGTACCACTGAAAGTGGTGGTGACTTTACCACTGAGGGTACAGCTGAGGGTACAACTGAGGGTACCACTGAAAGTGGTGGTGACTTTACCACTGAGGGTACCACTGAGGGTACAGCTGAGGGTACAACTGAGGGTACAACTGAGGGTACAACCGAGGGTACAACCGAGGGTACAACCGAGGGTACAACTGAGGGTACAACTGAGGGTACAACCGAGGGTACAACTGAGGGTACAACTGAGGGTACAACTGAGGGTACAACTGAGGGTACAACCGAGGGTGCAACTGAGGGTATAACTGAGGCCACCACTGCAAGTGGTGGTGACTTTACCAGTGAAGGTATTACTGAGGGTACAGCTGAGAGTAGTACTGAAAGTGGTGGTGACTTTACCAGTGAAGGTACCACTGAGAGTACAAGTGAGGGTACCACTGTGGGTACAACTGAACGTGGTGATGACTTTACTAGTGAAGGCACCACTGAGGGTACAACTAAGGGTACAACTGAGGGTACAACTGAGGGTACCACTGAGGGTACCACTGAGGGTACAACTGAGAGTACCACTGAGGGTACAGCTGAAAGTGGTGGTGACTTTACAAGTGAAGCCACCACTGAGGGTACAACTGAGGGTACCACTGAAAGTGGTGGTGACCATACCAGTGAAGGCACCACTAAAGGGACAACTGAGGGTACCACTGAAAGTGGTGGTGACTTTACCAGTGAAGGTACTACTGAGGGTACAGCTGAGAGTAGTACTGAAATTGGTGGTGACTTTACCAGTGAAGGTACCACTGAGGGTACAAGTGAGGGTACCACTGTGGGAACAACTGAACGTGGTGATGACTTTACTAGTGAAGGCACCACTGAGGGTACAACTGAGGGTACAACTGAGGGTACAACTGAGGGTACAACTGAGGGTACCACTGAGGGTACCACTGAGGGTACAACTGAGAGTACCACTGAGGGTACAACTGAAAGTGGTGGTGACTTTACAAGTAAAGCCACCACTGAGGGTACAACTGAGGGTACCACTGAAAGTGGTGGTGACCATACCAGTGAAGGCACCACTGAGGGTACAACTGAGAGTACCACTGAGGGTACAACGATGGGTACAACTGAGGGTACAACTGAAAGTGGTGGTGACTTTACAAGTGAAGCCACCACTGAGGGTACAACTGAGGGTACCACTGAAAGTGGTGGTGACTATACCAGTGAAGGCACCACTGAAGGTACAACTGAGGGTACCACTGAAAGTGGTGGTGACTTTACTAGTGAAGGTACCACTGAGGGTACAACTGAGGGTACCACTGAGGGTACCACTGAGGGTACAACGGAAGGTACAACTGAGGGTACAACTGAAAGTAGTGGTGACTTTACCAGTGAAGGCACCACTGAAGGTACAACTGAAAGTGGTGGTGACTTTACCAGTGAAAGCACCACTGAGGGTACAACTGAGGGTACTACTGAGGGTACAACTGAAAGTGGTGGTGACTTTACAAGTGAAGGCACCACTGAGGGTACAACTGAGGGTACCACTGAGGGTACCACTGAGACTGGTGGTGACTTTACCAGTGAAGGCACCACTGAGGGTACAACTGAGGGTACCACTGAACAGATCACTGAAGTCAGTATATTTAGTATAGCAGATCTGACATCCGAAGGTACTACTGAGGCTAGCTCAGATGGTACTACCCACATGTATACAGCAGAATCTACCTCTGATGAGGGTACCACTGAAGGTACAACAACCGGAGGCAGCACTGAAGGCAGTTCAGAAGGTGATATTACAACATTTTTAACCACTGAAGGTACCACTGATATTACAAATGAATTCAGCACTGAAGGTACCAGTGGAGTAGCCACTGATATTACAACTGAATTCAGCACTGCAGGTACAAGTGATATCACAACATATTTAACCACTGAAGGTAGCACTGATATTACAACTGAATTTAGCACTGAAGGTACCAGTGAAGGAACCACTGATATTACAACTGAATTCAGCACTGAAGGTACCACTGCTGGTACATCTGATGGTTCTACAGATAGCACAGATAGAACAACAGAAGTCACAGCAGAAGGATCAACAGAGATGTCTGAAGCTACAACATGTGAGAGGTCTTTCAATCATTTTTTTGTGTTTGATACCTTCTTCTCTTTTTGACTCTTCTTGACTTTTCCTGTGATTTTGAGGTGTTAACATCAACCCCTTACCTGGGCACTCCTACAACCTCATCCTAGGTTCAATCTGGGCAACATCTCAAGTAGCAGTCAAACCCATACTGACAGAAATAATATGTTTGCAATAACATGTGTGTGTGAGATCCTCCCCTGATGGATTATCAGCTGTGTTTGTATTTACTCACTATATACATTTGCACAAATAACACCCAACATATGACATAACATTCAAGTTTATCAGTGCTCTAATATTTATTTTTTTATCTCCTCTAGTTTTCTGACAGGAGTGATCTAAACAGTTGCACTTTTGTCCTCCCGTCTTCTCTTCTCCAGGGTGGTCTGAGGGGATTCATACAGTCACAATGTGATATTTGAAGCCATGTCATTATTTTGATCAACCCTTATCCTGATGATCATGACTATTGTCGTTTTTAACGTATTTTAATAGTCTATCAAATCACTGATATTGGGAACGAAATATCATGATTTGCAAATGTTTGATCTCAAATTAAACAAATATGATTAATTTTCACCCACTTGGAAGTTGTGGATCGCAGTAGTCAGACACAGCTTCAAGTGAGTGAAAATTTAAATAAATTAAATTACTAGTAGCAGGATAAGGGGTAATGATGCAATTGGCGGTGTGAGCGTGTCTAAATTATTATGTAAGAATTCGAAAAAATATATAATTCAAATGGAAAATCACAAAACTTAATTTTGCACGAATTACCTTTCTATAGTTGACAAGTTAAGTGGATGAAAAATTAAACTTTTGAAGACTTGGCTGATATAGCTAATATATATCTCCCCTCATTTCAATGAATATAAGCACACTGTAACTGTCTCCATTACAAATGATGATAGCAATCTCAGTACACCAAACAATTTTTCTCTTGTGTGTTGTTAACCTTTTCATTATTTACATTTCCAGGACACAACTTGACTTTACTGCCGTTTACTGTTTTTGTCTAATATTTATTGTGCTGCACAGCCTTCTCCTTCTGAAACCACTCTCCAAAATATGTTCCTCTTGTCACATTTGTCTTCGTTTTTGTCCTACAATATAAAATCACTTCTATCCAATTTAAAATATTTATTTTAAATTATGTTGATTTCTATAGATTTCTATAGCAAAGTATGGGTTTCTCAAGATAGAATACATTAATGTGAATAGAGACAAATATTTCTAATATCTTGTATCAATATCTGTATCAGCAAGATTTGCTTTTTTGATTTATTTTAACCTGCATTTGATAAATGTTTCTCCTCAAAACATAAAACTTTTATCATGCAGAACTTGGTGTTGATATAAGATGTGGCAAGCATGAATCATTTGACAAGTATTTACAGGTATTGATTGTGCTGATGCTGCCACTACTGCTATTAGTGGCATGACCACTGATGTCTCCACAGAATCCAGCACAGAACTCGGTACTGAAATAACTGAAAGTTCTGAAGCCACTACTGAGTATACAACTATATTCACCAGTCAACTTACCACAGAGGAGAGTTCCGTGCCCTCGGAAGCAACAACTGAGGAAACAACTGTATTTACTAGTGTACTCTCCACTGGGCAAAGTTCAGTGGCCTCAACTGAGGACACAACTATAGTGACCACTGAACTCTCCACAGCTGAAAGTTCTATGCCCTCAACCAAGGATACAACTGTATTTACTAGTGTACTCTCCACGGGAGAAAGTTCTGTGGCCTCAACTGAGGATTCAACTATAGTGACCACTGAACTCTCCACAGCTGAAAGCTCTATGCCCTCAACTGAGGAAACAACTGTATTTACTAGTGTGCTCTTCACTGGGCAAAGTTCAGTGGCCTCAACTGAGGACACAACTATAGTGACCACTGAACTCTCCACAGCTGAAAGTTCTATGCCCTCAACTGAGGGTACAACTGTATTTACTAGTGTGCTCTCCACGGGGGAAAGTTCAGTGGTCTCAACTGAGGGTACAACTATAGTGACCACTGAGCTCTCCACGGTTGAAAGTTCTATGCTCTCAACTGAGAAAACAACTGTATTTACTAGTGTGCTCTCCACGGGGGAAAGTTCAGTGGTCTCAACTGAGGGTACAACTATAGTGACCACTGAGCTCTCCACGGTTGAAAGTTCTATGCCCTCAACCGAGGATACCACTATATTTACTAGTGAACATACCACACAGGATACCTCTGTTCCCTCAGAAGCGACAATTACGGATACTGTATTCCCCAGTGAATTCTCTTCAACGGCATTACCCAGCACAGCAGAAACATCCGAGGCAACATCAGTATTAAGCACAGACTCTAGCACAGTATTAAGTTTTGAGAGTAGCTCAGAGGGCACTTCTATTCTTACCACAGAACAGTCAACCGCATTTACCTCAGTATTAACTGTAGAAACAACAACTGATGACCTAACAAGCCTATTTTCCACTGATGCCACCACTGTGGTAACCACAGAGAGTTCAGATTCAACAGCATGTGAGCAAGTATTTCTTGTGTTTGTTTGATTAACAGTGAGATAGCTGTGTTGTTTTCTCTTCACAGTAAAACTCTCCCTTCTTGCACTCCTCTTTTACTTCTCAACATTTCTTCTAATAATTCAGCTCTGTATGATTGTATCTCATTAGTTCCAATCCAGATTAGTTACATTTTCTGTTCTAAGTAATAAACCCTGTGACTAAATGAAACATTTGACTATAAATCAATAATCTACTCAGTGCCCTTCAATGTGGGAATCATTTATTTACATCAGATTCTGATATTAAGTTGGTTCACACAATGAAATTGGGCGGGGGCCCTAGGGTAGTGGTTAGCACCGCTGCCTTTCACGCCAGAGTTCGGGGTTCGGTTCCCGGTCTCGGCGGTTTGAAAGAAACAAAAATGTTTCTTCCCCATCCACGTGTGAAAGTCAGTATTGTGGGGAGCCTCCGTGACCGAGAGGTAGCGTGCTCGGCCTCAGACCGCCAGGGCTCGAATTTCGAATCCTGTGTCTGGAGGACAGTGTCATCTCAATCATCTCACCATCCTCAGGAGGTTCTCCTGGCCCAGTTTAGCCTATATGTGCACAAAGGTGGCCTAAAGCCCGATTCATTTCATTTCATTTCACACAATGAAATTGTGGCAACTTTCATAATGATCGTATAGAGACATAATACGGGTATGCAATGGAAGTGGAAAGAGCTAACTCAAGCCTTAACGCGGTTGAAGTCAAATAATTTTCGCCCTCTTGAAACTGTGTTCCACTGTGTTATTAACCCTTCCAGCGCGGGGACCATCTTTAGACGTCAGAATCAGCTGTCTTTAGATTCTGACGACTGCTGACTATTCCCGCGCTGAAAGAATTAAATTTTTTATTCAAATTCTACATTCAAATTCTACATATGTTAGTAATATTTACCCACTTCAAAGTTGGTGTTCGCTGTAGGCTAGCGAGTCACAGCTTCAAGTGTAAAATATAAATTTATCAAAGTAACCCTTCAGCGTTCGAAATAAGGGGTAAAAATGAGGTTGTCCATCGGACAATTAGGTCAGATTTTCAAGTTGTACGCTGAAATTTCAGATTGTCCGCAAGTAATATATAGCTACGACACAGTCTGTTCCCACAACTTTCTGAAAACATTAGTTAACCAACAAGTGTAAGCTCACAATTGTACTCAAAATTGCCAACCCTGACAGTCACTGTCACTTTAAATAATAATGTAATGTAAAAATATCCTTCAGAAAAGTTGATTGTCCGAGCGGACAACCTCATGGTAACTATTGATTGTCCGCCGCAAATTTTGCTTGTCTCGGACAATCGATAGGGCCTTATTTCGAACGTTGCCCTTACAGCGCGGGGACTGTCTTAAGACGACAGAATCTGAAGTTTTTAGATGTCGCATTCTGCACTGAAATAATTAAAATATTTGAAATTCTTGTAGACCCATAAAATAGTTATTCAAGTGAATTGTGAGGAGCTAATTAGGCCAATTGTGATATTTTTATGCGAATAATTCTTTAGTTTTTATAGTGCTAATCAGAATATTGTAGCGCTGTAAGGGTTAAACTTTACCTGCTTGAAGATTAAAACGTCTTGTTACAGATTTCTATTTTTCTAATAAAATGAAACTTCAAATTTACATGAATGCACAATTTATCTAGAAAGGGTGACCTATATAATTTTCATTTGATTTCTTGAGATGATAATCTTAAATCAAAGATAATTCCTTCCACTTCTCCAGCTAGAGTTCATCTAGCAGTATACCTCTATTCTACTCATGCTGCTTCAATCTGTATATTCTGATACCAGTCTTTATTCTTCTGGTTTCCTTGATCATTGTCTGGTGTGGTCCAGTCCCATCTGTTCTGGTGTTTGTTATCCAGGTTGTTTTTCTGATCTAATGTTCATGAGTGTTTCTTACTAATCCAATCATACTTCTTTGTTACAATGTGGTTTTGAAGACTTCTATGATACTTAAGATGCATGCCGATGTTCATACATGTGTACTACCAGTACTACACTAAGGTATTTTAATTTGTTGTTATTGATAACAGTATTTATTTCCATTTTTGTGTTACGTATGTGTTATGTTGTACCTTCTTGCACATTCATGTAAATGATTATATCACTGTGTTTTGTTACTGTATCATCTTTTTCCATTTCACAACGCAAACCATCAATCACCTCGCCATGAAACACATCCTAATATTCAGGCTACAATCGCTTAAACTTGATACGTTGACCCGCAGGTGGTTCAATGTTAATCCACTGCCCGTGATGCTGTCCTAACATTGAGCTACCAGAGGCTCATACCTGTGTTTGCTGATTAAATGCTAATGTTTCACAAATCCAATTGTTTGGATCACTGCTTGATTTAGAAGGAGAATGTCAACCACAGAATGCTTTGGTTTAGCGAATCACGTCTATGGCCTTTATGGTTGTCCTTCATGTAATGTGTAAATGTAATGAATGGCGAAGGGCATGATTAGTGGTTAGTGGTTAAAGATTGCTTTCTGCTAGTGTATTGAATGCCTATTCCCGGAAACACAAGCCATGAACCCAATGTTGTCTCAGCTTTCTCAATGCTGGTCCACCATCTGTGACACTAGCCCGATATTGAGCCAACAATGCGTCAATGTCTAGTGTTTGCTGGGACCATTATATTTCAGTTTCTTCTATTTCAGTTGACAATAAGTTGTGATAATATTTTTAATTGTTCCTTGCTTTTTGAATTGCTACTCAGCTTATAATCCTGTAAAATATTTTCTTGAAGCTGTATTTATCACCTTTTTATTTTGCTGTTTTTTATGTTTTTTTCATAAAACACAACAACACATATGTTTCTAACAATCATATGATCTAGCCCTATTGCATAAAATTAGTACTTCAAGAAAGACAGGGAAATACGTTACTTTGACAAGTAGATGACATGCCCTCCAGGAGAGAGCTGTTTTTTGAGTCAGGTTTAATTATCAAACTATTTCCAGGTCTGGATTGTACCACTGAAGGTACAACAGAAGGTACAACAGAAGTTACGACAGAGGGTACCACTGAAGGTACTACTGAAGGTACCACTGAAGGTACCACAGAAGGAACCATGGAAGTTACCACAGAAAGTACCACGGAAGGTACTACGGAAGGAACCACGGAAGGTACAACAGAAGGTACAACAGAAGGTACAACAGAGGGTACCACTGAAGGAACTATGGAAGCTACCACGGAAGGTACTACAGAAGGTACAACAGGAGTTACCACAGAAGGAACCACAGAATCCTCCACAGAAGGTACAACAGAAGGTACCACAAAAGGTTCCACAGAAGGCACAACGGAAGTTACCACAGAAGGTACAACAGAAGGTTCCACAGAAGGTACAACAGAAGGTTCTACAGAAGGTACAACAGAAGGTACAACAGAAGGTACCACAGGAGCTACCACTGAAGTTACCACTGAAGCCTCCACAGAAGCAACAACAGAAGGTACAACAGATGGTACTACAGAAGGTACTACAGAAGGAACCACAGAAGGTTCCACAGAAGGTACTACAGAAGTTACAACTGAGGGTACCACAGAAGTCAGCACTGAGTTATCAACTTGTGAGAAACTTTTGTTTTGTTGTTGTTGTATGTAACATATCTTTTCACATCGGCATAGAGAACGTGTATCTTGTGGTAGGAGAAATTATCTCTTCTTAGACTAACTTCTTAGACTAATCTCTCTCGTTGTTTTTTGTTTTTGTTCTTACATTTAGCTGCATGGTAGCAGATAGTACAATGATTTATTGTCAACAACACACTGGCATGATTCTTGCATTTCAAAATCTTCTTGATATAAGCACAGTTTTCTTGGTTTGAAGGCTTAAATCTCCTTCTTTCAGTGACTTTTTAAATCTTGCACATTCACCGACAAACAATTCTGTGACATTGGCCTAGAATTACGCAGAATAAAGGTTTAGTTCGCAATATACTATACTACTAACTAGGTGCACCAATCACAATATATATTTTTTGTTGAGTCTTGAGGCGAGACTGGATATATATAATACAATTATATCAGTGGTACACAGTGTCATACTATACAATCCCACATCTTTCATGATATAAACCATAGTGGATCGATGTAATCTACCAGTAGTCAGCTTTCTTTTCAATATTTCCAATTTAGGAATTAATTATCTCTATGAAAATCATTTTATATGAAGTAATGTTATTTACTTACCACATAAAATTACTTGCATCTCATTTTCGATATCATGACCCATAATGACGCATCAACTGGCATCGTGCTTTTTCTACAGAAAAGCTCAACCACTTTGTTTCTCTATATGGAAACATAATCTTGTCATCTTGATCAAAAGTTTTTGTTCTATTCAGCTCAATGTCACTTCTTTCTATTAGATCATTAAATATATTTCTATGTTACTACTATTACTAATGATGGTATGTATATGTAACACAATTTTAATGAGTATTTCTTACTGTCTACTACTTGTATATTTATATTTATTTGTTATTTGCATAAGTAATGGAGCTGAAATCTCTCAACTGTTTGAAGACGACAATGCAGCAAAGCTACTATTGTTATCCCTTAAAGTGCTAGATTATAAAATGTCAGTTTTTACCCACTTGAAGTTGTGGGTCGCACTAGTGAGATACATCAAAAGGGTTAAAATCACAAGTATTTGTACAATTTTATTCAAAATATATGCAAATTTAATGCACATATCTTACAAATTCACGTTTTTCAATGCAAACATAAAAGCTAAAAACGGCCATAGATTTGATTAGCATTTACACCCTTTCAGCACTGGGATAGACTTTAGATATCAGAATCCGACGTCTACAGACCTCAGCTTCTCAATGTTGCTCCCCGCACTGAAAGAATTGAAATTTATGATGGCCGTAGACCCATAACATAGGTATTCAAATGAAGCGGGAAGTGCCAACTAAGACATTTATAATGATTTCAAATTGAAAAAACCCATTTGGCTTATACATACATATTAGAGTGCTTTATGGGTTATCACTTGTATTAACCCTTTCAAGCCTGAATTTATCATTGTCATCTTCATCCACTACAAGCCGCGAATTGCTGTGGATTAAAATGATTTACCGATGGTCTAAAACAATAGTGGGTCAAGTCGACTTGACAGCGAAATTGTGTTTATCTTTTTGCTTAGAACTACAGTCTGCTAAATCCACTTATCAGCATGTAGACTTGGACTTATAATGATGAAACACACTGCGAATGGAATTTGATCAAGTGAAGTTATCAAAGTATTTTTTACCTGCAAAAGTGATTTACAGAAGCAAAATTGGGATCAACAAGACACCAAGTTGACTTAGCGCTTTGTTACACCAGGAACACAGAATATACAGAGATTGTTCCTAGATCAACAATAAACTAAGTCCAGGCATTTCCCCTGTGTTGTCTCCACATGTCTCTAAAAAAGAATGCGCTAAGTGCACTTGCACCGTTGTTCTCCCAGAAACAGAGCCCATAAGCATATAACACGAGAATAACAATGTGTCAAGTCGAATTGGTCCTGTGTTGAACGATATTATGCTGATATGTGCTCCTTTTCCCGAGAATAACAATGTGCTAAGTCGACTTGATCTGTTGTTTTAACCTGAATTTGGAATAAATTCAAACTTTATACATATTATAGATGACTTAGCTGGTTATTATTCTAACGGCCAAAAATGTCACTTAGCACACTATTGTTTTAACCCATCGTTAATGTGGTTTAAAAATTACAGAAAATTGCCATGTATTGTTAAACCTGTTTCATGGGAACTTTCATTCTAAAACCTTAGTTATAGGAAAATTAAGTTTGTTTTCGGGGATGTAAAATGATGCTTTAATGCATCGTGAGGGCTTAAAGGGTTAATAATGTGTCTGTGTGTCTGGATTATGTGTTAACCGATACTAATAAGTGTGTGATTCTGTTTGCTCTAGGTACAGATTGTGATACAACAGAAGGAACTACAGAGGGTACAACGGCAGTCACATCAGGTAAAATTTATAAAATAGCTTATTTAACGGCAGGGGGAAGAGCTATTCAGTGACATCTGATTTCACTACATCTGTTCTGATGGCCTAGTGCATGCGTAATTGCCTTTAGGTTTAGCCCAGCAAACACAAGACATTAATACATTGTCTACGTTGGTCCACTGTCTACGACGCTGGTCCAACATTGACACAACAATGGGTAAATGTCTTATGTTCGCGGGGAGAATTATTCACGGGTCAAGAAACAATTGTTTAGTGACAAATACATGTTCACAAACATGCTATATGCACCGCGTGTAGATCATGCAGTTTGTCAAAATTAAGTTCTAGTTTACTAATGTGTAGTTCACTGTTTCCAAATCACGCCATTTAAATATTTATTCACTGAAAAATAATTATAATAGTTGTAAACATCAATGTACTCATATATGCACTTAACCCCTAGAGCACCGAGCGATTCAATTAAAATTTTCAATCACTTGAAGTTGTGCCTCGCTACCGTGACACACAACTTCAAGTGAATAAAAATTTATTTGTGAAATTTGTGATTTGTGAAATTTAAATCCCAACATATATTGTGTTTCAAGATTGAAGGCATATTTTACTTTTAACCCTTTCAAGTCTGAATTTACCATTGTCATCTTCATCCACTACAAGCCGCGAATTGCTGTCGCAATTCTCGACTTGTAGTGGATGAAGATGACTTGATGTGGTTTAAAAATGAAAGAAAATTGCCATGTATTGGTAAACCAGTTTCATGGAAATTTTCGTTCTAAAACCCTTAGTATTAGGAAAATTAGGTCTGTTTTCAGGGATGTGAAATGATGTTTTAATGCATCGTGGGGGCTCAAAGGCTTAACAACTGGTTAGCAGGGGCTATGCCTGTGCTAAGCAGTGCTTTAGGGGTTAACATCTGAGTAGACAGAAGCATGCATTCCAGTAGCTTTGATGTGACAGATTATGGTATCCTGTGTGATTTATTCAACCTGTAAGCGAGTCCTTTAATTTAACTCTTGAATCACTAAGCACAACTGCAGTCTTTTAAAATTTGTTTTATTAGCCGATCAAATCACTGTTAGTGGAAATAGTGGTCTGATATTAAAGAAATATGATAATTTTTCACCCAATCGAAGTTGTGGGTCACAGTAGCTAAACACAATTTGAAGTGAGTGAATTTTTTATTTATTTTACATAGAGCTTTAGGGTTATTATTATATAATGACATATTTTTAGTGATCGGGGAGAATTTCCCACTATTTGCATTCTATTTTATAGGTATAGAGATGAATTAATTTTGAGAATCGCGTAATAAATCTTTTTTATAAAATAAGTTATTTGCTAGTCCAGGGGGAGGAGGTTTCAATCCCCACTCATGCTACTCTGGGGAAGCATTTAAATAAGGAACAGGAATCTCACTATTTATCACAGTATTATTCCTTCAGTGCTTTTTGATTAGTCAGTGTTTTAATTTAGGAAAAAACTAATCTGAATTTGCTGCACCAAACTAATAGGATTATTAAACATTTTTGCATCAGCCAATAAGTGATTTAGGTTTCTCAAAATCATCTTGGGAGTTCCAAGGCAATATAATTAAGAACTAGACTTTTGACAACTAGAACATTGATTATTTACCTTACATGGTGGACACACTACCAGTGACCTAATTGGTGGTATAGCACAAATCTACAACTGCTTTTTAAGGCGGCAGCTGTGTATTAAGGTGGCTTAGCACAAACCGCAGCTGTGTGTTAAGGTGGCTTAGCACAAACCCGCAGCTGTGTATTAAGGTGGCTTAGCACAAACCTGCAGCTGTGTGTTAAGGTGGCTTAGCACAAACCCGCAGCTGTGTATTAAGGTGGCTTAGCACAAACCCGCAGCTGTGTATTAAGGTGGCTTAGCACAAACCCGCAGCTGTGTATTAAGGTGGCTTAGCACAAACCGCAGCTGTGTGTTAAGGTGGCTTAGCACAAACCCGCAGCTGTGTATTAAGGTGGCTTAGCACAAACCAGCAGCTGTGTGTTAAGGTGGCTTAGCACAAACCCGCAGCTGTGTATTAAGGTGGCTTAGCACAAACCCGCAGCTGTGTATTAAGGTGGCTTAGCACAAACCCGCAGCTGTGTATTAAGGTGGCTTAGCACAAACCCGCAGCTGTGTGTTAAGGTGGCTTAGCATAAACCCGCAGCTGTGTATTAAGGTGGCTTAGCACAAACCTGCAGCTGTGTATTAAGGTGGCTTAGCACAAACCTGCAGCTGTGTGTTAAGGTGGCTTAGCACACACCCGCAGCTGTGTATTAAGGTGGCTTAGCACAAACCTGCAGATGTGTGTTAAGGTGGCTTAGCACAAACCTGCAGCTGTGTATTAAGGTGGCTTAGCACAAACCAGCAGCTGTGTGTTAAGGTGGCTTAGCACAAACCCCCAGCTGTGTGTTAAGGTGGCTTAGCACAAACCCGCAGCTGTGTATCAAGGTGGCTTTGCACAAACCCGCAGCTGTGTGTTAAGGTGGCATAGCACAACAACCTACAGCTGTGTATTTGGGTGGCATAGCACAATTGAAACATTACATAGTTTGTTGAGGGCTTTTTAGGAATCTAAGGCTTTGGGGCATGTGGGACATGTATCTGATTTTCCCCCTATAAACCATCAAGATTTACAAGAGTGCATTATACCTTACATACTGATCTGTTTGACATATGATTTTCTACTTCTGAATTTCTACATTGTCTTCTTCTTCTGTCTTCAATGCTTACTTGATCATTTTTTATTTTTCTAAATTATGTGTGTGCCTAATTGTATTTCTTTTTGCATCATAAAAGAGTTTGTTCAAAACCAGGTTCCACTGAAGGTAGTACTGAGGTCACAACTGAGGGAACCACAGTAATACCAACTGTGGGCTCAACAGAAGGTACAACTGAGGTTACGACAGAGAGTACAACTGAGGGTACAACCGAAGGAACCACTGAGGTTACTACTGAAGTTACAACTGAGACAAGCACTGATGGTACAACTGCTGGTACAACTGAGGGTACAACTGAGGGAATAACTGAGGGTACCACTGAGGATACAACTGAGGGTACCACTGAGGAAACAACTGAGGGTACAACTGAGAGTACAACTGAGGGTACCACTGAGGATACAACTGAGGGTACCACTGAGGAAACAACTGAGGGTACCACTGAGGAAACAACTGAGGGTACAACTGAGGGTACCACTGAGGGTACCACTGAGGATACAACTGAGGGTACCACTGAGGAAACAACTGAGGCAACAACTGAGGCAACAACTGAAGGTACTACTGAGGGTACCACTGAGGATACAACTGAGGGTACCACTGAGGAAACAACTGAGGGTACAACTGAGGGTACAACTGAGGGTACCACTGAGGATACAACTGAGGGTACCACTGAGGAAACAACTGAGGGTACCACTGAGGAAACAACTGAGGGTACAACTGAGGGTACCACTGAGGGTACCACTGAGGATACAACTGAGGGTACCACTGAGGCAACAACTGAGGCAACAACTGAGGCAACAACTGAAGGTACTACTGAGGGCACAACTGATGGTACAAGTGAGGGCACAACTGAGGGTACAACTGAGGGTACAACTGAGGGTACCACTGAGGATACAACTGAGGGTACCACTGAGGAAACAACTGAGGCAACAACTGAAGGTACTACTGAGGGCACAACTGAGGGCACAACTGATGGTACAACTGAGGGCACAACTGAGGGTACAACTGAGGGTACAACTGAGGGAACAACTGAGGGTACAACTGAGGGTACAACTGGGGGTACAACTGAGGGTACAACTGGGGGTACAACTGAGGGTACAACTGAAGGAACCACTGAAGTAACAACTGAAGCTAGTACTGAAGGATCGACTGAGGTCACAACTGAAATTACAACTGAAATTACAGATGTTACAACAGAAATGAGCACAGAGGTATCTACAGGTGTTTCCACTGACCTCAGCACTGAAGGTACCAAACAGGAAACTTGTTTGTCTCTACTCAAAAAAACATCTTCTAGTCTTTTTTTGTTTTCTCTAGTCATTGTTCACTGCCTCCCTGTTTTGGTTATTTCTCAACATATAATCCTCTTTTTCTGCCTCATTCATTGCTTACAGTTGCTTATATTACTTCATAAAGCTCCATTACTAAATTGGCACAACAATAATCTGAACTAAGCTGTCCACATTGTTGAACAAGGTATACATATATGTGTTAAATGAATGGGATTGCTCCAACGGGAAGACTTAACATTTTTTTCTATACTTTTTTTTATTTACAGTTTATAGCTACATCTTCTAAATGCTAATTTTGCATTTTGAAAGTGTGACAGTTCAGATTTTTGTAATAATAAAGTATGACATAGAAACTTTGCCAGTAACATGATTACAATAAGATGACACTGTGTGTTACATAATACTATTAACCCTTTACCTGCTAGTGGCACTTCATATACATCATCCGACATATTTTGAATGAAATTAATTCAATACTGAGCGTGACCACCCATTCAAAGTGGAACATTTGGAAGTTTGATTTGATATATTGGGAACAAAATGTGTGTTCAAACAGCAAGATTTTAAAATGTTCAGTCTCAAATTAAACAAATATGAGTAATTTTCACCCACGTGAGGTGTTGCTCATGGTAGCTAAACACAACTGAAATAGTGCAAGAGCATTAGTGAAAAAAACACAGGAACTAGACAAATCCTGTTGCATTTTGTCTGCACTGGCTGCAATGAGAAGCTGAGGGGAATGACACTGTAAATAAAGCTACAAACAAAACATAAACCCACCTATGTGGATCTCAATCCAAACAGGTAACATAGATTCCACACCCTTCTGTACAGCGAAATATGCTCTGTATCATAATGGAGTTTAAACACGAGGCATTCATCCAATGCTGTTTTAATATTGGCTGACCGTCTTCGACGCTGGCCCAAAAATTAAACAGAATCAGATTAATGCCCCGTGTTGGCTTGGGCAGTAGGTGACGTTGAAGGGAGGCTTTCTAGCAAAAATCAATTACAAGATTAGGACTCTGTTACATGTACATGACATCTTTGATAATCGTCCTGTAACAATATCTTTTAAATTCTTACTTTTGTCCATGATCTGCGAATGTCAATATGTTTAATATCATGAAATATATCATTTAAATATCAAGATATTACATTTTGAATATCAGGATATATATATATTTCGTAATGAAGTTATGGCATTGTATGGTGTTGTAATGAGATGATTTTACATCAGAATATCGGAATATGACATTAAATTTATTGCTGTCAGAGTTTATTGTCAGGATATGATCTTTTTATGTCAAGATAATATGAGGACAAGACACATTAACATCATGATATGGTTTTGTAATGTCCAAATATTGCTCTTTATTATAGTAAAATGACGTTTTGATGTCTGGATACAGCTTTATAAATGCAGGATATGGTGGTTAAGCATCACGGTATGGTATTAAAGTGACAGGATATTTTAGTGTATTGTCACGATAATATTATAATATCATGATATAGCATATTAACATCACAATATGACATTTTAGTGTAAGAGGAAATGAAAGTAAGAGAGGGCAAGGACACATGCTGTTCAAATGGTAACGTGCGTCTCTCAATATAATTTTATTGAAATGTTATCATCACAATATATTATCCTGACATTAAAATGCCATATCGAGACTTTAAAGTGACATATCCTGACATTCTATGGTCACATTAAAATATTGTAGTGTCATATTCAGTCATTATAATGTCACATTAGAATGCCGCCAAGCCCGCCATATCTTGATTTGATAATGTCATATCCTATCATAAAAAGTGTAATATCTTGACATTCAAATATTATTGTGTGATATAAAAGGACAAAATTTGGACATTATAATACCATCTCATGACGTTAGAGGGTCATATTCTGATAAATTACAATCCAATATCCTGGCATAAATATGCCAGATCCTGACTTCGAACTGTTTTTTATGTTTTTTCTATTTTAATGTCATAATCAGACAAGTCTATTATACAATATTCGATATTAAATAGCATGTATGTCATTATAATGACACATCATCACATTACAATGCTATATTGTGACCTCAATGTGTCATTTCATCAATGTATAAAGTCATATCATAATATTCAAGTACCATATCCTAATATTCAAATGTCTTATCCTGACATTAAAATGTCATAGTGATGTTAAAATGATATATCACGAAATTGTAATGCATTTTGTGATAATATGATGACATATCTTTTCATTTAATACAGCAACGTGATGTTTAGCCACTATATACTGCCTTTATAAAGCTGTATTGAGCCATCATAACGTGATTTTGCTATAATAAACACCAATGTTTGGACATTATATTACATATCATGATATTAGAGTATCATATCCTGATATCATATTCATATATCCTGACATATCCCGACGTTAAACTGTCACATCCTCTAATTTGATGTCATATTCTGACATTTCAATGTAATATCACATTGCAATATCATACAATGTCATATATTTATTACGTAATACACTAATATTCAAATTAAATATCTGAATATTCTAATCTATAATCCAAGGTAATGTGACCATAGAATGTCAGGATATGTCACTTTAAAGTCTGGATATGGCACTTTAATGTCAGGATAATATATTGTGATGATAACATTTTAATAAAATTATATTGAGAGACGCACGTTACCATATGGTAATACAGAATCGACATAGAACATTCCAATATCAGGATGGCACATGTCAGCTCAACATATATATATATCGCAATATAATTCAGTAAGTAAAGGCCTCTACATTGCTCAAATACCGGTACTCCAAAACTGCCAACAACAAAAGCACTTCTGAAGATTCAATAAAATGGAAAGTAAGATAGGGTTAATACACATGCTGTTTGAACAGCATGTGTCCTTGCCCTCTCTTACTTTCATTTCCTCTTACACTAAAATGTCATATGATGTTAATATGTTATATCATGATTCTATGTTGAGAAATAACCGAAACAGGGAGGCAGTAAACAATGACTAGAGAAAACAAAAAAAGACTAGATGTTTTTTTGAGTAGAGACAAACAAGTTTCCTGTTTGGTACCTTCAGTGCTGAGGTCAGTGGAAACACCTGTAGATACCTCTGTGCTCATTTCTGTTGTAACATCTGTAATTTCAGTTGTAATTTCAGTTGTGACCTCAGTTGATCCTTCAGTACTAGCTTCAGTTGTTACTTCAGTGGTTCCTTCAGTTGTACCCTCAGTTGTACCCTCAGTTGTACCCTCAGTTGTACCCCCAGTTGTGCCCTCAGTTGTACCCTTAGTTGTTCCCTCAGTTGTACCCTCAGTTGTACCCTCAGTTGTGCCCTCAGTTGTACCGTGTTGGATTTTGTGTTGATAAGCACATTCTATTAAAAAAATTGGTGATGGAAATATAATCTAGTTTCTATGGCTCTGAAAAAAAAAGCTTAAACATCATGATGATTATGGCATGTAGGTGATTTTCTGAGGGGGGGGGGGGACGCTTGACATAATGGTCGCCATCTTGGATTTGTGGAGATAAGAAAAGGAATAATATCATTTCTGATCCTGTTGATGAGCTTTTTGTGCCTTAAGACATGTGTAGAGCCACCAAAATATTTTTTTTAACTGCAAAAGTGAGGAATTGGGGTATACTCCTGTTTTTTTTTGGAAAAATGACTCTATATGGTGTTACATAACATTAAACTATATAGGATTTATGTTGATAAATTCAATAAAATAAAATTTTGGTGATCTAAAAAAATACATTTTAGGCTCAACAACGAGATAGTTACCTCATATTTTCGTTTCTTTAAGTGATCGCTCAACATACTCAGTATATCAATATGGCGGCCATCTTGGATTTTTGGTATTGAGTACTGATATCATTTCTGATCATCTGGATGAACTCTTTGTGTCCTCAAACATAAGTAGAGACACCTAAATATTTTTTTCTAACTGCAAAAGTGAGGAATTATGGTATACCCCTGTTTTTTCGAAAATGGCTTTACATGGTGGTGGCCATCTTGAATTAAAAAGAAAATTTGGGGCCTCTTCGGAATTTGTCTTGGGAGATGTCCATGTATCATTCCAGAAAAAATCAGCTTTCTGCAATTTTATTCCAGGTTCAACCCTAATGCTCTTGCACTAAAAATTGTAATTATTCAATTTAGCGCTTCAAGGGTTAAATTTTGGTAATTTTCATTCATTGCACTAGCAATTCACATTTCTCAATGTATAAGATATCAACAATTTTTGACCATACAGCAAGATGGTATATCTTATACGTTGAGTGCAATTCACAGCTCTCAACATTTAAGATATAATGAAATTTGGCGGCAGGTAAAGGGATGAACTAACATGAAAGGAATTTCAACTTCCTCATTACAATGCTGCTTTATATATTCTTGATCTTTAGAAAAAACATTTTCGTTTTAGCAAACACTGTAATTTGTGTGTCTAGCTCATGTGTGTAGCTCATATTTTGTTCCACTTTATTTAGATCACACAGTTATTAGCCCTCGTGCTGCTGAATAGTTTCTTGATGTTTCTCATTCATTTAAAGCTGGAATTTTCCAGCTTCGAGTAACAAATAATAAATCTATTTATGAAAAAAGATGTCTTATTTATCGAATTATACAGTTAAATAATAAGCATCTACAACATACTATTTTATCAATTTCAGTGGCATTTTATGTGATCGGAGAAAAGCGTATAAATACTTCGCCAGCAGCACAAGGGTTAACAATTCAGAGACTAGAAGCTGCTGTAGATAGCCATTATAAGATGCAGCTTTTCTCACACAAACTACTACTTTTTTTTCCCCGCTGATTAGCCCCGTCTATAACAAGTCTAACAAAATTAGGTATAATTTTGATAAGTTTAGCATTTTGAGAATTGTGGTGAGTTAAGGTGTAGTGACAACAACGTATAAATTGTATATAAGTGATATTTCCCAAGATGCTAAAATACATAAAAGAAATACAGATATCTTTCTAAGATTTGTTGTCATGATGTAGTATTTTTTTGATGAAGCAACCCACTGTACTTCTTGTAGCAGTTGAGCATATGAACTAATCTCACTGAGTCATCTCATTATTCCAAGACAGATACTCAATACACAAAAGTTTAGAATTTAGTTTGCTTTACTTGGAACAGTAATTATAGTAATACCATATATAACCTGTTTTTTTCAGGTTTAATTCTGTTATATTGCACTCTTGTACTACAAACTTTGTTTCTGTAAACATTTACCTTGGATTTCCTCTGTATCCAGCAAACACAAAACATTTGCATAACATTTATACAACCTCGGCTCAACGTCTTCAACAATATTCCAACATTGTATGAATGTTATACAAATGTTTTGTGTTTGCTGGATATTTATGATTGAAGGGCTGGGGGCAACAACGTCCAATGCCGCATTTTAGGTATTTCGAGTTTTTGGTATCAAAATAATCACAAGCTCCTAGAGCATCAGCTCAGAATGCTATCTAAGCTGCCAGAAGACCCTTTAAAGCCTAGGGCCCATTTTAATACTTGTAGGCAACAATGTCCAATCCCACATGGTCATTGTTGCTTTCATAATTTAAACCTTAATCCTCACTTAGAACAATATCCATTGCGTCATTTATGTAAAGTGGCCGCTGCAATAACATCCAATACCACAAAAAAGGTAATTTGCGCCGGAGCAACAATGTCCAAATCCACATAGGCACTCCTATCCATTTGACAAATACATCCAATGTTTGGGGCAACAATGTCCAAAACCACAGAACATGTGGTATTGGATTTTGTTGCACCAAAGCTTTTACTAAATTTCCCACGTGAGTTAATAATATCACAGTGGAATTGGATGTAACATGTGTAAAGCCCTGTCACACCTTGGCGATCAGTGTCAACCATCGCATAACGCACGAAAAAATCAGCCGAACGCTGACCATCGCTGGACCATCGTTATGCTATCTCCTTATGCGTTTAGCGATCGTTGTTGATCGCAGATGAACGCTGAACAGGTTCAAAACTTTCAACGCACACCAGCGTGTCAGAGGAGACGCTGGATGAGCGTCGGCTGGTCGTTACTCAATCGCTCCACACGCTAGGGGACCGTTACTCGATCGCTGTACACGTTAGGGGAGCGTTACTCGATCGTTCTACACGCTAGGAGAGCGTTATTCAATCGCTGTACTTATAAATCATATTAGGCGTATGCATATCATATATATGTATTACACTTCCTGTTGAATCACTAAAATCATAAAAATAAAGTCATAAATTATTGGTAATGATAGACAACATATCTACATATGTAGGCCTATTAATCTTCATAGAAGTTCAGTGCATTTACAAAAGACTTCTAAACTGTTTGACAAAACTTTGTTTGAAAATTCAACATATTGTCTCATGGGTTAACACCTTTAAAAGATAAATCTACCGCTAGAAATCAACCCAAACCAATCAAATACTGCAGTATCGAGCAAACGTTGGCAGTCGCTCCCCAGTTGTCCAGTGCGTTATAAATGCGTTACTTATGCGTTACTCCCACGCTGGCAGTCACTGGTGATCGTTGGCAATGGAATCACGGATTATGCGATCTGCATTCTCCTGTCGTCAATCACGTTACTATAGCGCTACTCGTGCGCATATGAAAGCTAGACAATCGTTCTGGATCATGAGAGTCCATCAATTGCCAGCGTTTTCAATAATTGTAAATATTTTTTTCGTGCGTTACGCGATCGTTCACGCTGATCGCCAAGGTGTGACAGGCCGGGTTTAGCCTAATGCATAGGGCCTGTATCTAGGCTAAATATAAGAGTAAAATCCAAAAGAAGACGCAAGAATCTGACGTCTAGAGGGAGAGGACGGCGATGGACTGGGAAGCAAGTCGCCGAGTATTTGATGATTATAGAAGATGATGATTCTTCTAGTTCTAGTGATGATCAAGAGGATGACGACAAAAAAGTCAAGTCGACGTAGATTACAGTATAAGAAAACCTGGTTGAGAAACAAAAGAAAGGTCATGAGAAACTCGCGGGCAAAACATACACTAATCGAAAAGGTGCTGTAGTTGCAGGACGACGTATGGGACAACCATGTGAATATGAAAAAAAGAGATGGAGAATATATTCAATGATTTCTGGAACATGGGAGATCATGATAAGCAAAATGCGAAATGCAAATCCACCCAAAAAAAAATATACACACAGTGATGTTTCAAGAAAAAAAATGAGCTACAACTATTATGTACGGTAAAGAAATACAACTTTGTAGAACAGCCTTTTTATCTGTGCATTGCCTTCAAAAAAACAAAGGGAGTTTAAAATCCATCCGCAAGCAGCAATGAGAAAGACGCTTAACACCTGAATCAGATTGTCAAGGAAAGCATCAAAATAGACCCAACAAATGTACCGATGAAGATATAGCGCATGTCCTGGTGCATATTGATAAATTTCCAGCATATGAAAATCATTATTCAAGGAATCAAAATCCTAATAGAAGATATCTTTGATCAGAGCTGACAATTTCGCACATGTATTCCCTCTACAAAGAATAGTGTGCTCAACAGAAATTCAACATTCTCTCCAAGGATAAATATTTTATAGTTTTTGGCACAAGCAGAAATTTGGAGTTTTCGCCACCAAAATCAGATACTTGTAAGACATGTGATGGGTCGACTGTGAAAATACAAAATTGTGGACCTGGTGATTCTAATAAAAAAAAAATTATGAAAATGATATGAAACTACACAGAGAAAAGGCCAATAAGGGTTATAAAACCATCACTAAAATGTCGAAAATTGCAAAAGAAGATCCACACACACTCGTCATTGCAGTAGATTTACAGCGGGCACTAAAACCCCAAAATCATCGGTTGGTCCGGCGTTTTACAAAATAAAACTTTGGACGTATAACTGCGGTATACATGATTGTGGAAATGATTTGGGATGTATGTGTATATGGTCGGAAGATGTAGCCTCACGTGGATCTGATGAAATATGATCATGCCTGTTGCAGTTTTTTCTGCCCTGATTTACCAAGAGATCTTTAGGTAATTTCAGACAACTGTTCTGGGCAGAATAAAATTGGAACATCCTACACATGTGCCATAATCTTGGAGCAGATAAATTTGATAACATATTTTACATTTTTCCAATAATTGGACACACAATGCTACCTTGTGACCGCGACTTTGGTAACATTGAAAAACATATCCGCAGTCATGTTCAAGCCGTGTATACCCGAGATCAATGGGCAGAAGAAATCATAAAATCACGTAGATCGAAACCATTTACAATAACCAAGACGATTACAATATTGTACATATATTTTAATTCGCGATGAACTGAATGATCGACAGGTTTATACCTTTATTTGTTTAAAATAGCAGCACAATTCATGTTGCCACGTGCAACAGAGCACACTGTTTCATTGTTATGCTCCTGGGATTCTTAATATTAAAGCTAAATTCAATATCACTATAGCTTTGATCAGTTCTATATCATCAAGCTTGTGTGTTATACTCAAACTGTTCGAATTTTCAATAAAGTTTTATTTTAGTCAATGCCATACAAACTACTTGTACAGGCGGGGATCCAGGTTTGAAGGAAGGGGAGGGTTGCAGGGGGTCTGGGGGCCCTCCTCCCGAAAATGTTTGAATTTGTAGATGCTCACAGGCGCATTTTGGCGTATCTGAGCCATCCAAGGGGGGGGGGGGTTGCAACCGCCACAACCCCCCCCCCTGTAGATTTGCCACTGCTGTAGATGAAAACAATCTATTTTCACTATATCTATTGATAACCATTATGCGATATATTCGAATAATACTTCAGGCTTATAATATTCAGAAAGTCGACAGATGGGCACAGGAGAGATGTCGTTTTTACCTTTTATATTCTCTTTTAAGACCTATGCATCTTGTAAAATTGAAACATTACTCAGGGCAAAAAGATCCAATCCCTCTTATACAAGGTTAAATAGTCAGTTGGGCAAAAATATCCAATACAACATATAATCAACAAAAGTCTAATAAGTTCGGGGCAACACTATCCAATCCCACAATTTAAAATGCCTGTATTTTTAAAGTTTCTATGCAAATAATACCCAACAGAGTGTAAAATGATTACCATTGCATCCATGCATGTGCTCACCATAACACTTTGGATGGTAGGTACACAAATAATGTAGAAATAGAAAATGAGCCAAAACACCCTCTATTCTAATTCAGTTTTCACCTGAAATACAACATCAATCATGCATAACAAAATGTTTTAATAGAACAACAGATATTAGCAAGCATGTTCATTATATTTATAACTTAATTCAGTACTCTGTGGCAAACTTTCAAATGCGATTTACTCAAAATGGTACCTATGTGGCATTGGACGTTGTTGCCCCCAGCCCTTCAATTATCTGGAAAAAGTGCTGAATTATGGAATTAAAAATTGTCTAACTTTAAATTGTGTCTCGCTTTCACGACTCATAACTTCAAGGGTGTAAAAATCACTTACATAATTATGTACAATTTTCAATTGTACTTTTATCACGTTATTTATTCTCCATGAACATTTTGTGTAAAATACACACAATATCCAAAAAAAGATACATCCTCAAGATTATTAAATAATTTACATTTTTAGTTTCTTTCAATTTTACTGGTATTTGTGCTGTATGTGCCTTCAATTACTTGGTACCTGGTAACCCAAATTCTCAGTGATAATATATATATTTTAAAATTATGTGCATTTGTACCTTTTAACTGCTAGTACTACATAATCAATGTCTCGCACCTCAGTTATCAGCTATTTCATAGAGATGATGCTGACGTTTTTTATTCATTTTAATTGTACTTTACATTTTATGCTGCTTTATTCACAGCTGCTTTTATAATTTTATATTACTTGTATTCCAAGTCCATGGCCAAAGATAATTCATTGATATTGAACTCGAAGCGTTGAAATAAATCTGTCGCTTTGCATTCCAATTGGTCACTTCACTGACAGTGCTTCTATATAGTCTATAATATATCGATAATGTAACTTAGTCAAAAATGATTAACCACTTATCTATGTTAGCAAAATAGATATGTAGCAATAACAATAATATACAACAATGGGCATAACATCATAACAAAGTAAAGCATTCTAATTATTTTGTATTATTTATGAAAATTTACCTTCTTGTTTATATTTAGATAATGACATTATTTAAAAGTGCAATTATTATACAGTTGATTATCTTTATATTTCTTTTTTGTGTATCTTTTTATATATATTCCAAATAACAATTTGAAAACATAGCACTCTTTTGACTTGATACATTAAAAGATTATGGTTTTAAAGTTAAGCTGGATGGTCAGTCAGATATCATAATTTTTTCAATGCTATTTTATTTATTAATTGTAATAAGACTAGTCATATTTTTTTCTTAAATAGGTCGACATAATTATCAATACAGTATAACTTCCTATGTACAGCCACACTTATGGGCAGCCATTTGTCATTCATAAATGAAATTAGCATTGAATTTGCTGTAGTAGTATTCTATAATTGTGAGTAATTTTACCCAAGTAATGTTGTGGGGCACAACTTGAATTACAGTTTCACCCACTTGAAGTTTTGTCCAGCTACTGCAGCCCACAGCTTCAAGTGGGTAAATTACTTATAATTGTAGAATAAAAACAAAAGGTAATCCAGCCAATTTAATGCTAATTTCTTCTTCTCCTTCAAAGCCCTCACGATGAATTAAAGCATCATATTACTTCCCTAAAAACAGACTTAATTTTCATTCAACTAAGGGCTTTAGAATTAAAATTTCCTTGAAACTGGCTTACCAATACATCAGCATTCTTAAAATATCCTTTGTTTTCCCTATATGATTGTACAACTTTTATTTATTTAATTTTTATTGGTCATTTTATACTTAGATTTGACTTCGGATGTGAATGTATTTGAGTTGTAATAGTTTACATTTTTCATATTTAGGAACTACCCAGTTCAGTACAGCTCAAAGTACAGATATGCCGACCGAGATGACAACTTGTGAAGGCCTGAATACCTGTGAAGGCCACACACTGTGTAACGGCATTGACTGTGCTGATGGGTGGACCGGCGATAACTGTACAACCCCGGATGTTTTTCGACGCTCCGACTGTCCTAGCGATATAGCGTGCCGTTTTGGTGGCACCTGTTTTGATGGGTCATGTTGCTGTGTGTCCGGCTACGAGGGTCTACTATGTGAGACAGAGATAGACGAGTGTGAATCCAACCCATGCTCTAATGGCGGTACATGTATTGACGAGATTGATGAGTACCGCTGTGCATGTCTTGATGGTAAGAACATCGTAATGCTTCTCCGTGAAATTCCCGTTACTGTATTATATAGCATAAATCATAATCTCACAAGCACATTCGTCTAGAAACCATGTCACTCACTTTTGAAATTATTGTAATTATTGTTTGAAGCGGAAAGCTTCATAGTGATACAATTTTGTCCACTTTTTATTTGGTTGAAAACAATAAAAATTGGTCACTGTAAAAATATAATTTGGTTATTTACCACTTCGTCACCTTGGATATGCAAGGGTGTATCTGTCATTTTACAAATTGGCAGATACACTCTCTTTCATTTGTTCATTTCAAGCTTAAGTTTCCAACACTATTTTTAGCTTAAAATGATAACAAATGTTAGCAATTTTTGAAAAATAGAACTTCTAAGTTGATTTATTTGTTTACCTGGGCATATGTCATATGTGTTACCAATTTCAATACCATTTTCTTTAAAACCATATATAGATACTAGCCCACATGGAGTCACATGTTTTGATATACACGTGGGCGGGGGCCCTAGGGTAGTGGTTAGCACCGCCGCCTTTCACGCCAGAGCTCGGGGTTCGGCTCCCGGTCTCGGCGGTTTGAAAGAGACAAAAATGTTTCTTCCCCATCCACGTTTGAAAGTCAGTATTGTGGGGGAGCCTCCGTGACCGAGAGGTTCTCCTGGCCCAGTTTAGCCTATATGTGCACAAAGGTGCCGATTCATTTCATTTGATATACACGTACATGTTTTTGCGGGAAAAAATCAATTCATCCCTTAAGCCTTTAACCTGCAATTCAATCAATTTAATATTTTACTAACTTGAAGTTGTGTCTCGCTAACGCGATTCACAACCTAAGGTGAGTAAAAATTATTCAGATTTGACAAAATGAAAGTCAATAATTTTGAAATATTGCTGATTAATGTCATGGTTCACAGTAACATGTTTAAAAGCTGATATGTATTGTGCTAATAATTTTTTAAAAAACAGATTCAATTGAAGTGACAATTAGCACCTTTTGAATCCGGTGTATTGGGAGGGGGGGGGGGGGGTTGTGTGCAGAATTAGTACATGTACTGCAAATAAATCATAACTGTTATTTTTTCAATTAATGTTTTGACAAATGTAATCATTTATGTTCATATATTTG
This sequence comes from Flabesymbios commensalis, assembly GCA_964017125.1. Lineage (NCBI taxonomy): Eukaryota > Metazoa > Annelida > Polychaeta > Terebellida > Flabelligeridae > Flabesymbios > Flabesymbios commensalis. The sequence continues at coordinate 115,631,087 of OZ024902.1, read as the reverse complement.
TGCCTTTTTCATTGTTGTGTTGAGTCTTTTATGTATGTTTCCTGTAATGTGTGAATGCATAGATTTGCTTATCTGTCACTGTGATGATAACATTGTGTACTTTTTATACTTTAATATGCAGGACTACCGTACTTAACATCATAATATGAAATATACAAAATATTGCGGTTATTTTTCGCACAAGAAGATGAGACGTTCTACAATTGAGAAGTTGCAATTTTTGAAAGGCGCAAATATTTTACGTGCGATTTTTGTGGCATCGTGGACATTGTTACAACATTTTTACCATAGATTCAGGTTACTTAAAGACTACAATGATTATCATATAAAATGAACACAATAGAAGACCAGTGCCTTATCAAATCAAATAATACTTATGACACACTGTTTCATTTTAATTGCACTAATAATTACATTAACAGTTTCTATCTGCATGAAAGAGAAACATATTTTCAAATTTTGTTTAATTTAGCCGTTATCCTGCCTATTTGTCTTTTGTATTTTTGAAGGACGAAAATTATTTCTATTTTAAAAAAAAACACGTTGAGTGATCATCTCCCACAAAATATTTTTTCAATATCAATATTTAATATTGAACTTGTTTGAAAACATGCATATATACAGTCCCAGCAGGACAAGGATTAGGTCAGAATTATTTTTTTTCCACTTTTTCCACAGATTGGGCGGGACCTGTGTGTGAAGTAGACCTTGTGCCATGTAGGTCTAATCCCTGTTTAAATGAAGGGGTCTGTATACCCAGCATACCTGCTTCTTACAGATGTCAATGCACAGAGGGTAGGTATACAGCGAACAGCTGGTTACACCATTCTGCTACCCCGGTCACCCTTTAACCCTTACAGCACGGGGATAGATTTTAGGCGTCAGAATTTGACGTCTGTAGACGTCAGATTCGATCCCCGCACTGTAAGAATTAAAATATTTGTAATGGCCGTAAACCCATAACATAGGTATTCAAATGAATCGGAAAGAGGTAGCTGAGATGTTTATGATGATTTCAACTTGAAAAAAACTTTTGGGCTCTCTAAGGTTTTCTTAAAAAAATCAGCGCTTCAAGGGTTAACTGCTAAGTGTTCTAATACTCACTTTATGTTATTTTTCGCTCACGTGACACACAACATATACACAACGTACACGTGATACACAACATATACATGTACAGTGAAAGGCTTAATACCAGTATTTTGCTTAGCCCTTTAACTACACATTTCCTATAAATGCACAACTTCGCAAAATGTTGGTAAATACAATTAATTCAAGACAAAAAACACAATTTTATTAATAAATAAAATATACAAAATGTGATAAATCAAACAAAAGCTTACAATTTTTATGGGTTGTATCATTTTCTATGAACTAACAATAATTTAACCCTTACAGCGCTAAAATATTGTTGTTTGAACCATGGAGGTTTTTTTTTAAATTTGAAATCATCTTAAATTTTTTAGTTAGCTCTTTCTGCTTCATTTGAATACCAATGTTATGGGTCTACAGCCATTACAAATATTTTCATTCTTTCAGTGTGGGGAAAGTCTTTATACGTCAGAATCTGACGTCTGTAGTCAGATTCTGACCGATGAAGACTGTCCTCGAGCTGGAAGGGTTAAAAATACCCTAAAGTGCATACCTAATACATTTATCAGGAGCAGTTAAAAGTAAAATGTACCAGTATATGAACAAAAATATGTTAATGTGGCTGACTAAATGTCATTAAGACCTTGTATTAATATTGTGAAGACAAACTAAGGGGTTTTGTCAAGTTAGAAAAAATATAAAAAATTGAGAAAAACTGGGTGGGTGGCACAAGCCCCAACTCGTATTGTCTTTTTTTTTGGATTTTTGTTTGTTTTTCGTGTTGTTTTTTGTTGTTGTACATGTTTCCAAAAAAATAAAAAAAATGGATAGGGGGGTGGCTGGATGTTGTCTGGCGAGTTTTTCTCGGATTTTTGTTTTTTTCTTTTAACTTGACAAGACCCCTAAGTAAATCCCAAATTGATCTGTGAAAATTTGAGAAATTTGTGTAGTTTAGGCCTAATAACTCCTTTTCATCTCATGTTTGATATTAATATTTCAGGTTTCATGGGTGTTAACTGTGAGGAATTGGCACCTACAACAGAACCTCCATCATGTCTGCCTACAGATAACTGTGACGGTCATTATACATGCCACCCTGTCACAGAGGATAAGATCTGCTTGCTCGGCTGGTCTGGAGTGAGCTGCAGAGACCGGGAGTTCATAGGCCGGTTTGACCCAGCGTGTCCCGGGAGTCAACCCTGTAAGAATGGAGGCACATGTTTTGATGGACGCTGTTGCTGTCAGCCGGGATATACTGGTCACCTGTGTAATACAGAGATCATAGAGTGCAGCAGCAACCCGTGTCCTCTAGGAGCTACATGTCTGGACATGGTGCCATATTACCTCTGTATATGTCCTCAAGGTAAGCTGCATGGCTACAAAATAACTTTAAAAAAAATCTAGCTTATGCCACCTTCCTAAATTCACAAATCCTACTTCAAGCTTGGTCTCATCTATTTTTGCTATTTTTTCATTATGATGCTGTTTAATTATGATCAATTATTACTATATATTATCAGTTAATCAGAATAAGGTTCGCAGGCTTACTATTGTTACTGATTAAAATGATTTAATATATATTTAATATATTAATATTTAATATACGAGTACAGTATATTGTGTGTTCTTTAATCATTTCTAGATAGAGATTTGAAATAAACGAGAATTATTAACTTAGGGTTATTAGGGTGTTCAACAACTTAAATAACATAAAATAATAATTAATGTAATTACCAACTTAAAATGTTTTTTCAGCAGTTTTTGTTTTTTGCAGGCCTTGTCAATCCTTTGTGTGATATAGAGACAACAGCTGCACCGTCCACCACACCCCCTTTAGAGTGTGATTCACAGTTGTGTCATAATGGCGGAACATGTATACCAGAGCCTTCGGGGGGAGGGAGATGTGAATGTACTGAGGGATTCTATGGCTTCACTTGCAGCTTATCATTGTTAAATAATCCATGCACAGAAATGTGTTTGGATGGGATTAACTGTTTTCACAGTGACCCACACTTCTCCTGTAGTTGTCCTGCTGAATGTGGATCAACAGATATCACTACATCGACTGTCACAACTCCCACGTTAACACCATGCTCTTCTGCTCCGTGTCGCAATCAGGGAATCTGTGTTGATGAGCCTAGCGGGGGGTTCACTTGTACCTGTACGGTAGGAGTTTACGGTGTTACGTGTGATATTATAGCCTCGTCCATGGCCTGTGACTCTGCACTGTGTGGTGAGGGTGCAGATTGCCATCATTCTGCTGATGCCACCCTCAGCTGTGACTGCCCCGATAATACAACCGATGATTGTGTGTGTTCTCAGGGGTTCTACGGTAAGGGATGTCTCCTCGTCCCCCTCAGTCTATTATGTGAGCCAGATCCCTGCAGAGTAACAGAAAAATGTTCTCATGGAGCACAGACTGACCTCGCATGCAATTGTCCCGATGTCAGATCATGTCGACAATCTACACCTGCCACTGAAACTACACCTGATGCCACAACACCTCACATTACAACACTAACATCACCATGCACACCTAATCCATGTATGAACTCGGACAGCTGTGTTCCGCTAAATGCTGATGATTTTCAATGTCTCTGTGTGACTGGTTTCTATGGGAGGCTTTGTGACTTGTCGGCTAGTGATGTGACTTGCACCCAGTGTCAGCAATCATTGACTTGTCACCATGACAGTGATGTGGATATTATCTGTATCTGTGACACACCACGTGCCTGTGGTTGTGGTGCTGGTCAGTATGGTGAGGAGTGTAGCCTGGTGCCTCTGGTGGTATCTTGTCAGGCGTGTGATGGCGACATGTGCCATCATCATCAACAATCTGACATCAACTGTACCTGTTCACAATCACTGTGTAACACCACATCACCTGTAATAACTACAACACCGACAACTACCACATCACCTACTGACACACAGACAACGCAACGATCACCGTGTCTCCAGAACTTATGCAGAAATGGAGCCACTTGTGTTCCTGGAGGGACAGATGAATACAAGTGCATTTGTATTGAAGGCTTCTATGGCAAGCTTTGTGAGCTGGTAACCTCACAGCTGCTGTGTGAGGGCTGCCCGGTCGCTGGTTTATGTTATTATGCTACCTCAGCAGATTATATCTGCGATTGTACATCCAGTGAGCGGCCCTGTACAGTCACTGTGGTCAGTACAAGTACACAGGCAACCACCACAACAGGTCCATGTGCCCCAAGTCCATGCGAAAATGGTGCCACCTGCGTGCCCGCAGGCAACGAAGCGATCTGTTTCTGCACGTTTGGATATTTTGGGAGTTTGTGCAGCTTGACAGACACGTCTGTCAGCTGTGACAATGTCTGTGTAGATTCCTGCAGCCACAGCAGCCTCTCTGATATAGGCTGTGAATGTGATAGAACCACCAACACACCCTGTGGATGTAATACAGACTTGCTTAATAATTTTACATATTACATAATTTACTGTTCTCTAGTGGTTTCTTTATAATGCATGCATCAGTAGGTACATAGTCATACAATTACATTTCCATGTTTAACATTTTCGTCTACTTAAAATTTCTTGTTTAAAACCTACTTTTACTACTTGGATGTTTTCTGCAAACCCTATACATGGGGCCCCTGCTATTTTTAAGATATTTGATTTCTTATTAGCCTAAGTTATATGGTATAGGGTTCGGTCAATTAATTTTCATCTCTAAGCTTTCTATTTAAAATTGAAAGAATTGAAAGAAGAGCTCAGCACTAGGTTGTAGAATTTAAATCTCGGAAATAAGCAAATTTATAATACTTCATGAGCAACTATGCCAAATATTTTATTAAACATTTGTCAGATGATAATTTTCATAGGCTTGTATAGTAAGTGTTTCTCTTTTGACAAATGGTTTAGAATTATTTTTTTATGAAACTGCTTCAACAATAATAAAACATCTCCCTGTGGTTTCTTAAATACTTTCTTCTCCGCACTTTGTTTTCTGCTGACTGAACAAGTGTGAATGGATGCTGGTACTCTTGTCTTGTTTTGTTCTTGTCCTTGTCATGTTCTGTCTCTTGTTTCTGATATTTTATGTGAGAGTGATGAAAATATGTTACAATTAACATATTTTTATTCCAAGGGAATGATGGATACCTGTTTTTTATTAACCCTCTCAGCCCCAAGTGATTCACTCACATGTCACTTTGAGACTTGACTTTCTGCAGCAATTCCCCTCTCAAAATGTAAGGAAATGGTCTAATTTTATTGAATTCACAATTGATATGAAATGGTGTATCTGCCACTTTGTAAAGTGGCAGATACACCCTTTCATATCCAAAGGAACGAAATATTATATCTGAAAGAAAAGCTCAGAATTTTCTTTTTTTGTGATGGATTTTACAATTTAATTCAAAATGTGTCATGTGGTGCAGAAATGTGATGTCGGAGCTTAAAGGGTTGATTGAAAAACAGTATTTAATCAAAAGATATCCAGCGAGCCAGCTGGTTTGTTGGGTGTGGAGCATTTGAAGTGTTTCATTAAAATGTTTAAACATGACGTTTTAGGTACATCAGGGTGGGATTGTGATCCAATAACGACAGAGGAGACGGCCACTGTGATACTTAATAGTACAGTGATATCCGACCTACTAACACAATTACTGACTTTGTCGGGACTCAGCTCTGAGCAGGAGAACTTGGAAGCGCTGCTGACGGTGCTGATTCAACACCTTCTGGACAATGATGGAGACGCAAATGCACTGAACCTCACTGCACTTATAAGTATGTCAAATAGAATGTGTTATTAACCCCTGAAGTTCTGAACTATTGTATTGAAAATCAGTCACTTAACCCTTTCAGTGTGGGGACTGACTTTATAATCTGACATCCGTAGACATCAGATTGTTAAGTTGACCCCCGCACTGAAATAAAAAAAATTTTATAATGGCCTTAGACCCATAACATATGTATTCAGGTGAAGCTGAAAAAACTAACTAATAAATTTATGATTATTTCAAATTGAAAAAAAAAACTGCATGGCTTATAAAAAAAGCAGGGGTAAAGCTATGCCTCACTACCACGATCCACCACTTCCATGGTAAATTATCTGGCTATGTAAAGATTGTGTCACGATGTTTCTAAATGTCACAGATTTTAACCCTTTTTATTTAAATTTTCACCCGCTACAAGTTTTGTCTCTGTACCACCACCAGCAACTTCAAGTAGGTGAAAATTTGAGACCAAACTTTTGATGTTTTAAACGGTCATTTATTTTTTAACTTGAAAGTGTACAGATCACAATGATTTATTTCAGATAGAGGTAATGCTAGAGATGCAATAATGTCTAGTTTGTTTCCCCATAGTCAGATTTTCCTTCTATTTATCTTTTACAGTTGAAGCACAGGCAGAGCTAGATAACAGCTTTGCTGCTTTTGCTATTGCCGCTCGTGGGCAGGCTGATGAAGTAGACACGCGTTACAGGGCTTGTGAGAAGTACTCGGCAGAGTTGTCTATAGAAGGCTACGATGATGTATATTACGAAGCGACCTTATGCATGATGGACTCTACTTCCAGCTCTGGGTGAGTGTCTACAATCAGGAAAAATAGTTAACTAAGTGCTTGTTCTAAAATTAACCTGTTTCCTGTAACCTGTTTTTTTTGTATACAGTTTCAAGCATGTTTCAAGCCAAATAAAATCCCAGCAAACACGAGACATTGGCCCTATGTTGTTTTAATGTCGAGCCGACGCGAAGACGGCGGGCCAACATTAAAACAACACTGGGTTAATGCCTTGTGTTTGCTGGGATGCCACTTATTGAATTATCACAAATATTTATTAATATTTGAAATTGTCAATCAGGTAATATGAATTGAAATTAGTGCATGGCATTAGTGAATTTAATTTGTCCCAAATGCACAATGAATGAGACAATTGGATTTTTATCCCCCGCACGTAGGGGAAGGGGGATTTTAGTCGTGCCAGGATCTGGCCTCACGTTTTCTTGTGGGCGCAAAAACTACTGGTCAATTTTTTTGTAAATCACATTTCTAGCAACATGGGGATGTGTAGGTGACAAAGTATTAAAGTGCTCATATGCTGTTATTTTTCAGGGTTCTTACAACGACATATTACATTAAGAAAATAGTCGTATATATAAATGGCCTTAGAATAGACCTGACAAATGTAATCACAGATGATATCATTAAGGAGGCTCTGAAAGACTACAAGAGTAGTGACAGAAAAGGAATAATAGATTTAGGGGATGATGACGATGACTCGCCACAGCTGAGTAATGAAAACTCTTTCCGTATCTCTTTAATTGGCACTGAGCTTGACATCACCATCATCAGACAGATGGAAAATGAAGTGGCTGCTGCTTTTGTACATAGATACCAGGGTAAATATCAATGTATGTTATATATTATATGTGTAAGAGCATAGATGATATCAATACCAAGGTAAATTTTAATGTATGTTATGTATCGTACGTGTTAGAGCATGCATGAATTCAATTCTAGGATAAATAGCAATACGAATAGGCATATGTATCAAGCAAAAATGTTATTTTTGGAAAAGCTATATTGTGTTTTGAAGTTTTCAGACTCTTATGTACTTTAAGATGTACATCTGTCTTTTTATTTTGCCAGGATTGTATAACTTCCATGGATATAGAGCAGTGATACAGAGAGCTGTGGAAGCGTACGGTGAAAATGAGTAAGTAAAGCTGTTTAACACTTTTAAGTGCTTATCTTGTCTATAGCCATTTTTATCCTTTTCATTTAAATTTTAAACAAGACAATTGAAGGAGTAATCAGAATTCAATTTTTTAGATCAGCATATGTCTTTATTTAAATTGTGCATAAGCAAGTAATTTTACCCACTTGAAGTTGTGGGTTGCTTTAGCGAGACACAACTTCAAGTAGGTTAAAAAATTAATTTCTTTATTTTAGCGCTTTAAGAGTTGACCTATGTCCCGACTGGTGGCTTGAAATTATATTTTAGCCATTTAAAGTTATTCATTAATATGGATGAGAAGTAGTAACTCAATTTCCAGCTTCAAATGTATGTCTATAGTCAGTCAATTTTGAACTTTAAATGACAAATACTTTCATCTTTTACAAAATGTATCCTCCAAGTAAAAGTTTTGAACTAACTCCCACATCACAATGCATAACTTTATTAAATATCCGAGTGTACTGCATCAATTAAAAATTCAAACAATTATTACTGGGTACTTTGATAAATTTCAATTCTTTTATTGAATCAGAGGTGCCAGTTTCCATATATAAAAGTGGTCAGAAATGACCTTTTTGGACTTTCTAAAAAGTAAATCAAAATTTCTCGTGTTAAATGAATTATATTTACCATTATATCATTATTGCGTAAATGGATTTTCCAAGAATTCAGATACTGAGGTATCATTGATTTAACCCTAAGGAGCTGATGACAACTTTAGCCATTTTCTGCCGTTTTATGTTTTTTAATTCTTTTGATCGATGAAAATTTTACATATGTAAGTATTTTTAGCCCGCCTTTTATTTGAAAAAGGTGAGCTATTGCAATTTTAGTTTGGTGGCAGCCTTGAAAAGTTTTTCATGGATCCCTCTCATTATGCTCTGCTTGTGTTCTAGCCTTAAAGTCAGTTTGTTCTACTGCTGGCTAGTTTATGAGTTTGGTGGTGACCGCACGGAGATCTCTCAAGAAGTTTATCCCCTGACCACCGGGATTATAAGTCGATTACAGGAACAACTGGACATGAGACAGCTAAATGCTCGTGTCTACACATCCCCGCTCCTCAGAGATGCTACGTATGCATTTGGTGTGTTTTTTACCGGGCATGTTTATAAGCAGGATTGGGATCAGCTGGCTGGCATCACACAGGACTGGTGGAGAAAACACTCATCTTATAAGATGGCTACTGTTGAACCAGTAGTCTCAGATATCTACTATACTAAGGAAGGGTAAATACTAAATTGCTTATCTTTTTGAAATTATTTTAAAAAAAGTATTCAAAACTAATATCGCGTTTTGCCATATGCTGTATTTTAGTGATTTAGTTTTTCATTTTTTAATCCATACTGATTTTAACTTATTGTGGTATTAAACAGAAACTCTTTTACATCCATTTATATGTGGATTTGTCTCAGGAATATCAAGCTTCATCATGTTATTATATGCTTCACATTTTCATTTACATCTTCATCCATGATTCCTCCTAACTAGCCATTCTAATCTCTTTAATCATTTCAATAGGATATAACTGCAATTAATTAGTGTTGACACTTCAATTATAATTTGTAGAGAAATGGTGACACGCTGGACTTACTTCATGTATAATTCTACCACTAAATTTGATGAGAACACACTTATACCTGCATTAAAAGCTGGTATTTCGCCACCAAGGGAAGAAGACCTTGTCAGTTTGATTAATTTTGTATCTGCTGATGGCGAGACATATCAACTACTGCTGGGATTGGACACAAACTTGGCCATAAATGATCCAAGGACAACATCATCTGATGATGTGTATCGTGCAGAGGAAGCATTCAAATTAACTGCTGAACAAAGAATTCTTCATGAAAATTTGCCAAGGATAAAACTGCGTCTTACACAAGCACTTGATACAGGTATGAACTATATTAAGTTTTAATAATACATGTACTTTATTTATTCTACTAAATGCTTGTGACGTTAAGAAGATCTCGGGGGCGCTTATTAGAGTAGTTTTTAAGGATTATACGGTGTACATTATCGAGGGTTTTTTTTTCTAATCAAGGAGTGGGTGATTATTGGAATATGGGTGTTTATTAGAATAAATATGGTATCTGCTCATTTAATTTTTATTTACTATTTTTTCATTCTTTCATTCATAATAGGAATTTTATTAAAACTGCCTCAATGAATATTATCTTAGCTATTAGATGTCTAAGTGATGACAGATAAAATTTCTCTATGATCTACAACGTTATTTTCCTTAAATAGTAATGATCCGGTCAGCTATGACGTTGGCCCAACATTAACCCAACATTGGGTCAACGTCTTGTGTTTGCTAGGCTGATATGGTGGATAACCATTTCTGTTAATTTAGTTTTATATTCCAAGTGTTACCTGAATAATTCAGAACTACAAGAGGTAAAAATTAAATCCTATTTAAACGTTAAGCTTTATTATTATGATTAAAGCTATATTCTGCCATGTTGGCATGTATCTGACTAATGGTGAGCTGTTGTTACAGTGCCTGAGCTACAGGGTGTGACTGTAAATTTGATGGTGAGTGAGGAGGCCTACTCATTGGAGACGGGAGATATTTACGGCAGGATCTGTGTGTTTCTGAATAAAGCCGGATGGCCTGTAGACACTCGCCGCTTCTTCTCTCTACTACCTACACTTTCTGAAATAAACATTGATGACTTAACCATGCCAAATGGTAAATCCTACACATTTATGAAGAGTGAAGATAGGGATTTTGTTGCACAAGATGACAGCTTTGACTTTGCCATAGAGGGTCGTGTATTGCTGAGTGATTTAGCACAGTTTGGGTCGCTAATCAAGAATAGACTTCTTCAAATGGAGGACGTAAGCAGGGATATCAAGGTGATTGTTATGAGCCCCAGAGAATACTTTACAGCTGAAGGGTAAGTGAATATATCTGTAAGCTCATGCTTCTTACCAATGTCAGGGACTGGGAGTATTTCGCCACCACTTTTGCTCATTTCCCCCTCCTCCTCTCTGGATGAACAAGTATTTATTTTTCAAATATTATGTATTCATCCTGGACAGTTATGTGATTCCAACAATAGGTATAACTAATTCTGAAATACATATGGAAAGGGGTGTGAAAGGGACTTCCCCACACAAAACAAATGGTCTCGTATGGCTATGAGTGTGGCAGACGGACGGGGGCGGCCACCCTGTCCTCACCTCCCTGGATCCACCCCTGAATTGCTAATGCAAGTTAATAAAAATTGTGTAATATACTAGATGGAAGTTAATTGTCTTTTATGTCATGATCAATTTCAATCTATATCTAATCTAATCTCCGTGGAAAATCACTACAAAAATAGCACATCATGATAATGTATCAAGGATATGCGACTTCTGAGGAATTTCAATAGCCGAAAAATAAGAGAAAGTACATAACTGTATAATATGTCCTGGTAGTTCCTCTTCCCCCCAAAATTGGCTATGTTGTAATGTTTGCTTAATACAGACTCACAGCATCTCCAGTTTATGTTGTATTTTTTGGTTTATACAGAGACAGCATCTCCAGCTTATGTTGTATTGTTTGGTTTATATTGAGACAGCATCTCCAGTTTATGTTGTATTTTTTGGTTTATACAGAGAGAGCATTTCCAGCTTGGCTTATGTTGTCCGTGAAGTGGTACTATCGACCAGTCACCAGAAGACACTGCATGCAACACAGAACCCCCAGCTGCTGATCTCTGCTTATGATATGGCTGTGGTGCTGGGTAGTGTCTCAGCCCCTGACGGAGGCATCTACTCTATATACACACCTACATCACAGACCTTACACAGAGCTGACAATATGTTCTCATTCTATTGTGAGACACCGGTACTTAATCAACACACAGGCGCCTTTATTGAACCTATATCTGAGTTACTGAGCCCAGATATAACAGGTACTGTTCATCTTCTATACCACTTTGCAAATTACCGGGTAGATGATCTAATTAAATAGGAACAAGCAAGCAAAAGTGTGCTTGTTAGCTATTTCTTGGTACAATTTTTTCCTTAATTTGAAGCTGGAATTGCCAACACAATTTCCAGCCTAAAAGACAAAAGATATTTCTATTTATAAACATCTTCCTAAATTAATGATGTCAGAATCTCCTGTTGGTCCCTGCACTGAAAGGGTTAACCCTTACACCGATCAAATCACTGTTATTGCGAACGACAGGTGTGTTAAGAAATTTAGTCTAGAATTAAACAAATATGAGTAATTTTCATCCATTTGAAGTTGCGAGTCGGAATAGCGAGACACAACTTCAGGTGTGTGAAAATTTAAACGATTCAATTGAGCGCTTCAAGGGTTAATGCTCTGTTACGACCGCATACAGCGAACTGACGTTGAGCCAGCATTGGATCCCGTCTTATAATTATTTTTGCTAGTTTACACCTAGCATTTCTATCAAATATGTTTGCAGTGTACTGTACATTTCATCAACTCTTGACAAGGCTCTGGAATAAAGGCCCTACTTAAGTGTATTCTGATGTTTAAAGTTGGTGCCCACACTGAACAGGTTAATACATGTAGAATTGGCTTTTCTTGCAGGTAAATTCCATGTCGAGGTTATTCTGACGAGTCCTGTGAAGAAGTCACCAGAAAGTTCACTGAGGTAATTAATTATTTTTGTCTTTTAACAGTTGTTACGTCATTCGTAAATCATGTTGTTAGGCATTGGGTTACAAGTCTAGTTGGTGTACACTGTTTATAATGAATTCTCTAAGTATGTTTTGTGCATCTATTTTGTAGACCTCGGGATGCAGTCCTCATTGGTGTGTTTGTCACAATAAAGAATAACAAGCCCGTTATTCCGGAGAGTCTTCCGGCTTTGACAGATGAGCAGCTGCGACGTGTAGCTGTCCCATCAGCTCACGGCACAAACTACTCAATTATAACAAACCCCGGAGTTGATGGGGATTATCTGAGAGAAAGAGACCTCTTCTCGTTTCTGCTAGACTCTCCTGTTGCCAGAATGGACTTCCCAGCTTTTGAAGAGGCTCTGAAGTCAGCGTTGCCTGATCATGTATCTGGTGAGTCTCGATTCGCAATCAGAACATTTAATCGACAGTGTTATAATATTGGTCCACCCTCAATAATGTAGATTTGTGTAAACCTCATTTTGTTGAAATAGTTTTAGTTTCATTGTACATGTACTAGATTCTTTTATGTGTAAAATGGACAATTATGTGGCAGTAATTGTAGTATACTGTGTTTTTTGCAGGACACAACATTACAGTAATGAAAGTGAGAATTGTCAATGTAGAAGCAATGATTCATCTAAAAACGTGAGTTATGCTATGTTTAATCTTTTGCTTGCAAGTGAAGAATATATTCAGCATCACATGACATTTTTTCAATAAGTGTAATTTCAAAGAAAATTATGTAGTGAGGTGAGGTGAGAATTGCACTCTCAATTCACGTCACAGTGTATGAAAAAGTGATGAAATTTTTCATTAGTTAAATGGTTTACCTTCTAAATAACCAGGTATTTAACCCTTTCAGCACAAGGACAGACTTCAGACGTCAGATTCTGACATCTAAAGTCGATCCCCACACTAAAAGAGTAAACTATTTCTAGCAGTCGTAGACCCATAACATGGGTATTCAAACGAAAGGGCTAACTGAAACATTTATAATGATTTCAGATTGAAAAAAAACATTTAAAAGTTGTTGAAGTGTAATAAATTCTGTGAAACGCAGTGACATCACTCGGTGAAAACAAGGTTATATAACACCCCCTCCCCCTTACTTTATTCTGTGAAACGCAGTGACGTCACTCGGTGAAAACAAGGTTATATAAGAACCCTCCCCCATACTTCATTGTATTAGCCAGCTCGGTGAAAACAAAGGAGGTCGAGGTCATGGAGTTTCACAGAATTCAATGAGTGTCCTTTTTGTTTCAGTGAAGTTCATAAACCATTTATTTCAACTTTTATTAATTGTTATTTTATCCAGCCAAGAAGAAGTGTACCGGGTTTGGTATGCTGTGTATGCTGATGACAAGTTTGTCCCTGCACGATCGCAGCAAGCACTCTCTGAAGACGCCCTAGATCTACTTGTGTCAAATATCATGAATCCTGTCAACGAAGCATACAGACTGTCATCGACAAAGCTCAGCTCGGTAGCCTTGTGTGTCCCTGTCAGATTAACTACCCCTATCGTCTTCGCAGAGCCCATACAGTCATGGATATTTGAGCACTTTGTTGAGTCTATACAGGAACAACTGCAGGAGTCCCTGCCAGCCAAATTACCAGGTTAGGCCCCGATTTATTTATATATGTGTTATTACTAGCTTCAAACTGTGCTTTGTTAAATCTGGGCTCCTCATTTGTGAAGAACTAATGGATGAAAAGGCACCCAACCAATGCGGCCTAATGTCGGCTTAGCATCGTAGCCTGTGGGCCAACACAAAACCTGTATCAGTCCAATGTTCTGCTGCCATGTGGATCAGTACAAAATTCTGTTTGTGCATTCACATCGTGGCAGTGCTACGCGTCACCCAATACTTATGGCGTTGGGCATGCATTCTGCTGTCGTTACAGAGGCTGGCAATATACATAGAGACATGTTATTGCACATGCTCATATTATCAGCTGAAAGAGTCTACTTATTTTTCGCTGTGATGAATACAACCCAAATTACAAAACAAAAACATATGGCAGGAATATCCCAGCAAACACAAAACATTTGTATAACATTTATACAATGTCGGCTCAACCTCTTCGATGTTGGCCCAACATTGTATAAATGTTACACAAATGTTTTGTTTGCTAGGATGCAGCAGTCTCCATATTTAATAATACTGCTGTGTGTGAGGTATATATCTTGTGGCTGTAAACAGGAAAATAGTGATTTCCATGGCTTGATCATTCAATGAACATCCAAGGTTAAAAAGCCTTTTCCTTTTTTAGTATAGAGTATGGAGCTCAGACTCCACAACATAATGGCCCTGGTTGTACCAAACCCACATGTACACAATTATATAATTTATTCTGGACAAACACCAGTCAACTTGTGCAATGAAAAGAACCCTCACTGTACCAGGTCTCTCTGCCTCTACTCCATTTGATTAGTATTACCGGTAGTAATAAAATCATACAATTTTATAATTAACTATTCATTTGCCTTTCTGTTATTTTGATTTCAAATGGTGTTTAATGAGACTTTTTATTAATTAAGTTATATATATATTATTTCATCTTAATTACATAAAAAACAATTTTGATAGACAAATTACTGAATTGTTCTATTGTGATATTTATTACAGTTAAGATGATAGTTACACAAAATACTTGTGATTGGAATTATTTGGATGTAACATATTTTGTAATATCTTTCCCAAGAAACAAGAACTGTTGTATAGAAATAGTACCAGTCAAATAAATGTTTGAATCTCAGAAAGTATGTAATATGACAGAGCTTACATATAATAATATATCTGGGCTCACAAATATTATTTTTAACACTTTTTTTGACAAAATAAATTTTACTTTTCTAATTGAAATACAGTTACCAGTATTACCATAAAAGGATTTATTTGTGAGGAATCATATACATATTATGGAACGTTACAATTTTTTTTACAGAGCTAAGTGGAAAAGACATCACAGTGAAATATGTAAACCAGCATGAATCAGGAATACTGGGTGACAATGGAGGGTATGTAGACAACCAGGTTCTCATATTCAGTTTGATGTCTGTCAAACATTATTGGTGTTTTAAAGTGCCGTCATCAATCCTTGACTTTTGATACATAAATTTTTAATTTTCTTCATTTTAAGTTAAAACTATACATTTCATTCGAATGTAATGATTTATTACAAGTACGACTATAATCGTTATTAAGCAATTTTATTAGCAGATTAACTCACTGTTATTGGGAATAAAATGTGTGTTTCAACATCTACGTTTGCAATTTTTTGCTTTTATGTTAAGCGAATATTAGCAATTTCACCCCCTTGAAGTTGTGAGTCGCGTTAGCTAGACACAACTTCAAGTGGGTGAATGACGTCAAGAGTCACTGTACTGAAAAGGTGACAATATATTTATAATAAAATTGGTATTTAACCCTTGTAATGATAGAAACTAAAATAGGGAAATTACCTGGTGTATTAAATGCTAATTTTTCCTTCCAATTTATAATGTTTGAAGAACAAACAAACGGGCTATAGATGGCTATAGAAAACAATAGCACTTTAACTCTTGTGCTGCTAAGACCGTATATATACATTTTCAAACACCACTAAAATGCATAGCATATATTGTGGCTGATCCTCAGGTAATCAAATTATTCAATTTGGGTGAATTATATATTATTTTTCATTCATTTGAAGCTGGAAATTGCTGTAAGTAATTGTCAACCATTTGAAGTTATGAATTGTGGTAGCAGTCTTTCCCAAAAACGGTAAAACGGTCGTAGGTCAGGCAAAATACCCAACCACATCTGACCTACAATCTGGTTATTTTTTGGTCAGTTTTGTTTTTTGGTCTCACAAGGTAGGAATCGCCCATAGACCACCTACCGTCTGTTGAAACTTTTTGTTGTGGTAAAAGTTTCAAGTTTACAGGACCTTCTCTCCAGTGAAATTTTGTACTTATTGGGAAAGACTTCGGTACATTTTTAAGTGGATGAAAATTTCTCTAAAAATATTTCAATCTACCTTGCAGACACTCTGGTTTTGTCTTTGGTGTTGGTGTGAGTGTTTCCGGGCAGCTTGTACCAGGATCTATTCTCCCTGCGCTAAACCTAACAGCACTAGGGAGCACATACCAGATAGAAACACCTGACATCAGCTCAATTCTGGCTTATAACCAGGGTTATAAAATACTTAGCGACCAACCACTTACTGACGTCACAGCAGCAAGGCTGGCTCAGGCATATGCAGCTAAATTTCAAATGGACTTCCCAGGTAAATATTTTCTGACAAATTTTAACCTTTGAACATATTGTTGTGTTTCTGGCTAAGGGCTATTGTTTTCCCCAATATTCCTGTCTGTCTGTACCAGTATGTATGTCTTTCTGTCCACCTTTTTAAGTACACAAAACTCACAGGTCTGTATTCCAATGTTCTGACACTTTGCCTACATGTTCAACCCAGGCCTACAAACTAATATTGTTTGTGTTTCCTTATAAGCATGATTGACTCTCAGATTTCTTTGATGATTTCAATTGTCTGTGTGGGCTATTCTTATCTGCTGATATCAATTGTCAAGTGAAGCACGCCTGTCATATACAGCATATTTTTTAATTTTATAAAATTTGGTCAACTGAAGATAGACTTGTATAATTTCTCATCATTTTAGTAGAATGTTCTAAAATTGCAAAGACTGTTATATTTTATAAGATCAAGTCAATGTGATTCATCTTTTGATTGAATGCGATTTAATATTCCAGCAATCAAGTACAACCATCTGCCACCCAGGCAAGAAAGTGATGGACTATTTCAACTGAACTGATTTTATTTTGCAGCCTATGGTACTGGTATAATGGCTGAAGTTTTTCGTCATGAAGAAGTGATCAGAATTGCTGAATCCAGAATCACCTTTGGGCAAGTTTTTATAAAAAGTGTACATTAAAACACACTGCACAATGATTTGTGACGATTGTAAGA
This sequence comes from Flabesymbios commensalis, assembly GCA_964017125.1. Classification (NCBI taxonomy): domain Eukaryota; kingdom Metazoa; phylum Annelida; class Polychaeta; order Terebellida; family Flabelligeridae; genus Flabesymbios; species Flabesymbios commensalis. The sequence goes on along the minus strand of OZ024902.1, from coordinate 115,613,662 downwards.
TGTAGACTTTTATGACTCATTAACCAATAAATAGTACCGAGGTAGTTTATTTTCTACATCATACCGAAGACTAACAAATCACAAAACTACCAGTAATTGTAGAAATCTAGCTTGAGCCTTTTAACCCTTGTCTATATCTATGTTTTTAATATATTTTTGAGCCAAATAAAATGCCACTGAAAATTCATTTGCAGATGTCGGGTAATCAAATAATTAAATTCATGAATAATATTATTTCTAGTCAATTGACACAGCAAATAGCATTATAATGGTAAATTTTGGTCCCTGTATACATTTTAAAGTACTAGAGATCACTGATCTGGAAAAATTCATTGCATCTTACGTTACCTTAAACACACAAGTAAACTAGGTGAAAACTCGGGTTTTCAAATAAGATTTAAATAAATAAACTAAGATTAAAAAAGAAAATAGTATATATATCAATTTGAAATAATATACCTATATAATAAATCCTATGCCTATATTTGATGTCAGATATACATATACTAGATGCAGTTCTATTACAGGACATCAATGTATCAGATTCTGGTGAAGCTGAGGACATCAGATGGCCACCCCTTGAACCCGAGTGTAGATTTATCTGTGACTGAGGCTGACTTTTCAGCTTATCTACAGCAGACGAGCGTGGTCGGCCCACGAGGCATGTACAGCGCACCAGCCACCGCCCTCTCCACCATCAGGGTAGACCAGTGTCACACACTCTATGTAGAGGGCGCTGTCAGCACCGCAGATATAACAGTGATTGAGACAGCTTTACAGGACATCGTTTATCAGTTTGATAGCGGTAACTTCTATTTATTTATCTTAGTCATCTATTATATAGTTTTCACAAATTCTCGCCAAAAAATTGAAATGAGTAAGCCTTACATGACACAGTTGAAAAAACTGTTTTAATTTAATTTTGTGTATCATAACAGCATGTAAGTTGTGAACTTAAAACAGACTCGTGAGATGAGAAAATAATAAGTAGAAATTGTTCTTATTTTAATGGTACTTGTACATTGCAATGGCTTGTTTTTTCAACCGAATGAAAATATTAATTTGAATTTTTATAATTCCCCATTTGCAAATAATAATGTGGATTTCTGTGAGACATATTATGTGTTAATGTGTAATTCTCTGTTAGGAAATTACTATGGCATTTTAATTTATTTCAGAATTTTCAAGCTTGCACTGTACTGTGGCTCAAGATGTGGAGTATATTACTGAGAAGGGGTGAGTGTAGCCTATATTTTATATGGCTCTTAACCCTTTCAATCCTCATGATGCATCATTTTTATCACTGACCCTTTTCCCACCATGTTATCTTATTTAAATTCACACCCATATGATGTTGTGTCTGGTTACTGCAACCCACAACTCCAAGTGGGTGAAAATTACCCATATTTGTTTAAATTTAGAATAAACATTCCAAATCCTAATGATTAAACACTCACTCGATTTCAACAATATATCACAAATTTCTTGAATTTTGTCACCCAATTCAAGTGATTTGCGGCTTGTGGTGGATCAAGAAATTCAGACTTAAAGGGCTTCACATAGTTTTTCTTTTTTTCATTTTTAGGGATTATGTAGCAGCATTACGGGTTTTTACATTGGATGATAATGGTGATATAATCCATGCTGCACTCTTAGCTAGTAAAGTTTTCCATCCTTTGGCGGTCACAGGACAACTGGCAACTGTGACAGACCAGCTAATTGCTAAATCTCCTTACGTCTGTATAGAACTACCTGATACCGCTGTAGAAACAAGAAAATGTCTATCAGTTCTTCTCAGTCGCTTTGTGAGAGATACTCATGTAACTGATTTGGAGGAGCAGCTGTCTAGTATTATTTCCTCCAGACCTGGTGAGATATGTATACATTGGCCCAATATTATTTTAATTTACTGTGAAATTATAGTGCTATTTTGATATAATTTCTACATTGGTATTTTTCTGTATCAACTATAATGTGATGATTAAAGTGTAATGATTTTTTTATAGAATTCAGTGGGTCAACAATCGCAGTGGATTTAATAATGCAAGAAGAACTTATGAACAGAGACGGGTAAGGGATAACTGATAACTTTTCTACACAGTTATTATAGAATTGCAGAAAAGTGGCCTAAAGTCCAACATTCATTTGTTCATTCATTCATTTATTTGACCTAGAGATTATCGTATTGTAAGTTATTTACTTTTGCAGTTCTGTGTCGCCGTATTATTGCTAAATTTGCAACCAGCCATCTTCAGTTGCTGTAAATTAAACACAAATTAACTACCAAGTTATTTAATTACCTGAAGTCGAATCCAACTACCGTAATACAACAATATTTCATTTGTAATCTGCTCAGCTCAGTTATGATTACGTAGCCAGAGCGGACCCCAGTAGTTATAAATACTATCTTTATGCAGTATTAACCCTTTTCTCACCAAGTTGTCTTATTTAAATTTTCACCCACTTGAAGTTGCGTCTCGCTACCACGACACACAACTTCAAGTGGGTGGAAATTACTCATGTTTTTTTAATTTGATACCAAACAAACAGTTGCAAATATTGATGTTGAAACACACATTTTATTCCCAAATTCTGTGATTTAACCTGTTAATACGACAAATTAAAAATTATTTTAGTCATGCTTAACACTAAAGGTTGAAGATGAATCAAAGTGACAGTATGTTTAGATAAACTTGTTTAAATGTTTGTTTATTTACACAGAGACATTGTTGTGCGGCTCCTGCTGGCCCTGTATCATGGTGACTCATTTTATGACGGATTAGGTTTGACTGAGCTGGATGTGACAGAACTGACCACAGCATTAAGCAGCGTGACCTACGCACCATCAACTACATATGACCAATTTATCTTCACTGGTTCCCAAAATATGTTGCTAAGGATACATGAGGCTGTTACCATAACGACCAGTAACTTGGTAACAGAGAACTTTTATAATGACATGGCAACAGAAGCTGCAGCTTTACTGAGTGAGCCTATTTTCATTCCTCTACTTTAACCCTTATCTTGCTAAGCTAATTTGCTTAACCCTTACAGCGCGGGGATCGACTTTAGTCATCAGAATCTGACGTCTGTAGACGTCAGATTCTGACGACTAAAGTCGATCCCCGCACTAAGAATAAAAAAACTTCTAATGGCCGTAGACCCATGAGATAGGTATTCAAATGAATCAGAAAGAGCTAACGAAGACATTTATGATCATTTCAAAATGAAAAAAAACACATTTGGTTGCGATATTTTTTACAAATTAATTTAGCGCTTTTGTCCACAACCTCAAGTGGTTGAAAATTTCTCATATTTGTTTAATTTCAGACCAAACATTTGCAAATCTTTATGTTAAAATTTCATTCCCAATAACGGTGAATTAATCGGCTAATAAAACGGATTAAAAACAACTATTGTCTTGATCAGCAGGCAGAGGGTTGATCGTTTTTTAATCATGTAATTTTCGTATAATTTTTACATTCTGCAAATGATAGTGGAGTGAGCCAATGTGTTAATTGAAGAGCCTCTTGTACAATTTGAGCCCTCGGCTTCATCTCTATAATTTGACCCTGACATGATTTAGTCCGACCTCATATTAACCCTTAAAAAGCTAAGTGCGACACTACTATAGTCATTTTTATTCTGATTTAATAACTGTTTAAATTGCAGTTCTTGTGAGAGAAAGGTCTATTCCAACATCAAGATTTGTAAATGCTAGGTTTCAAATTAAACAAATATAATTGATTTTCACTTACTTGGATTGCGGAAGCGAGACACTACTTCATGTGGGTTAAAATTTAAACTATTTAATTTTGCTCTCCAAACACCTGTTTTTATTATATTAATGTGATTATTTTAATCTTTGAAGGACCTGTATTTGATGTGAAGTTACAAGTGACCCATGTTGAGGATTTCTTGTATCATGACTCGGCTAATGAGATCAGGTAACACATTGTAATGAGCTCATCTAATGTAGAAAAAACTGTGTTATTTAATCACATTTATATCCATTAGATAGATCTTGTTATATTTCTACATTATATCAGTCTCCCTCATAAAATCTTTAGGCAAAGCTGTTTTAATGTTAGGTCAGTGTCACAGATGGTAGACCAACATTAAAGCAACATATGGGCAACATCACTTTCATATTGTTGGTCTATCTCGCTTTTCTACCACTTGACCCGCCTAAGTGAAATAATAATTTCAGTGTAAATAGTTTTTCTCTAAGCTATGATTTCCAATGCCTTTATTGCTGGTACCCGCATGTGGTTACAAAATTAGGGTCTATGATTAGACATTTGAATATTAAATGGCAATTTATTGTATTTCGATTACAGGGGGCTTTCTCATCAATTCTACTTGTTTCCCACAATTGATGATAAGATGGTGCGAGCGATAGACGTTGGTGATTATGACAATGAGCAGCTTCAATTAGCGCTAGCAATAAATGGAGTGTCCACGGCTCAAGGTGATGACCTCGAGCTGCTAAACTCAGATCTTGCCTCAAGAAGACACCACCTGTTTACACCGTTCTCAAGTCTACATCCTATACCTTACACTGACGTCAGCAGACTGGAAGATATTGTAGCTCAAAGTATGCACAGGATCATGCAAGGTAACTCAGTTTGACACATCTCATTTTGTGGGATGTACACATTGAAGTGAAGTCATGATTATAAAAAAAAATATTTTGCTGCCCTTAATTTTAGTGCTGCATAATTGATATTTTTGCATCTGCACAAAATCACATTTTGCCTTGAAGGGGCAGCTTCATTGGTGTGTAGACTACTTCTGTACCTATGCAATTCCTTTGTAATTTTACATGCAGAGGATGAAATAATAATGCTGCGTAATATGCCATGCCCATCTTCGTGCACCATAATGCATCATGTTTTGATTAATGAATTTATTTGATGTAAAATGTACTATTTAATTAACTTCCCAAATACTTGTTTTGACAAAGATTCACATATCTAATATAAAATCCATTTATTTATTTTGTGCATGTCTGAACAATTTTTGTAGCCCGCCTTTTAATTTTATTTTAAAAAGGTGGGCTATTGCAATTGAAGGTCGGCGTTGGCGTTATCATTTATTTGTGGGCGCGATAACTCAAAGTTTTTCATGAATCCTTCCCAGATTTGTTATGCATGTTACTAATGACCAATTCTCGGACAAGTTCAATAATTGCTAAAAAAATCAAAATGGCTGATTTATGCTATTTTTCGCATTTTACATCAATAATTTGACCTTGTGGGCGAGATAAGTTTTTCATGTATCATCTTCAAATTTGTTATGCATGTTACTAATAAGCAGTTCTCGGACAAGTTCAATAATGGCGATTTTTAGCATTTTAACGTCAATAATTTGCCCTTGTGGGCTCGATAACTTGAAAAGTTTTTCATGTATCCTCTTCAAATTTGTTATGCATGTTACTAATAAGCAGTTCTCGGACAAATTCTATAATGGCTAAAAAAAATTCAACATGGCCGATTAATTGTGATTTTTCGCTTTTTACATCAATCATTTGACCTTGTGGGTGCGATAAATGAAATGAAATGAATCGGGCTTTAGGCCACCTTTGTGCACATATAGGCTAAACTGGGCCAGGAGAACCTCCTGAGGATGGTGAGATGATTGAGATGACACTGTCCTCCAGACACAGGATTCGAAATTCGAGCCCTGGCGGTCTGAGGCCGAGCACGCTACCTCTCGGTCACGGAGGCTCCCCACAATACTAACTTTCACACGTGGATGGGGAAGAAACAATTTTGTTTCTTTCAAACCGCCGAGACCGGGAACCGAACCCCGGACTCTGGCGTGAAAGGCAGCGGTGCTAACCACTACCCTAGGGCCCCCGCCCTTGTGGGTGCGATAACTTGGAAAAGTTTTTCATGTGTCCTTCCCAAATTTGTTATGCATGTTACTAATAAGTATTTCTCGGACAAGTTCAATAATGGCTATAAAAAAAATCAAAAAGGCAGATTTATCGCGATTTTTGCATTTTAAGTCAATAATTTGACCTTGTGTGCGCGATAACATGAATTTTTTTTCATTTATCCTTCCTAAATTTGTTATGCGTGTTACTAATGACCAGTTCTTGGACAAGTTCAATAATGGCCTAAAAAAAATTAAATGATCGATTTATTGCGATTTTTTGCATTTTACGTCAATAATTTGACCTTAGGCCGCAATAATAACGTCAAGTTCAATAATGGGCTATTGTCGAGTGTGCTCTTGTTTATTATCCAGCTTTAAAGTATAATTCACAATATTGGATTTTCTTATTTCAGTATCTTCAGTTAGATTTTTGAAAAGCCATGACCCATCAGATTTTAAATCCAATGCATTACATGTATTTGAATTATTAAAACTCTCATGGTTGTTTTTGTGTTTCATTTCAGATGCAAATTTAATTGAATCAGATTCTACAGTCAAAGCCCAATTTAAAGGCACAGTTTCATACGTGAGCACCACAGGGTAGGTTTTGTAATACAGTACTTTAACGCAGCACTTCATTTGTAAAAACTGTAGGGACGAAAGGTTTTATTTCAATTTGAATACCTATATTATGGGTCTATGGCCATTATAGGTATGTTTACTTTTAAGTTAGGGGATCGACTTTGGACCCGCACTGTCAGTATCTTTTGAGTTTATAAATTATAAGACTGTATTCATAAATGTTTTGTCCTAAGTAAACCAGTCTTTATATCTCTATTCCTGACAAGATGACAAACCTTTCAGATGTGACATTCCATTGTGTGTAGTCTCATGTTTGGTTGGTAATATGACATGTATTTCATTGAAGTATTCTATAATGTATTTTCCACAGGGAGTGGTCCTACAAAACCTATTTTGAGATGATGCTCAATGGCATGACACTTGATGCAAGAAAATCAGGATTAACAGGCGCTTTGAGAACTGATGTTGAGTTGAGGCTTAAATCTCTACTTATCGAGGGAACAAACATGCCATATTTCCTACAGCTGACCGATGCAACAGGGGCACTTATGGCCGACAAATTATTTACATTGGATGTGAATAAAGAGCTGAAACTGCACCTGTACTCAGAAATGGAGAGTGTTCTAGCCACCACTGTTAAACATCAACTAGGTAAATATCTTTACTTTTTGCATTACTTTATTTCGTTTATATTCCAAACATGCTTTAGCAGAGATTAGCCTCTACCCAGTAAAAAAAAAAACATTTGTATGACATTTGTACAATGCTGGCCCAACATTGAAGACGTTGGGCCGTGTTGTACAAATGGTATGCAAATGTTTTGTGTTTGCTGGATCTAGACCTCTGAGCTATAAAAAATCCATTTTACCCACATGAAGTTGTGTCTCATTATCGCGATCCACAACTTTAAGTGACTAAGCATTACTTAGAAAAAGTTGCAACTAATATCTGTGCTACAGATTTAAGAGATAACTTTTAGAAACTATGTAGAGATATTATTGTAGTCGACGTAAGTGCTCTAATTGATAAGATATGCCACCCTCACCATTGTTTGACAGAAGGAAAGAAATTCAACACTGGTTCCATACTTCCTCACTTACTGCATAATAAATACATATAGCGGTAATTGTTGTGACTACATTGTGGCCATCATAGTTGTGTTTGCAAACTTGACTAATACAGTACTTATGGGTTATATTTACAATCTTAATAGTGCCCTGTATATGGCTATGAGCCCCTAATGAGAAGTGGTGCCATGTCCCCTGTGGATCCTACATGGAACACTGGATGCTGACCCAATGTTGATTCAATGCTTACCAATGTTCTTAGTTGACTTACACAGAATTACTGTTTATTATAATAAAATGATCCTTGTTTATTTCAGGTCTACTTGATGCAGATGTAGTCAGCGTGACCATTTATAAACAGGATTACATTGATGTCGTTTTGTAAGTTTTATTTATGATCATTGAATTTATATCATTACAAATGTAAATTTTCATTTTTTCCATGTGAGCAATCAATACCTCTTATTTCCCTTAATTAGCAATATGCTGCTGTACAGCGAATATGCCTAATTACACCAGCCTATGCAATTAAGTGTCTTAACCCTTGTAATGCTAAGACTGTGGATATAGACGTTTACAAGCTAACTTCATACTATATAAAATGCCACAAAAAGGTATAGCATATATTGTGGTAGATGCTCAGTTAACCAGATAATGCAATTTGGGGGATGTCTATATTTCATTAATAATTATATTTTTCATTCATTTGAAGCTGGAAATTGCGTTAGCAATTCTAGCTTCAAATGCATGAAAATGTACAAAATATAAGGTACATGTACTTCACTAAAGTTAAGAATCCAGTGCACTCTAGGTATCAAGTATGTGGCTCACTTTACTTCATTTTCTGTTTTACCTGATTAATATGTGTTGTTTTTTTATTTTCAGACACAAATCATCAGTGGTAAGGTCTGTTATTCGAATCATGTATGAAGTTGATGTTAATGGATATAGTCTTGATGCCCGTGTCACCCCACATATAGACCTTCATACGCTAAGTTCAGCTGTCAAACAAAATGTGCCTCTGGCAGAGGAAGTGGTTTTCAGTGAAATGCTGGGTGACCAAGAGGAAGTAAGAAGACGACAGGAAACTTCACAGATCTGTTTTAAATCAAGATCTGTTGATTTCAATACCATCTCCAACAAACTGTCATTCGCCTACGAGAACATGGGAATAGGTAAAGCTCAATCTACCACACAGATTTATCTTATTTATCTTATTAAAATTTTTACCCACTTGAAGTTGTGTCTCGCTGCTGCGATCCACAACTTCAAGTGGGTTAATATTACTCGCATTTGTTTAATTTGAGACCAAATATTTGAAAATCTTGATGTTTAGACACTCATTTCACAGAATAAAAATGGCTGTAGGCATGATGAGCACTTTGAGTTAATAATCAATTGGTCACTCCTTGTCCTGCTAGACCTCAATATCAATTTAAAACCCAAATAAAATGGCACCTAAATTGATGAAATATATTGTGGAAGCTGCTCACATATTACCCCTTTCAATGCTAGTCGCTTATATAGCCGGCATTGAAATTCTAATGTTTGCTGGTTTAGAGGTGACTAAAAATGTGTTGATTTAATTACCCTTTCAAGCCTGAATTTACCATTGTCATCTTCATCCACTACAAGCCGCAAATTGTTGTCGCAATTCTCGACTTGTAGTGAATGAAGATGATTTGAAATGGGTGAAAAATGAGAAAGATATTGTATTTATTAAACAATTCCATGAAAAAAATCGTTTTGAAACGCCCAGGTTTTAGGAAACCGAGTCATTTTTCAGAGATGCAAAATAATTCTTTGAAGCATCGTGAGGGTTTAAAAGGGTTTTAAAGAAATACCTGAATATACAGTATTATCTTAAATTAAAGCTCAGAACTTTCTTTTTGCGATAGAATGAAACTTTTTCTTACATAAATTTTTTTTTTTTGCCTTGTGTTAAATGACTCTTCTCTGGATATTTTCAGCTTTGTCTGATGATCACGCTGAGTTTGTATTCGCCAATAAAGAGGAGTTGATTACACTGGATAAGTGAGTATTACAATAACACCAATACTTGTGTGAGCCATTTTTGGTGGATACTTAGGTAATCCAATACTTCAATATTGGAGATGTCTATTTTTTCATAAATATATATACATTGTGTTATCAATTACAGCTAGTGTAAAATTACACATCGGCCTTTGTCTTAGGATCCCTTTCAAGCCTGAGTTTACCATTGTCATCTTCATCCACTACAAGCCGCGAATTGCTGTCGCAATTCTTGACTTGTAGTGGATGAAGATGACTTGAAGTCGGTGGCAAATGAAAAAAATTTATTGCTAATATTAAAACAGTTCCAGCAAAATTTTTGTTCTAAAAACACTTTTAGGAAATTAAGTCATTATTCAGAGATGAGAAATGATGCTTTGATGCATCGTGAGGGCTTAAGGGGTTAAGCTACATAAGATACCTCCCAGTTTTATCTATCTCATTTAAATCTAGTTGCAGATGTTGATTTTTTTTAGAGCCCTGTATTCATGAATACTTTTTGAATACATTTTGAATACATGTCATATATCACAGTGGTTAAATAAATTGTTTTTCTTTTTTTCTCAGCTACTAATAAAATTAAGAATAGTAACTTAGGCCTACTATTATACATTGTTATGGGTATATAAGCTTGGTACAATTTAATCATTGTAATACAAATAAATATAATCATTAAATATATCACTTTGACATATAGAATTCAATGTTCATTTTCAACATAAGGAACAGAATAATGTACATTGCTGTTATTACTGCATCCAAAGTTTAATGTTGAGTGTATTATTTTCTTGTTAGATCGTGTGCATCAGAAAACACACCTCAGAGTTTTGCTGATTGTGTCAAGTAAGCTGTGCATATTATGAGTTTCCTCTTTTCCATCGCTTATTCGGTGGAACCCTCTTCTTCTATGTAGTTACTGACTTCTATTTAATTTTTTAACTTCAGCTGACAATAAATAATTATATTTAAAATACATATTTATTATTGTATTGACATATCATTTGGTATCTCTCATTCATTTGACATGAAGGTCTCTTGAAATTTTCTCCTGCCACTTTCTCAATTTTCAAACAAGCTATATATTGTAAATGATAGTAGGAATTTAGAATTTTTAGTCGTCTTGATAAACCTTTTTGAAAGTTGTATTTGAGTGAAGGTAAGGCCTGTTTCGTAGTATAAAAGGTTTTAGACATCTAAGGTGCCCTCTCCTCTATTTCAACCCACCATATCGCCATGGAGATGTGCCCTAGAAATCTTTAATTTATATATTTTGAAGCAGCTGAATTGACTGATAATATGTTAATATTAACTTCTATTTGTGCTTCTTTTGTCTTTCCAGTGAGGGGATGTTTTGCCTTCAGTATTATATGAATCATAAATATGCCACAGAAGTTGTCACCCCAGACCTTCAGATGCTGCAAAGATTCATTGATGAGGAATATAATCCACCTCAAATCTACACTCCGGCCGCTGATGATGTCTACCGCTCTGTTGATAATGGCTTTTCTCTACCACTCGTCAGTAAACCAAAGAGAGTAGATCTGCCCTTAATAATGGATAACCTACAACAAGCCTGGAGAAATGAAAGAACAGGTGAGTATTATAATACCGCCCTATGGAAACCAAAATGTCCTACCTGGCTCATGTTCAACCCTAGTGCTAGGTATTGATAACCCGTAACATAGGTATTCCAGTGACGCTGAAAAAGCTAAGGCATTTATGATGATTTTAAGTTGAAAAAACCTTTGGTCTCCATGGTTTATATAAACATAACTCAGCATTGTAAGGGTTTAATTGATTTACAACTGATCAATTGAAATATCTGACCTTTTAAATATAACACTCTAGTTAACTGACTCTATTGATCCAAAATTAGGATTCAATAATAAATGTGTTTGTATAATTCACACGTAGAAGAGGGTGTGACCTGATCAATTTCTATTTTTTTCCTGTCATAAACAAAAGGCAAATCAATGATACATCAATACCTCGGATTATTTTATAACTGTTTGATACCCACTTGAAGTTGTATCTCGCTACCGCGCCCACAACCTTAAGTGGGTGAAAATTACTCATGTTTGTTAATTTGAAAACAAAAATTAGCTAATCTTGATGTTTAAACCGTCATTTCATTCCCACTAGCAATGATGTGATCAGCAAATAAAACAAATTACAAACGAATTTAGTCGTAATTAATGGTGAAAGGGTCAACATATTTTGCACTGACCCAATATTATTTCTTTTCAGATTTGAGAGATCTAACAGTGCAGCTTTTTGGATTTGGCACCTCCTTTGATTCTGAAATGTGAGTACCGGTAACTCATGAAATGGCTATTAACCGTTTGAGAACAAGCATGACCATAATAGTTTTTACATGTAACTGTTTATGTTGTTAGAACTATAATTGTTTGCCTGATAGTGAAACTGACGCATGTATGTATCATAAGGTATATTTGTCTATGAGAGTGATTTAATAGGAAAATACACTTCCCATCAAAGTTAGTTACCTCTATGTTTTTGTATTGATCAACTACACTTGATTTAAAATAAAGTTTGGTAATTTTGATTCAGTGTGCGATGACAATTGCTGTAGCTAGTCGCTGCTGGCATTGAATGAAAATATGTTGAAATTGTTGTGTAGTCAAATTGATAAATAGACGCCTGAAAGGTGAAACACAGCTTTAATCAATTGTTATCCCCTGCCGAGCAAAGGCTAGACCATCTCTATAAAACAAAATATGTCGGTTTCAGGTAGAAATATGCCCTAAAAAATGTCAACTCTATCAAATTTACAATGGCAGACTTGCAGCCATTTTATTTGCCATTGCTATTGCAGCCATTGCTATAAAGCAAAATGTGCCATTTCAGGGAGGGATATGACCTGAGAAATTTCAACTTGCTTGGATTCAAAATAGCAGACTTTTATATCTGTAATATATAAAGCTAACTTGGCAAGAGAGGTAGGCCATTACAAAATGTGGGAGTTAACCCTTTAAACCCTCACGATGCATTAAAGCATTATTTTGCATCCCTGAAAACAGATTTAATTTTCCTACAACTAAGGGTTTTAGAATGAATATTTCCATGAAACTGGTTTACCAATTCATGGCAATTTTCTTTAATTTTTAAGCCACATCAAATCATCTTCATCCACTACAAGTCGAGAATTGCGTGCATTGCGACAGCAATTCGCGGCTTGTAGTGGATGAAGATAACAATGGTAAAATCAGGCCTGAAAGGGTTAAAAGAAGGATGAACCTTGAACAAATGCTATCACGCGGGCAGGGCAGAGGATTATGGTGGCCGGCTGGCCTCTTGTTGATTAACCCTTTAACCGCCGCTGCCGCATATATTCAGATTTTTTATTAGCAGCCCATTAAGTACCGCATTTTAATCTGTTAAAAATAAAATGTGACATCAACCAGCAAGATTTGAAAAGAGTTGATCTCCATTTTGTCAAATCTGAATAATTTTCACTCACTTGAAACTGTGGATCGCGTCAGCGAGACACAACTTCAAGCTGATGAAAATTCAAATTGAATAATTTGGCGGTTAAGGGGTTAAAGGTTCAGAACTGTTTATGGAACAAATGGCTCGAAATGATATTATTTATTCTTTTCAGGAATCAAATCTCTGTGGTCTACTATTCTGTTCTGTCTAATGGTGAAATGCTCAACTCACAAGTTGAGGAGGATCTTCAGGTGACACCTTCCCTTCTTGAGAACATATCTGTAACGGGGAAAGCAGGACAAACCTATGGAGATCTTCTATACATGGGCGACAAGCAAATGTTGGTGTCGGAGTGGGATCTAAATTTCATATTACTGGATGTAAAACCTGCAAGCATTCATTATAGCTCTATAGAAAAAGCAATCTCTGATGCATATGTTGACACTGGTGAGTAATTAATATACCATGCGCATTACAATAATTTAATTAGGCAGCAGATGGGCTGCTTACTATACCATAGTTCTTCTTTAGTTCTCCACATAAGCAAGGTAAAGCAAGATATCTTTTTCTTTTTGGTTCATATTGCCATTACGTGGCATTAGGTAATCTATGTTTGTCATTTTGATCCCCTAATGAAGCATGCTCTCTGGTGAGCAATATCAGTCATTGACCTGATTAGCAACCGCAAATTTAAAAATGTCAGTTTGGCAGCCATTTTAATTTTTCTGATATCCATCTTGATGATCACCATACAAAATAACTTGACCATGGTGTTTGCCATCCCTCGAGGGTAGCTCGTAAATTTTTTTAAAAGACTCAGTTAAAAATGACCAATCGACAGCCATTTTTTATTCAATTTTGTTTAATATATTGTAAATGTTACATAAAATAACCTGTTTGGTCTCACACAGGGATATATTGTATTGTATTTATTTATTATAGTGACATAGTACAAACATATAATAAATAATTATCCCATTATAGTCACTGGTGAATGTACAGTTAACACAATTTTTTATCCTAGATTTTAGTCGGGGTTTTCAGGGTCTGCGAGTCTGTTGGAATTATTCGTTTTCGCGTGCAACCGGAAACGAGGCTATGGCGGCCCTCTTTATTTTTTAATAATTATCTCTTTTAAACGAGATAATCTGAAAAATAATTATTGGATCTCTCCAATTTTTTATGTGATGTTGCCCATAAGTATCGAGATGACCTGATTAGATTTTCAGCTTTCAACCGAAAATCAAAATGGCCGCCAACTGGCGATTAAAATGTTTTTTTTTACTTTTTTTTCAGATTTCTCTCGAAACCTGGTATATATAGGTTTTCGGGGTCTGCGAGTCTATTGGCTTTGTCCGTTTTAGTGTGCGACGGAAAACGAGGCTATGGCGGCCATCTTGATTTTTTAATTTAATAATTCCTTGTTAACACAAAATAATTATTAAATCTATCCAATTTTTTATGTGAAGTTACCCATGATTATGGAGATGACCTGATTGGAAATTCAGCTTTCCACCTATAATCAAAATGGCCGCCACCTGCCGACTAATTTTTTTTAATTTTTTTTTTTTAAATTCCCTCGAAACCTGGTATATATATAGGTTTTCGGGGTCTGTGAGTCTATTAGTATTGTCCATTTCATGTGAGACTGAAAACTAAGCTGCGGCGGCCATTTTGGTTTTATCAATTTTAATAAATGTTCTTATTTTTAATTAATTGCCTTGAAACCTGGCATATATAGAGTGAGGGGTATTTGAGTGCTTGCACCGTATTTTTTAAATTTTTCATTTATTTGAAACTAGAATTTCAAGCTTCAAATGACGAAAATCATGACTACCTACTTATATGCAAGATGTAATTCTTTGATTAACTGAGCATCTACCACAAACTATTTAATGGATTTGAGTGGCATTTTATTTGGTATGAAATTTCCTTGATACTACACAGTACTGGCAGCACAAGGGTTAATCATTGCTTCATACTAGAAAATAGAACATAAGATTCATGAAAATTTGCAATAGCTTATTTAACACTTCTATTTACAACTTCAGATTTTGTATTCAATTGAAGCTAGCATTGTAAATGTGAGCTTGAAATAAATAAAAATATACCTTAAAAAAGACCCGTTTTAAATTTTCATTTAATGTTTTATTTGAGAGATTAACCTGAACTGTCAAAGGATTTCATCAATTTCGGTCAGTTTGTCTTGTAGATAACACCTGCAATAAAATGAGCAATACATGTGTAATGATTTATTTCAGAAATAACTCTGATGGGTGTGGAGGAGGTGGTGATCAAAACAACCATAGGGTGAGTGAAAGCATTTCCTCTCAAAATAAAAAACCACAGGGTGAATCAAACCATTTCCTCTCCCTATGAACACCCACAGGGTGAATCAAAGCATTTCATCTCCCTATGAACACCCACAGGGTGAATCTAAGCATTTCCTCTCCTTATAAACACCCACTGGGTGAGTAAAAGTATTCCTCTCACAATAAACAACCACAGGGGTAAGTCAAAGCATTTCCTCTCCCTATGAACAACCACAGGGTGAGTGAAAGCATCTCGGTAAGAATATCTTCCCTTCTGAATTTATTCTCGTGGATAAATGTATTATTTTTAGCCTGCCAGATTGACAGTAAATTTTAACATACCTCCCCACACGAATGAATCCTTTAAACCAGTCTTCTTAGGAGTAACTAAACAGAGCATGTGCTATTCCCACAAAATGTGACACTTCATGAAAGGATGCACCTGGAAAATTTCAACATGATCAAATTCAAAATGGCCGACTATTGGCCATTATTTACTTTATTATGCTTAAATTCTAGAAAACCTATAAAACAAAATGTGTGATTTCATGGAGGGATGCATTGCACCCTGAAAAATTTCAAATATATCAAATTCAAAATGGCCATCGACTTGTAGATAGCTAGACCATTCAGTTTCTGTAGTACACAATGTGATAGTTCAATGAAGGGTGCACCCTGAAAAATTTCCATCGTGATGGCGAGGTGGGGATTATGTTGGCCGGATGGCCTCTTGTTCATTTTTCCCCGTTCTTGTGCAAGCGTTATCTTGAAAACCATTATTACGAATCACTTAAGATTTTCCACCCAGGCACAAGTCTACATCGTAATTTTCAGTATAATGTTGCTTTAATCAAAACAAAGGATAAAGGGGATACATTTGTTTTTCCTATATCACTTCCTTACAGCTTTATTCCATCAAAAACAATTAGTTTTGTTTTTTGTGCTGTAACCCTTTAACCGCCGTTGCCGCATATATTTCGGTTTTCATTTTTTATTATCACATTATGTACCGCCTTTTGAACATGTTAAAGATAAAATGTGACATCAATCAGCAATATTTGAAAACAGTTGACCACCATTTCGTCAAATCTGAATAATTTTCACTCACTTGAAGTTGTGGATTGCGTCAGCGAGACAACAACTTCAAGTGGGTGAAAATTCAGATTGAATAATTTGGCGTTTAAAGGGTTAACATATTTTGTGTGTCTTTTGTTTTAGATACACTGCTTACAAAGTGTATTACCAGATGTTATCTACAAGTAGTGGTGGAGATCGTGTGAGAAGAAGTACACCAAATGGCATAGAGCCTAACCTGTCAGAGCTAGTAACACTTACGGGTGGCAGGTATCATGTGATTGCATCTGATGACCAACATTCACTATCTGTCAAATCCACTGGCTTCTCATTTTACCTACATGAAATGATTAAATTGCTCGACTTGGACCAGGTAGAATCTGCTCTGACACAAGCATGGCGCAATGAAAACTTAGGTCAGTCACTAATTTAATTTCTACAAATTACTGAGCATTTACTAAACATTCATTTTTTAGTTAGTACTTTCAAATACATTACAACTTTTGTTATGATTCTTATGACCATTTTAAAATATAACACTTATATAGCATTCCTAAAAGTTTATCATCATAGAGGGTGTGGTCTTAATGGAGATCTCTGAATTCACCCTCTTAAAGATTCGCCTTTTCTTGGTTATTTTCTTTACTTATACACACTTTTTTTGGTTGAATTATCTATTCCTTTCTTCTGACAGCTGTATGTTTGTTTTCAGATTCTGTAACTATAACTGTTGGTGTCCATGATGAGTATATCACACATACAGGGTGAGTGATACCAACATGTGGTGAAATATCCAGAAAGTGTATATTTAATTATACATGTACCACTCTTCTCACCTCAAAGTGGAGAAGAATGATGTGAATGTAGTAGACTTCAAAGAATAATAGTTCTAATGAATGTTCAGAATATGTAATTGTTTGTCATTTTTATTCAATTATTATTTTTTTAATTTGTATAAATGAGACAAATCCTTAGCCTACTTTTTCAAGCTGAATGCCATGACATTCAACTCACAAAAGTGGGTTCTGGTAGTGAAAGGGTTAAGGTTTTATATTTGTTCTTTTTATTTGACAGGACTTCTGTTTTCGGGTGTATATGCTTACACACTCTGTATATTTGTTTGTTTTATTTGACAGGACTTCTGTGTACCGCGTGTATATGTTTGCACACTCAGCAGACTATGAGATAGATGCTGCCATGGAGCTTGATGTAGCACAGATAATAAATACGGCTCTGATAAACACTGATTACTCAGACCAGCATTACACGGACAGTGTGGTTTCCCTTACACCTTACCCTGCCATATTTACCTGTAACCTCAACATGGATGTTAAGCACACAAATCTCATACAATTCCAGCCTGTGTTGTTAAATGCATGGCAACAGGATTATCCTGGTAAGATAGGTGTCAAAACCTTATCTTCGTCCACAAGAAGTAAAAATTCTAAAATAAAATTAATTTTCAAATTGATTTATTTCTAACCTGAGAACCATGGTTTAGTTTGCCTTCGTCTTGATGTTTGTTATGATTTAACAGCTCATATTTAACATAACACTTAAAACCAACGTTTTTCACATCAGATTTCGGTCAACACTGCTAGTGACAATCACTGTGGGTATTTATATTTTCTATGATACTTTTGTGTTTTTCTAGATTTAGATGTTTCCATTAGAGTTGTAACTGTTGAAGAAGCTGTTGATGTAAATGGGTGAGTTACCTTTTGTTAAATTATCTTTTCAATTACTCATAATTTAAGTAAATTGTTGATACATCATAAAAATCACCTGTCATAGTATGTTTACTATTCTCAATATTTTTTAGTCCTTAAACAACTGAAAAGAAGTTTTTGTGTATTGTAATTAGAATTTGATTTAGGTCAGTCTCAATAATACGGCATTGTGTATCGCCTGCTTAATTATAGTAAAATACTGAGGCATGATGGAAACAACACTACTATTTCAGCAGTTTGTGATAAAAGATGAAGTGAAATAAACAATATTTGTTTTCAGTGCACTGGCTTATTCGCTTGCGTACATCGTGACGTCAAATGGTGATCTTGTAGACTCCCGTGTGACTCCAGGTGTCACTGTTGTAACTTTAGCAGGGAAGCTTTCTGCGGCTGAGCTGTCCACTCTACATGCAGAGTACCAAATTCTAACAGAAATCAGCCAGCCTCTGATTAGAACGTCTTATCTCCAACAAATTCCTATCTTAGATAAGGTCCCTGTGTCACACTATGAACAATGGAATACAGCTCTTCAGCAAACATATGTAGCATCACTCGGCCACGGTAAGGGGGATCAACAAATACAATGATTGATGTATTTTTTCACTACATCTATTAAAGCACCCAAAAATGTTTATTTAAATCAGGATATCAAGGGTTGAAATTTAAAATCATCATAAATGTCTTAGTTAGCTTTTTCCATTTTATTTGAATACTTATGTTTTGGGTCTATGGCCATAATAAATAGTTTACTCTTTCAGTATCAAACAGTGGACAATTTATTATTCTATTCAAGATGCTGTAGATCTGGTAATATTCACAAGGTTTTAATTTTGTGAGGAGTTCAAGAATCCAGCGAAAAAGTATTAATTTAATAGCGCTACTCAAGAAAAATTAAAATTTGCGAATTCTAAACTTTCGTGAAAAGTCCCAAAATCAGAAATTTGTGAAAAATTAGAACACGGGAATATTACCAGATCTACAGTATTGCTAGTAGTTAAACTTTGATTTGCTCTCAATTTATATACTTACTTACATGTATTGCCTTGAAGCATATTGTAACTTTAATGTCCTTTGAAAACTAATATGAAGACTATTTTTTTCAGCTGTGATGATAAATGTTGTTGACCAAGAAGATTATGTATATGAGGGGTAGGTATTATTTATAGGAAATATCTGATAATTATAATTGTGCTATGATAGCAAATAATAAAGCAATACAAACAATGATGTACTTTTTTTAGAAAACCAATTATAATTGCATATAGTGTGGTGTAGTACATGTAATGATAAAATAGAGACATATTGATATTTGTCAGCTTGAATTAGGTTTAAACCTGTCTTATTTTTTTCTGCAGATCTTTTGTCACTGGCCTTTACTACAATACATTTATTGATGGACAAAGTGTACATCCTTCAGTCCTGCCTGAAATGCCTGTTCATCAGCTGAAAAGCAGCATATCCTTCTACAATGACAACAACCAGAACTACACCGTCCTGGAAGATGCAGATGCCCTAGCTTTCCGATACAGTCATCATTTTGCTGTAAACCTTGATGTGTTGGTGAAAATTGAGGACCATGTGGAGAAAGTTCGCGAAGTATTACAGCAAAAATGGACAAGTCTCGGTGGACAAATTGTAACATACGGCCTACAGGAAGAAGCAGCTACTGAGGACAGGTGTGTGTCAATAACCAACAGTGTTATTGAATCATGTGTGTTGAAAGTTGGCTCCAATTTCACAATGTCTATTTAGTGATTTTACAGAGCTAATTTCACTTGAAAGTTTGTTAACTGCTTTTCTATCCATGCCAGAAAATGCCCGTCCATAAGATGATTGATGGCCCGGTTGAGTCACTGTTGGACACTTCTTAGCCCCAGCTAATGTCATCGTGCAACGTTTCTAAGTTGATGAGCTAAGCCACTGCTGGCCACTTGTCATTTATATAAATGTATTTGACATTCAACGTTTCGAAGATGATCAGCAAAGCACAGGGGAAATACAAGTCTGGCCCTACATCTGTAAAATTTGTCAAAATTTATCCTTTGCAAGACCTTACATTTTGATTGACAATTATCTCTTAGCTAATTTCCATTATTTTTAAACCGCCACTTTTGTCCAATTCTGCAAAATCAAATTCTCCACCTAACAAGAATGTAATATTTACTCCGAATGGTAATCTGATGTATTTGACATTTCTATAATGATATATTCTGTTGTTTTGTCATGTCCAGGCAACATTTTTGGAGATACATTTATTTTGTGAGTGGCTCTGATGATACTGTTCTGAATGCGCAACTTGAGCAGGACTTATCAGTGACAGAATTGAGGGAGGTTTTGGATCTGGAGTCCTCAGATGACGGCACGGTGTATGCGGATCACTTGCTGTCAGATGTCACTTTTGTCAGGATCAGGGATATGTTCACCTGCTGGATAACGACACGAGGATCTCCTCTACTCTATCAACAGTTTGATCAACAGCTCAAAATGGCATGGCTTAGCAAATTTACAGGTGCATATTCTCCCCTTGGATGTGAAAGGGTGTATCTGCCACTTTACAAAGTGGCAGATACACCCTTTCATATCCAAGGGGATGATATAATGCTACATAATTTCATAAAAACCTGAATACAAAGACGGTGTCACCTGGTGATTTCAGTATTGACCTAAGTGCAGTTTTTCAAATATGCCTCAGACACCGAATATTGCAATGTAGAGGCCAATACTGAATACATAGGTCTAATATTATCATTGTTATATATTTATTGTGTTAAATCTGAATATTTTTTACAAATTACTATGACTAAATTGGATCACTGCTCAAAAATGTATAAGGTTTTGAATAAGATCCAAAATCCTGCCTTTTGTATTTGATGGCTGATTTAAGAATAAATGTGACATGCAAGCTGGCCTTTATATTTGCCTGAAATATAGTATTGAATATGTTTGTTATTTTGTTTTCTCAGGCTACAGTACGAGTAGTGTAGAAGTTAAAGTTCTGGCACAGTTGGAATATGTCAGCTCTATAGGGTGAGTATAACTCCTATCTGTATGGATCCAGCAAATGACTTACTAGCGGGAAAACATACTTTTAGTAGATACTTTGTAAAGTTCAAATAGCTACTTCTCAAATGTTCTAATTTACTACAATACACACAAGTTGTTTCATTTGATGGGTTTTTTCAGTAAGTTTTCAGTGGTATGAACCACTGTACATTTATTAACTCTTGTTCCGTGGAATTGTTCATTTCTATATTTCATTCATTTGAAACGCAGGAATTGCTAATGCAAATTCCAGCTTCAAATGACAAGTGTGGGCTCTGGTGTAGTAGCTGAAGCCCCCCGCCTTTAAAGTTGGGGTTACCAGGGCTTTCCTTTGCTCTGACATTCAGGTTTCAAAGAAACAAATGTCTCTCCTTGCTCACTTGTAAAGATTCAGTATTGTGGGGAGCCACCATGACTGAGAGGTAGTGTGCTCAGCTACAGACCGCCAGGGTATCTAACTTGAATCATTTATGTGTAGGGCAGTTTCATCTCGCTTATCCCACAATTCTCAGGGGGTTCTCCTGGCCTAGCTAAGCCTGTGTGTGCACAATCCAGCGGACACAAGACGTCGAATTAATGTTGGCTTAATATTGGTCTACCGTCTACGAAGCTGGATCAACATTAAACCAATATTGATTCAATGTCTTGTGTCTGCTGGGAAGGCTAGCCTAACACCCTGTTTTTTCATTCAAATGATGTTAATAAAAAGTAGACATCTCCCAAATTGATTCACTAGTATTTGATAAGCAAACATTTTGCCAATTTTATTTACATTTCATTTGGTTTGAGACTGTATATGCACGATCCTGTCTGTAGAACATAACCCTTAGAACACTGACGTCGACTGCAGTAGACAGTATGTGTTTTATTAGCACCTGTATAACCCCTGATAACTAGTTGTTAAAAGTAAAATATGCCTTCAATCTTGATACACTGATATATGTTGGGACTTAAATTTTACAATGTCACTTGAACTTGTGTGTCACTGAAGCGAGACACTCCTTCAAGTGTCTGAAAATTTTAATTGTATAGCTCTATGCTGTAGAGGTTAATTAGTTACTTTTCTTTTTCAGAGAGTTTGTTTGGCAGCTACTTTACAGAGTGACTGAAGACGGTGCATTGATCAGTAGTCAGGGTGAACAGGCACTAATATCAGAGGAGTACCAAAACTATATCAACGTGATTCAATCACCGAGGGGTGTCAATTATGAAGTGTATTATAATGAGAATCGTGAGCTGGAGAGATATGATTCTGCTTTTAATCACCTGCTGACTCATCCTGTGCTCGAATCAGACAGAAGCGCTATTATACAGACATTAACAACAATATGGCTGACCCACTTACCAGGTTTGGAATCTTAGTTTTACATTCAATTATCACTTAGAATTGGTTGTACATGTATTAGCTTCTGATCAGTTATTATGAGTATTGTAGTAATAGCAAAAACAGCCGGAGAGCTCTTAGGCACATATGCTCACATAGCAGAACGTCCAACTGTTGAAGTAGGCCTACTGCTACAAATATGTGTGATAATGAACATATAAGTCATGCAAAATGCCCTATTGTCTGTTGTTTCATTGAATTTAGGATATTGGACAGTGCCACAGCTTTTTCCTCTGAAATTATGGGACAAAATTTACTACAGTACTTTTAGTGACTGTATAAACTAAAATTGTATCATATTTTATGGCATGTTCCGAAAAACTATTTTTCTCTGCAGATTTGAAGCTGCGGTATGCTGTGCAGGAAGAATATCTAGATAATGACGGGTGAGTGACAGTTATGTTTTGTTAAGAAAATTATTTTACGTTATTGCAACAGCTTTTTTCAGATTCAACCACAACAAAATTTAACCACACCAAATCCTAACATTTTCCCTTCAAATAAATGACCAGTATAGAATACTTATTTTGTATTTTCAGTAATTCAGTGTACAAGTTCAGCTACTTTGTGAAGCAGGAATCGAGCGTTATTGATGCTAAGTTTGAATCTGGTCTGACTGGTGTAGAGGTGGAGCAGGCGATGGAGGTGTTAGTGACGGGGAATAGTCTCCAGTACAGAGACTATCTGTTCACTGGTCTACACTCACATCTGGTCAGCTTCAAACTACTGCACGGTCTCCCTCTGAATCTACCTACAGACAACAGCGTGATACCACAGATAGAACAGATCACTGAACAAGCTTGGTCACAACTCATGGATGGTGAGTGGCTGTTACATTTATTATAAAATGCTCATGTGGTAATAATGCATTGCATCAGTTGTTATTTATATTAAACTTTGACAGCATGCTCTCATCATTTCAAGTTAAAGAATACATCAGCAATGTCAGCTTCAAAGTTGGAAATTCAGGTGTTTGCACTCTTTACCACACATGTATTTTCTTCATTTTCATTCACATGTGTAATGTTTGCTGGTTAAATTGGCTTATCCCTTAAAGTTCTAATCACATCTTCTTATTCATCCTTTTATTTGTCTTCCAAAATGGAAAATTTGTAAGAAATATGAGCTTTAAATTAGCGAGATTGATATATATTTTTATTCAAATTGTACTGATTAAGTAACGTTTAACCATTTGAAGTTGGGGGTTGCGGTAGTGCGTTTTTACATTTTTTATTAGCACATTACATTTCAGCTTTTAAGCATGTTAAGATAAAAATTTACATTAATCAGCACGATTTGAAATTTGTTAACCTCCAGTTGTGGATCGCGTCACGAGACACAACTTCAAGTGGGTGAAAATTCGAATTTGATAATTTTGCGGGTAAAGGGTTAAGGGTAAATTGCTGTAACTGAATGCCTCTGTGTTATAATAACATTTCTAGGGAACTACTGTTTTTATTTCAGCTGCAACGCCAGAAATAAAGTTCAGGACATCGGAGGTTTATGTCAACAACTTTGGGTGAGCCTACATATAGTTTATTATTCATTCATTGGAAAAAAATAATCATTATTTATTATATATAAATATTCACATATTTTACCATTTTTATGCTCAATACATGTAGGTATTGTGTGATTTAACTTTAAAATAATTATGTATGTGGTATATAAATTTAATCAAGTTTCTGTGTTGTTTGACAACTCATTTAAAAAGTTGACCACACATTCCATTAATATTTGTCTGTTATCTTGTTTATAGACATACTGTAATGATATGTACGGCTCCCTAACCCCTTCTATATGTTTCCTGTTTTGCAGAATGCATTTGTACGTTTCCTTGTACTCTGTAATCTTCCAACATCAGTATGTGGGGGTTGAAGACCTGCCAGTGCTGCCAATCTCTTCTCTGACGGCTGTAGAAGAGGTCACAGCACCAAATGGCCAGCTTTATTCACTGGATACGTCAGGTCTTGGACAGCTGAAACGATACAAAATGGCTGCTTCAATATTTGTGGATAGTCTTATACCTCTGGATGATATTAACGATTCACTGATTACTTTACGAGGAGTATTACAATCAGCTCGCGGGGATACAGGTCAGAATAATATGTAGTTAACCCTATAGATTTATCTTAAATCTGGCTCTGCTAGACGGATATATATAGGATTTTCTGGTAATTTCAATGCCTAAGCAAAGCACGATGCTTATACAAATAAAAGAGATCCATTCGAAAGTTATATTGCCACATTATGCACACAAAACTGTTGGACCAAGTCTAATATTCCAGCTTTTTTTCAATGCATAATTAATTACATTAATTGTAGATATCCAATAATGAATCCCAATAATGAATTTAGATATCTAATTTTGCTTTCCTCACAGATGATGACTCGCTATCCCTTAAATACATGGGACAGGAAAGATATTATGATCCAGACATGGGACAGCAGTAAGTTTTGATTTTTGACAGAATAGCCAATTGAAGATATGTAATTAATATAACAATGTATTGAAATAAATTATAAAATTAATTTTTGCGTTATGTAAGTTTAAGCCACAGAGCGTTTAGACATCATGCCATATTAACATCCCAGCAAACATGAGTGGTTCACCCAAGGCTGGTTCAATGTTGGCCCAGCATCTGCGACTGGGCCAACATTTAACCAATCTTGGGTGAATGTCTCGTGTTTGCCAGGATAACAGGTAGGATGATGATCCTGCTGTATACAAAATAATTTGCAGCATTGTTATATAGACATTGATTAAATGTTGTAAGACACCAATTTTCAATTATAATTCAGAAATGTAGTAATTGTGTAATAAACCCTTTCAGTGCAGGGATCGTCTTTCGTCTTTATACGTTTATACGTCTTTATACATCAGAATCTGACGACATTAGATTCTGATGTATAAAGACGATCCCCGCAGTGAACGAATTCAAATATTTCTAATGGCTGTAGACCCATAACATAGGTATTCAAAAGAATCGTAAAGAGATAACTAAATACATTTATGATGATTTCAAATTGAAAACAACCCTTTGGTCTCCATGGTTTACCCAAACATAATGCAGTGCTTTAAACGTTAAAATAATGAATTTTGCTTTGTTTTTCTTGCAGACCTGTGATTTACAAGTTTATGTGGTTTGAGTATGCGGGCACTGCTCTTTTGGATCCTGCATTGCGACCTACTTTATCACAGGAATCGGTGAGGAGTGTACCACCAAAAGACATTTCTGTAATAAGCACTGAAGATGAGATCAGATTTGTCAGCCTCTCTCACGCTTTCACCCTCATCACAAACACACCTGTACCATCAGATATAAGACAAAAGTTTGAAAATAAGATAGAAGAGAAATGGCTCACCCATAACAGCAGTAAGTGTATACACTCACTCAAGGAAGGGTCATCTAGTTCTGATTTTTTTCCCTTAAAACATTGTTAGTTCAGTGTTGGTTGATTCCCTGTCTAATTATGATTTTATTTTTCTAATTTTTTCCTTTTAATTTATTTTTTTTCGTAAAATTTATTCAATATATCACCTAATATGTTTTAATTTTATTCTAAATTTTAAAGACATTTACAGTGTAAAGTGACATTGTACTTAGAATTCAGTGCCACAGCTATCTCTCTATTGAATATATTTTATATCTCTATTGACCCTATTTAAGAAAATGGAGATAGCAGGTTTTATCTGGAAGATACAGTGACTGTATGAAATAATTGCTTGTAATGAGGATAGTTATATTTTACAGAGTTACAATATTTACAATAACTAAGTGAAATGTTTGATTATTTTGCAGTAGACAGAGTGTTAGTTATAGATGATGGCTACAATGAATATGTTTATAAAACTACCAACCGTGGGTAAGATATAAGCCTGCCATATGTTATTGATTTGTTTTTAAATCTTTCATTTCAATGTATGTCAATAATCTTACAATAGTGAATGTTATATCAACAAATTATAAATCATGAGTATTTATTTTCTCTTAATACGAACGTAAAGAAAAATGGCCTGTTAATAAAAAATACCTGCAGTAAGTGTTATAACAAATTAAAATTCCTTACTGTCATGGATTATGGTTATCGTAGTGAATTACACCATTTTTTATATTCAATGAAATTCATTCAAAATACCGAAATTTATAGGTTAAAATTTTTTCTCAACAATATTTCTATTTACTTGTACTTTTATTTATAATGTCAATCACGCTTGGTTTGTTTTACCAGGAAGACTTACGGTGGTGTGAGATATGTCATGTGGGACAAGGATTCTAAAGTGGTGGACCCAGCCAGGGTGATGACGCCCATGTTAGATATACAGGTGATGGCGACGGACGGTGTGACGTACAGATCTATCAGCACCACACGTGATGTCATACCTCTAGATACGCTGTATAGTGTAGACTTCCAGGAGGACGTGGACAGATCTGCAGCGGAGGCTTCACTACATGCTCTCACTCCTCTCTGGACGGATAATCTACAACCTTATTTACAGTGTGAGTACTATAATATCCTTAAGGCACTACATTCAACAATGTCATTTTTATTCATTTGAAGTTTTTTTTTGCTAACGCAACCCTCAACTTCAGTGGCTAAAAATTATAGATGTCAAGATTTCCAAATTTTGGATCCCAAATTAACCAAGTGGGTGGAAATTACAATTTTTAGTGTAGCGCTTTAGGGCTTAATACCCAAGTGACATGTGATAATAACATAACAAAACATTGCCAAAACGTTACCTGAATAATTTATCTTGGTGCATCTCATTTCTGTTACTCCGTTACAGTGCTAGGTGGGGTTAGCAGCAGCCACGTGAGAATAACACCCATTTGGCAGGAGAGAGCTTTTGGTGTTCTAGGGTAAGTCAATCTCTTAGTAGATCCATTTCTTTTGTGTACTTCACATTGAACTATATATTCCTTCTCATGCTGATATAAAAGATGACTTACGTTTGTTTTTAAAGCAATCCTAAGTCAATATGGTAGACTGTGCCAATGTTGTTTTAATGAGGGTCCATCATCTGTGTTGCTGGACCAACATTAAACCACCTTTGGCTCGAAGTCTTGGGTTTGCTGGGCTACAAGAATACAATATTCCTCCAAACACCCAACTATTTCTTTTCATTTTAATTTACCTTGAGTCTTTAATTCCCACTTCAGGTTGAATAAAAATGACAAGATTTTATATAGCACTAACACTTATGTCCTTGTATCTTGTATGGTACCTGCAACTTGAACGTTTTTTCACAGCTTAAAGTGATTGAACTTAAAGTGATTGAAGTCATATCTTATATCTGTTTCGCAGATTTATTTAAAGACATTTTACACATCCAAAGACAAGTTAAAGACAAGTACAAATAAATCTTGTCAACAACAATAGTGCTGGCATGAAACCCTCTTCACTTGCACATACTGATTTTACTGCTGATATTCTTTCTCATTGATTATTATTTCTATTCCAGATCTCCCGTGAGTCGCCTGTTGTGTCAGATAGAGATTGGAGGTGTACCATTACTAGGTGACCTGGTCACATTACCTAACGTGTTCATCATGCAGGAGATACTGGACGAGGCAGTACCCGAGGTGACCCTGTACTACTCCAGCCTTGTACACAGACTCAACCAACTGTTCACAGTCACTGTGGAAGAGCAAGTCACCTACGACCTGAAGGATCAACTAAAACAGAGTATTGTAGCTGTTTGGAGAGAAGATTATTCAAATACAGGTGAGTTTTTAGCACTTGAATTACAATGAGAAGTTATTTTAATTTTATTCAGTTTTCGAACACGCATTATTTTGCTATTACTCCTTTAACCCTTTCAACCCTCACAATGCATCAAAGCATCGTTTCTCATCTCAGAATAATGACTTGAATTCCAAAAATCTAGGGTTTTTAGAACGAAAATTGTTATGGAACTGTTTTAATAATAGCAATATCTTTTTTTCATTTGCGACCCACTTGAGGTCATCTTTATCCACTACAAATCGAAAATTGCGACAGCAATTCGCGGCTTGTGGTGGATGGAGATGACTGTTAAATTCAGGCTTGAAAGGGTTAACAGGCAATTTTAAACTCCTTTCATCGCAGGGAACGACTTTCTATGTCAGAATCTGACGTCTATTCCTTGATCCCCGTACTGAAAGAGTAAAATATTTATAAAAGATGTAGACCCATAACATATGTAATAAAATAAAGCAGAAATAGCTAACTAAGACATCTATGATGATTTAAATTGAAAATAACTGTTTGTCTCCTGTTTTATATACAAATATTACAGCCCTTTAATTAACCCTTTCAGGCCTGGGTTTACCATTGTCATCTTCATCCACTACAAGTCGCGAATTGCTGTCGCAATTCTGGACTTGTAGTGAATGAAGATGATTTGATGTGGTTTTTAAAAATTATGGAAAATTGCAATGTATTGGTAAACCAGTTTCATGGAAATTTTCTTTCTAAAACCCTAGTTATAGAAAAATTTCATCTGTTTTCAGGGATGTGAAATGATGCTTTAATGCATCGTGAGGACTTGAAGGGTTAGGGGTAATGCATTTCAATGCAGCGTAATGAAGACTGTTTTCCTTTCACTTGAAGCTGTAAATAGAATTTCATGTAATTAGATTCCCATAAATAAATGTAGGCCTTGTCTTACTTTGTTTTTCAACAACAACTTCCTGATTAAAATGCTAAAGCTAAATTATTATTCTAAATCGTGAGCATTTCCAATCATTTATATGTCACTTGATTTCAGAGGTGGAAATATTAGGTCGTGATGTTGGCTATGACCGGAGCAGTGAAAGGTAAGATTATGACTTTAAATATATTATTTGCTGTCATCACAAATACCGTTTTTTCTTCACACCATAGCGACGCAGACCTGTCTGATATGGGTGACTGTTTGGAAATGCTAAAAAATATTATTCTATTTTCAAAAACAGCGAAAATCCGCCGAGAAAACACAGGGAATTACATAATTTTGTGAAATACGGAGAATACACAGGGAATTTTATCTAGTGAAAGTAACTTTTTTACCAAAAAAGTTGTTGCAACAATTATGCATTTAAAATTTTTACCCATTCTTACTAACTAAATGTTTTTTGGATATCCTATTCTTATTGACATCTAACACAGGAAAAATATAATTATTAACAGGGAACAGTCAGGAAAAAATATTTTCTGAATGATGTTGTGTTTAATAGAAAGGTTATATTTCTGATTGATGATGTGTTAATAAAAAGGTCTAACCCTTAAAGCGCTAAGAATGACCATTGTCATTTTATTGCATTTTATTTCACAATTAAGTCACTGTTATTGTGAATGAAATGAGTTTATAAACAATAAGATTTGCAAATGAAACAAATGTGAGTGGGAGGGTGTAAATTCAAATTGATGAATTTAGCGCTTTAAGGGTTAAAATTCTCTTCTGGGTTTGGGTTCACTTTCTGCTCAGCTAAATCACCAGATTTATCTGCTGATGTCTTTCAGTTTGCTGTGTTTCTCTATCAGATATGGCTACTAGCTTCTCTATGTATTTGGCACTGTCTTAGCTCTTTCAATGTTGAATCGTTCAGTGGTATTTGTCATCTATTTGAAGATGAAATTGTCAATGGAAACTTCCACCCTTTAACCGCCAAATTATTTAATTGCAATTTTCACCCACTTGAAGTTGTGTCTCGCTGACGCGATCCACAACTTCAAGTGAGTGGAAATTATTAGGATTCCACAAAATGGAGGTCAAATCTTTTCAAATATTGCTAATTGATGTCACATTTATATCATTAGCATGTTTAAAAGGTAGTACTTAATGTGGTAGTAAAAAATGAAAAAATGAATATATTCGGCGATTAAAGGGTTAACACCCCATGTTTTCGTTTTTATTCACCTGGATTTTATTAGATACAAAAATGTGATATGATCTATAATCAAATCAAAATACAGAAATCTTTTATTTTGATGGATTATACAATTCATTTTCTCCTAGATGAATTTTATTGAACATGTTAGACTGTCGCTTGACAGGTTAGAAATCACAGAATTTATAGTTTAACTTTAAGAGAGATTTAGTGTGATTTGTCATCTGCTTACATACACTCATGTTCATACTATTATTCATTTATATACTCACACACTCACTCATTCATTCCATAACAAACTGTATGGCCTGTAATGTGACTGTCACGCCTGTTGTAGAACACTGAACACATTGTATTACATGGTGGTAGACGACGGAGAGGCTGTCCTACCTCTGAACATGAATAACCACCAGGTTCCTGAATACAGCAGGATGCGAAAGAGAATCAACTTAGACATGAATCTGGCTGTGGTGGAAAATGACCTCAGACAACGATCTCTACTACTCCGACAATCCATAACTGACACCAAGGCCATCAGCACATCTCTAATCACCGCTTGGTCTAACCAGGGGCAAGGTATGTCAGAGTGCCACTAGTACAAACTCAGCAAAAACAAAAAAAATTTATAACATTTATACAATGTTGTCCCAATGTCTTGACATTGGTCCAACATTGTTAAAATGTTATACAAATGTTTTGTGTTTGCTGAGAAGGTAAATCCTGAACAGAAGAGAGTCAGTGTGATCCCCCCTTTTGCCTAAGCATCTTTTAATTTACTCCTGTGGAGCATCAAACCCTGTTTATTAATGAAAAAAGATGACAAATTTATACTTAGACACTGGAAGTTGTAACTGACTTTTTAGTGCACTGCTCTAACCAGGTTTTTGCATGTAGAAGGTGCTTCAAAATGTCTCTTAAGAGTACAGTAGAACATGATATGTGCGGCCATCTATAGACAAAAAAGTGGCATTTTAATCCTCGTATCACCCAGCTATTTCTGATTTTATTCACATTTTTCATTCAAGGAATTTGATTTTAATTATGCCATGTTGTGCATGAATGAGACTTATGGATGCAGATATTTCCATACACATAATTCCACGTAGGCCTAAGGGTTGGAGAATTCACCTTTCACAGGAAGATGTCTCGGCTGCCCATATAGCAGATTCTATTACAGGGTGTATTGTATGTCTTGTGGATTCTCTTAACCCTTGGAGCACGGACCTATTCATTTTAATTTTCAGTCACTTGAAG
Organism: Flabesymbios commensalis; assembly: GCA_964017125.1. Taxonomy (NCBI): domain Eukaryota; kingdom Metazoa; phylum Annelida; class Polychaeta; order Terebellida; family Flabelligeridae; genus Flabesymbios; species Flabesymbios commensalis. Next base: position 115,581,994 of record OZ024902.1, on the reverse strand, counting down.
TTGTGTCTCGCTACTGCGATCCACAACTTCAAGTGACTGGAAATTTGTATTATTTGTGCAATTTAGGTCCCAACATATATCAGTGTTTCATGATTGTAAGCATATTTTACTTTTAACAACTGGTTATCAGGGGTGATGCAGGTGCCAATAAAAACACAGATTGTCTACTGTAGTCGACATCAGTGTTCTAAGGCTTAAATTTTAACCAAATTTCCTGAATCACTCCCATTAGAAGAGGCATGGTTCATACATCATTTTGGATCTCTGTTTTGACTTAACTCTTACAACGCTGAAATATTTGTATATAAACCCTGGAGACCAAAGGGTTTTATTAATTTAAAATCATCAGAAATGTCTTAGTTAGCTCCTTCAGCTTTATTTAAATACCTATGTCATAGGTCTAGGGCCATTATAAATGTTTTAATTCTCTCAGATTCTGACGTATAAAGTCAGTCCCAGCGCTGAAAGAATTAAGTTTTATTAAATTGTTTCAACAATTTCTTTAATTTGTAACCCACTTCAATTCATCTCTAAGCACTACAAATCAAGAATTTCACGGCTTATGGTGGAGGAAGATATGAATGGTAAATTCAGACTTTTAAAAGGTAAAGTTATTATTTTTTCAGGTGTTCCTGTGGAAACTCAAGTGGTTATTGTTGAACAGCAGCCGTACAGTCAACCATCATGGTATGTTGTGTTTACCTGATGCCAATTTGTTTTGTCTACAAAAAGTACAAGACATTACTTAGAATAGGCAGTCCTTATCCTGTTGGCAGTATTTGTTACAAGTCAGATTTTGAACAGATTTAAACATATTTGAGAAATTTGGTTCCTATCTGTTTGATTTTATAGGAAATATTGGCCGGTATTATTATTGCACACAAATGGCAACTCATCCAGAACGATTTGTGGTCAAAAATACCACCGGTAAACTCTTATTTGCCAAAATAGATTGATCCTAAAATAGTTTTAAAATGGCAGGGTAAATCAGTTATTGGGAATTAAATTAGTGTTTGAACAGATTTGCTAATGCTTGGTTTTAAATTCAAGAAATATAAGTAAATTTTTAAAAGTTGTGTTATAAAATTTAAATTCTATAATTTAATGCTTTACCATGTTTAAGGGGTAAATTAATGAAAGATGTGGTAAATGTCCAACTGATTGAATAAATATATATATTTTGTTACTTGAAGCTGGAAATTATGTTAAAGTTCACGCTTGAAATCAATAAATGAAACTAACTTTTTTGTTGTAGGGAGAGGGCGTTCAAAGCCATGTATGCTGTGTCTCTAAATGACAGTGATCCTGATAGTCTACAGTCCTACCACCGCCCCTCTACCCCAGAGCTGATCACAGCCCTAGATGGGGTGGCTGTGCCCTGTGGATGCCGGGTCAAGAGGTCATACAGTGTATATGTGTATGGTAAGAGCCCTAGTAATGCAGATCTGGCTAGGGTATCTGAGGCCCTGCGTGAAGCGTGGCTGGGTGTGAACGACGACGCAGAGCTGGTGGAGGACGATGTGGAGGTGCAGGTACAGGCTGAGAGTGATCGAGTGAGCAGAGAGCTACGTCGGCCTCATAATACTACCACAGAGGATCCTAAAGGGTGAGCACGCACACATAACACTACACTGCTCTGCAAAGCCAAAAGGCAGTATCTGCTTACTTGTAAAGTAAGCAGATACTGCCTTTCGGCTTTGCACGGTAATACAGCTCTGATGTCAACTACAGTCATTTTTATTGCCAGTGTGTAGCCAGATTCTAAATGATAATGTCTTAATCCCTACACTGCTAAGCACAACTATAGCCGTTTTCAATCTGTTTTTATAGCAAATTAAATCACACTTATTGGGAAAGAAGGGAGTGTTTAATCACCAAAATGTGCAATTGTTTGGCCTCAAACCAAACAAATATGAGTAATTTTCACCCACTTGAAGTTATTGGTCGCAGTAGCGAGACACAACTTCAAGTGGGTGAAAAATTAATTTAGCGCTCCAAGGGTTAAAATATGTCTAAAATCTGTGACATACAGGGACTTTGTGACTCATATTTTACAAAACCATGTAATTTTGGGTGATTTGAAATTCATGGTAACTTCAAGGGACTCACAATTTATATCCAGCACCGGTACTAATATGCCATTGTGGCATATAAAATGCAAGTGAACAGTAAAGGCACATCATGTATTTATATCAGCATTATTACAAAATTATTTTAAAAACAAATTTGAAAGAATGTACATGTACAGACATATTGCTATGTCATCTAGTAAAATATGAAGAAAAAAACCACTACTTACTGAACAAATTATTACCGCAGAAAAGTATTGTTCCATTTAGGTTGACAAACAGAGCAGTGTACATGCATATGGTTTAAAGAAAAATAATGGCAAATTCCCTCCCCCCTCCAAAAAAAAAGAGACAAGAAATGTATTTTTTAGTTGGTGGATTAGCAAAGCTATATAAAACACTTGAACATTTTGAATGTGATTGATATATGTGTGCATACTGTGATTTCAATTTGAAATCATCATAAATGTCTCTTTCTGCCTCATTTGAATACCTATGTTATATTGGGTCTATGGCCATTATAAATTTGTTTACCTACTCTTTCAATACGGGGATGGACGTTAGACATCAGAATCTGACGTCTAAAGTCGATCCCCGCATTGAAAAGGTTAATATGTCATTTTGAGCGTATGCTGTTTGTTGTAGAGAGTCTCTGAGTCAGATAGACTACGTGGTGACTGTGAAGGGACAGGATCCAGATCCTTTGTTTGTGTCGGCTCCATCCATGGAAGACCTCTCCACACATCTCAACTCCCCGAGACTGTGTGACTGTGTACCCCGCCGGTGTCAGGACATCTACCTATACGGGAAGTGGGACTCCGATGCCAGCAACTCTATACAGCAGGCCGTGGAGAAGGCCTACCTGCTATCAAACCCACTGATCAGTCTCAATCAGATCACCATCACAATCACAGGCATAAACAGCCAATTTGAGGACAATAACGCGTATGTTTTAACCTGTAACCCTGCTGCTGTTAAGCGCATATATTTATACATGTATATTGTTTCAAGCATGTTTCAAATTAAAATAACGTGCCACAGAAAATGATTAAGTAGTTTGTGCTACATGTTCAGTTAATAGAGTGATCAATGATGTCTATTTTTCATTATTTTGTCAACTGAATGAACATTGTTTTAGCCCTTTTTTCATTCATGTAGAAAATTTTAAGGAGAAATTAGCATGTATTTCTCAAATTGGCGAATAGTTTAATTTAAATTATATACATGTGAATAATTTGTACCCAATTGCAATTGTGGGTCACTTTAGCAAGACACTAATGCATGTGTGAAAAGAATTAGCTATGCTATGCAGGTATTCTTTTAACGATTAAAAAGCTAGTCGTGACTTTTGTCATATTTTTATTTACATGAATCTGGTGATTAGATTTGCTACCGCGTTATTCTTTCAACTTAACCTCTACCCACAGGCCTAGCCATCACTGTGTTATGGATCAGCATTACTTTATTCTCATGTGCAAACATAAATGGCATTGACTGTTTTTTTTCTCTGTTCCAGTAACAAGTTAACCCAGGTGAGATATTGTGTAGAGAGAACAGATGATGGAATATTAGGTCAAATACAGCCGCCAACAGAAGCCCAGATGTCTGAAGCAATGTTAAATAAAGACTTCAAAGTTCTACCATCAACCAAATGGCCAGAGCCGTCACATAAAAAAACTGAGGTGAGCATCCACCTAACATTCGCTCGATTTTGCTCAGCATTTTAGTTCTGAATGGACCAATACCTATTTATTTATTTTTAAAAAAACTTGAGATAATGTATCGGTACTCATTGTGTGTATTTTTTTCAATAAAAAGTGTTCAATTTTTTGTCATAATGACTTAACGAGCTGTGTTATTGTTTACAGAGGAAGTGGCTGGTGGCGGTGGGCGTGGTGTGTGGAGTGGTGGCGTTAGTCATCGTCCTGCTAGTTGTGGGAAAAGTACTCTATAGGAGATCGTAAGTATCCTGCTAATATTATAAGTAATCAAAGGGATTTTTCAAGAGGGAGATCAAGGTGGGCATGATCTCATAGTTTCTTAGTCGCTTGAACCGTTTGAACCCTCTGAGCTTTTCAACTGATGCTAGATATTTATATCTTTATCACAGCACATATAACATCGAAATAGATGTCATGATCTACCATTCCATAGATATGCAACACACACCTTGCCTTTTATTTACATCAAGTTTCACAATTTAAAAAAATGTCATTTGAAGCTAGTAATTGCATCAGAGGATACTTGATAAGAATTGATCACAGGTGTTACTTTGATTAAAATATTAGTGGAACCGAGTTAATAATTTTGTAAAAGTCAACACATCATAGTAATTTGCATTGTGTCCTGGTATTCACATCAAAACAAAATTAAAACTAATCACACATTTTTTGTGAAATGTTATTTGTGTAATTTGTGAAAGCAAAATTAAAACCAATCTCAAAATGTATTTTGTGAAAGCAAAATTAAAACCTATCACAAAATGCAATTTGTGAAAGCAAAATTAAAACCAATCACAAAAAGTAATTTGTTGAAGCAAAATTAAAACCTATCGCAAAATGCAATTTGGGCAATTTGTGAAAGCAAAATTAAAACCAATCTTAAAATATAATTTGTGAAAGCAAAATTTAAACCAATCACAAAATGTAATTTGTGAAAGCAAAATTTAAACCTATCACAAAATGCAATTTGGGCAATTTGTCAAAGCAAAATAAAACCAATCACAAAATGTAATTTGTGAAAGCAAAATTAAAACCAATCGCAAATGGCAATTTCATCTTCCCCTGGCCAGTCTCACACGAGTGCATACCGCAGGAGCCTGGCCGTATCGAGTACTACAATCATTTATTCTGTCTACGTGGTCATCTTGGGGGTGTGTCTGAGATTCAAACCTCATTGGATGTTTCAGATTTATAAATATGTCATAAAAGGTCGCGAAGAATTGACCTCTTGCTCATCTCTCATAGACAGTCACATGTTTCCGTTGTCAGATGTATTATATAGACAAGCTGGGAATCTTTCATTTGGACAGTGACGTGTACCAAATTTTGTCATAGCGGCCAGTAATCATATAGTGGCCGCAATTCAGGGAGCTGGGAACACAATGACATCAGCGTGAGATTCCGAGCTTATCCATCTATCTGATCTATCATACCAACGAAAACAAGCAAGCTATGCTCTCAGCCAACTGTCAACGCCTGATCAAGGGCTCTCTGATTGACCGGTCTTGCGATGCGCGACATTCAAGGTATCTGGCTATTTAAAATAGTTGGATCCCATGCTTGATAAAGCAAGGTATTGCACTGCGTGCTCGTGGGTAAGATAACTTGTCGTGGAAGATGGGCAATTTGTGAAAGCAAAATTAAAACCAACCACAAAATATAATTTGTGAAAGCAAAATTAAAACCTATCACAAAAGGCAATTTGTGACAGCAAAATTAAAACCAATCACACATTTTTATGTAAAAAGTAATTTGTGATATTTTCTTGTGTTTTTTCAGACAATGGAACAATGAAGATTCGGTTCAGGAATCTCAGGACAGAAGACAGACGTGTGACGACTACACGAGTCACGCTACATTCCAATCCTCAGTCTACAGTACCACCAAATGTAAAGAAGGATCATGGTCCAGTAAAACCAGACTGACAGAATCTAAATCATAGTTCACATATGTGAGAGGTATCAGGCTGTGCAAAATTATCTTCCAACTTGTTTGTATGTGTTTGTAAAAAGTCATCGCTACAGTGCTTATATTTGATGTACATATTAATGATACAGTAGGACCACTCACTCATTCCATCATTATAATCATCACATGTACTCGATAGTGTATGTGATTGTATGCATGTCAACGTGAATGTGAACAGAGGCAAATGATAGCAAGCTGAATTGACTGGTTTTAAATGTATGCCATGAATTGTATCGAGACCAGCCGGACTGGGACGTCCTGAAAAAATACACTACTAACCCTTTAAGTTCTCAATTTACAATTCCCCAAAAAATATATATAATATAGCCTGTGTCTACCATTGTCATCTTCAGCATATGTGTATGAAGATGACATGAAGTGGTGGCAAATGAAAGAAAGATTTTGTTATAATATAAACAGTTTCATGAGAATGTACGTTCTAAAACCCTTAATGTGTAGAAACTGAAGATTCATTAGAGATGAAAAATGATGCTTTGTTGTATCGTGAGGGTATAAAGGGTTTGTTAGGAGAGTAAAATATACTGACATCTGTTTAAAAGGATCCACTTCAATAGGCTGTGTTTATCATTCAAATTCTAAAGAATCTGTGCATCGAGCTGAATAAAACTAGCCATTGTAATTGATGATATGCTTCATCAAAGCTGATTGTCAGAAATTGCAAGAAAGTTACTTTTTCGGTGATATTACAGATGCGCTATTGTTTGCCTCTTGTCACATTTACTATGTATGCTATAGTCTGCATGTATATTAACCCTTGTGCTGCTCAAGTGTTTGTTTCTGTCATTTGAAGCTGGAATTGCTAACGCAATTTCCAGCTTCAAATGACTGAAAAATGATTATGTTTATTTATAAAAATAGACATATCACAAATTGAGTTATTTTATGATCTTGGCATCCATCACAAAAAAGTTTACCAATCTTATGTGAGTCATGCACCATTTTATTTGGACTTAAAAATGCATCAGAACGTATATGTACGGCCCTAGCAGCACGAGGGTCAATTACTGAGGATGTAGTTTTAGCTGACTCTAACTCGAGTAATCTAAAATCAGGGACCTTAGATGGCTTTACTCATGCCCCATTCCACATGTACAGATATTTATTACCGCATCATCAGCCTACTTAGCAAGTCCTAGAGAGGATGAAAAGAGGTCAGCCATCGATGGCAAGGCGATCTACACTTAACGTGCAATAAACGTGACAAAGTGCGATGGGAAGAGATAATCAATTCTATTAAATAACACTAAGTTTTTTATTGTGATAAAATATTTTACTGCATGCAAATGATCTTCTAAATTCATATACATTTATATATATAAAAAAAGATAACTAGTAATCAATATAGGTCAAATTTATTATATATAATTATATATATTATAATTGTAATATGTTAAGTATGTACACAAGTTGCATTTAACATAGAATCTACACGTCTTTGTTCTCATAACTCACTTCAAAGCTGTACATTATCTGTAAACATTTTTTATCACAATCATGTAGATAGTTTTTCAAATGTTTTCTTTTTTACGCCATTATTCGTATTATTTTTTTACATATATCTGAGGGCAGACTGTGCTGCCACATTTGAAATGCTGCTCATATTATACAGATTTAACCTTTTGAGTGCTAGATGCGTCTATAACCTTATCAAGCTATTGTACTTCAAGCCGGGTAGTGTACGTAAATATTTAATACTTTTTTGAATTATATTATTAAAGAAATATTTTTTCATTCATTTGAAAATGACGGGATAGATATCTAAGACAATATTAAACAGAGCATTTGAGAATTTCAAAGAAATAATTCGATTGATCAGCCGTTAGATGTTTGGGGAGTGCAAAAGCAAAACAGAACATAAAATAGCTGCTTTTTCGTATTTGAATATAGCACCTAAAGGGTTAATTATAACTTTGTGATGACTATTTCAGCCCCTGGGGTCAGATATTGTCATCTCCGTTGTTCATAGCGTATGTACTATAGGTAATCCTGAGAACTATAGATTGTTAACTGTGTTATAAATATAATTAACATCCGATAACAGACCAAATCATGATCAAAACCTGCATAGTAATGCTTTATATAGGTACTAATATACCCTGCAATGTTAGGGTATGTTAAGTTTCTTAATAATAATATCCTACTACCAGTATATAAATGTTTCTATTTTTTTACAGACAATAAATTCTGAACAATTTGTTACATTATTTGTTAAATATTAAATGTGTTTATTTATGTGAAGTGGGCCAAAAGCATTCAGTAATTTGTTATTCCACATTATATACACTTGATACTTAACCCAGTACACCTACACCAGGAATACGTATTGGTCTTTATTATATAATAGACCTACCTGCATGACATTGTAATATGTTCACTGTTATACATTAAAGCAGGTGATTTCATATAATGATAATTTCATATTAAAGCTAATTTTGTTGGAGATTACGTTTCTGACTTTGTTCGTCGTTTCTAATAATAATTGTTGATTTGAACAATAATTGTTAAATGACGAAATGATTATTATAATCTGTATTTAAAATCACGATAACATGGTACATGCCCATTCACCTGTATTTTTGTACCTATACATATTTATATATATCGATATTAAAAACAATCACTGATATAATATATGATTCTGCAGAATATATGGCTGATTTACATCGCCCCTGAAGACTAAAATGTCGCCTCTACCATTAGCAGAGACGACACTTTGGTTTCCAGAGCACGTCTTTATATAGCTATTCTACACTAGGATCAATGTGATGATGTGTATATAATGTTACCAGACTCACTTGAAAACTTATCATGTCAAATGTTATAACACATCTTGATTAAAACATTGATCCGTTATGTTTTCTTATGTTTTTGTCTTTAGAGCAGGATTGACTGAGCAATAATACGCTTCATAATCAGAGGCCAGGGGCGTGTTCTGGGATCAACTGAACACTGTAGTCATAAGCTATACTTGACTCTTGAAGCGCTGAAGTAGTTTTATATAAACCATCGAGACCAAAGGGTTTTTGTTCACCGCCTGTAGCATTTTTTTTATCCCCCCCTCCCGTAGGGGAATGGGGATTTTAGACCCGCCAGGATTCTGTCCAGCGTCCGGCGTCACGTTTTATTGTGGGCGCAAAAACTCAAAAACTATTGGTCAATTTTTAGTAGAGCATTTGCTCTACTTTTTCGGTCTATGTGAGTCTGAGTGGTTTTCTGTATGATTAATTTCACGGCAATAAGCCAGATTTTGAGATTTTGGCTCAGCTGATCAGATGAACACTGATATAAATGACTCCTCAATTCCTATCCTGTACAAAACAATGTCAGCCATGTCTGTTAGGTGACGTCACGCGTGACGCGTGTCCTTAGCAATACACTTTGACCCTCAGTGCTTTGACCTGCCTCGCTAGCACAGCATGCCGACCTGCCAGTACTGTATACGACACGTGACACATGCAAAGTTGTTTGAATGTTGGCCCGTCGTCTCCGACGTCGGCCCGGCATTAAAAAAACATTGGGTCAACGGCTCGTGTTTGCTGGGAAGTGCACCTGTCATTAATAGTAGGCCTAATACGGCAACGCTGACCAAATGTTGGGCCAGCGTCGTAGGCGGTGTGCCAGCATTGAAACAACGCTGGCTGCATGTGATTGTCCAGCGGTATGCGTGTTTGCCTCTATGGTCAGTCTGTCCCAGAGGCATGTACACAACAACACTCAGCTGACACAAGGAAACGTTGAATCAATGTTGGCTCAACGTTTGCCCACCATCTACAACGTTGGACCAACGTTAAGCTAACTTTGATTTAACGTCTTGTCTTTGCTGGCCTGCAACTACACATGTATGGGGCCTGTATGATATGCCTATCAGCCACTCACTGCTCAACAAAACAAACATTCACTCTATGTGGCATTAATGTTGGGCGAGCTTCATAGACGATGATCTAACATTAAACCAGCAAAAAAAACAATTTATTTGTAGTAAAAACTTAGGCCTAGGGCCTACAGGTTCCTACAGTCTGAATACGTTCTGAAAACTTAAAAAACACCCCTCAATGCATAGCCTAATCCTGCTATGCTTAATGAATCTCATAGCCATATGCGAAGCCCCAGAAGTGACATTTCAATTAGGCTATTATTGTTTTCAACTCAGCATCAAGTTATTAACTCACTAATTATATTGATAACTTTGCAATCTCAATATATCTAGGCTTATCGAGTTGTGTGTTCTATTATAGTGAGCTCTATTATAGTGAGTCTAATTAATGTTGTCCTGCAGTCTCACACTGTTATTACGCTGGTCTATAGCATTAATTCAACATGACTCAACGACTGTGGCAGTGGAAGTAGTTAATCTGTCTCCTGACTCAGTTATTTCAATCTGAACACTACACACTGCCATCACATCTGAGCAAATAGCAGTAGGCCTACTAGCATGCAATGTGCCTAAGCTACTAAATTATTTGCTAGACACGTTTTTTTGTACCTTCCCCTACCTGTCATTGACTGTGGTATGCCTAGTAACATATATGCCTATACCACCCAAACTGTCAGGTTAATATAAACAGTTTATGTTTAATAGATCGGCTTTGAATAATGAACTGCACCACAGTCCCAGACCCTGGTCCCAGCCCAGGGTCAAACGGGGAGAAGCTAGCTGTGAAACGCAGTGACGTCACTCGGTGAAAACAAGGGTTTATAACACCCCCTCCCCCATTTTCATTCTGTAAAACGCAGCGACGTCACTCGGTGAAAACAAAGTTATATAAGAACCATCCCTCATAATTCATTGTATTAGCCGGCTCGGTGAAAACAAAAGAGGTCGAGGTCATTGAGTTTCACAGATTTGACCTATTTCCATTAGGGTAGCCGATTATCCCTAATAGACCGGATATAGGCCTACTGATAAACACAGAGACGCAGTTGGGGGGGCGTATTTATCAGGAGTTTATTATGTGCACTGATGTGTTACTTAATGTGCTAATAAAAAATGAAAACCCGAATAACCCGGCGGTTAAAGGGTTAAAACAATGACCCTGAAGCCCGGTACAAGCTCTACTTCAGTGCCGTCAGGCTCTAGTTTTTTAATTTTAAGATGACATTCCTAGCAAATTAGTCTGAAATTATTCAAATTTTCCTATCACATTCCCCACGATATGGAGATGTGCAGGTGACTTTTTCTAGGTTTTACTGAAATTCAGAATGGCCGCCACAGAGCAACTTCGATTTTTTGAGGGTCGCAAAAACTAAAAAAAACTAGTTTGGAATTTTTTTTGAAATTTTAGCATCACATTCCTTGCAACATGGGGATGTACAAGTGATTTTATCAAGATGCTACCAAAATTGAAAATGGCCGCCAGAGGTCCACTTCAAATTCTTTGTGTTTGCAAAAACTCAAAACTTAAGTCGGAAATTATTCAAATTTTACTATCACATTCCCCACGATATAAGGATGTGCAAGTGATTTTTAAAGGTTTTACCGAAATTTAAAATGGTCGCCATGGATAAACTTCATATTTTTGTGTGTGCAAAACCTGAAAAATTGAAGTCTGTAATAATTCACATTTTACAATCACATTACCCACAATCTGTAAATGTGCAAGTGATTTTACTGAAATTTGAAATGGCCACCACAAATCGACTTTTTAAATATTTCTGACGGCAAAAACTCAACCTAATTTATGGCGGGGGATGATATATAATAGGATTGCCGGCCTATTGTTCAATGTTTTACTGAGATTCAAAATGGCCACCGCTGATCAAGTTCATATTTTTTTGTGGGCGCGAAAACTTAAAGTGAGAAATTTTACAATCACATTCCCACGATATTGAGATGTGCAGGTGTTTTTTTCAAGGTGAAATTCAAAATGGCCGACACGGATCAACTTCATAATTTTTGTGGGCGCATAAACTTAAGTCTGAAATGTATTTAAAATCAAATTCCCCATGATATGGAGATCAAACCTCTATCAAACGTCTATATGGAGATCAAACATCTATAGCCGTGTTTAACGTTTTTATGTGTCCTCAAAGATGAACATTTTAAGTTTTACAATTTAGCACTTTAGGGTTAATAATTACCCACTTGAAATCGTGACCGCGACCCACAACATCAACAACATTAAATCTCTACGTTTTTTAAACCAAGCATTTGCTCTGGTTTGAACACGTCACCGTAGGCCTACTGAGTAGCTTCGTCACAGGCCCGCCCCGTTCATTCTTGCTTATGCGAATTTGTTAGGTTCAAACATGCCTTATTCTTTAACGAAACTCCACCCCTGTATCAATCATTCATTCACCAGGTGTCGCCTAGCACGTTTTCCTTATATGAATTAATGGGGATTTAGGCCACCGTTTCAAATAGAGGCTAAACTGGGCCATGGGAGGGTGGTGAGATGACACTGCTCTCCAGACATAGTATTCTAAATTGGAATACTGGAGAACTGATATTGTCACAGAGGCTCCCTTCTCACAATACTGAATTAATAGAGGTGGTGCTGTTAAGGTCACGACCTCCGTACGTGTGTTTGTTGTGACATTGATAAGCGAATACATGTTTTTGTTATGCCGCCAACAGACGACAACACAGACAGCCACTCGCGTTGGCTCATTCAGGTTAGCCGTGGACAATAACTCCAGCAAACATAGGGCTACGAGTTCGAACTATTGTTTCTTTTAACCTTTACGCGCCTATAAAACCAAGAGACCAAAATGTTTTTTTAGCTCCCGCCCAACGAAGTTGGGACAGGTATTGGCGTTGTCTCGGATGTCCGGCCCGCCGTCCTTCTGTCCGCGTTTCTTTTCCGGAGCAGGTCTCTGAAACCCATGGAGGGATTTCTTTCATATTGCACGCACACATCACTTAGGGGCTGTAGATGTGCCTTTCGGGCTTTGACCTACCTGAATGGCCGGCCTTAATTAAGTTTAGTGTGCTAGATGTCTGGCAAACCGTGCCAGATAGCTAGACCATTACTTTGAACAAAATGTGCGTTTTCAGGAAGGGATATGCCCTGAAAATTTATTAATTTATTCAAACATATTTTTACAAGGTAAAAACATTATGACATGAGGGAAAATCATTATTAAATATAGTAAAAAGCAGAGGACCAAGTATAGATCCTTGCGGAACACCTTTGTCAATGAGTTTTGTATTATAAATTTTACCATTTATGGTAACAAATTGAGTTCGTTCATTGAATAAATGTGTAAACCATAGCAATTCAGTGCCATTAGGGCCATATTTGCTGAATTTTTTAATTCAATTGTGTCAAAACATTAAGCAAGATCAAACATGCAAATACCATTGATTTCATTTTCGTTAATATTGTCAAGCACATAATCAACCACATTATGCAAAGACGAGTTGAATGGAGTTTCATAAAAGCTGACTGGGAATGTGTAATGAAAGAGTGAGATTGTTAATATTCTCTCAAATGAGGGTCAACTAATTTTTCAAATAATTTTGGAATATGCCCAATTACAGAAATTGGTCGAAAGTTGCTAGGGTCTTGTTTAGAGCCTTTGTTTTTGTAAACTGGAGTAACCCGAGCTTTCTTCCATGCATTTGGAATTTCTCCATTAGAAAGTGACATATTAAATAAGATTGTTAGACTGCTACAAATAATCTCACTGCTAAGTTTGAGAAGACAAGAATCATAGCCTAGAATATCAACATTGGTTTCAGATGGCAATTTGTTTATAATTGCTAGAACACCTTCTTCAAGAAGGCTTTTAAATTTAAAGTTATAAATACTTGAGTTGTTTCTTCCTATTAGTTCATCATTTTCACTAAATTTACTACACAGTTTATTTCCAACGGAAGCGAAGTGGTCATTCCACGCATCGGGTGACCACTTCAAAATGTTAAATGTCATGTCGAATTTAAAATGGCCGACTATCAGCCATAATTATCTTTACTATGCTTGATATCTGGCAAATATTGCCAGATAGCTAGACCATTTTCCTAAATCAAAATTTGCGGTTTCAGGTAAAGATATGCCCTGATTTTTTTACTATTTTTCATCGTGATTATGCATACAGTGTTCTAAACTGTCTGAAGTTACCAATGTTGCCTGTGTTACTGTTTCTTATGTCTTGATTTCATGCAAAAATATAAAACCAAGTAATCTTTGTGCTAAATGGCTCATAACAGGCACTACCCACATGTATCCTTATATGAGCATGTATATGCTAAATATTAACATGATTAAGACTATTGATTTATTATCAGCATATGAAATTAGTGATTAACTTGATTTTGTAAAAAACTTTTGATTGTGAAAAAAGGCATTGCTGTAGGCATATCGAATAAAGTCAAAATCCAAAAATTTAAATTTTGTATAATATCACTCCATTTATAAGCAGATATGTTTTTTGTGCATACAAAACTCGCAATGATTTATTACACTGATTTCTATAATTTACATCACTTTTCAAAATACCAGAAAAAAAATTGTAATCTTTTACTTATGTGCTTTTTGTGAAAAGTAATTCTATTCAAATTAACATACCATTGTTGTTGTTAATTGATATCAATAGTGACTAGTATAAGAAATATGTCCTATGCTCATAATAGGACCATGCTCATATTAGCCGCGCTTATCCCATCTCTGCATATTGTACCAATACGGCTTAAAATGCACTAACGTTATATTTATCATTAAAGAAACCAGGTTAATTGCATTAAGCCGACCGGCAGCAGAACCTGGTCATATAGGCCTATAGTTCTGTTTGGAGCGCGTAGCCCTGTGCAAAATTAACTTCGATGTACACTAGCTGGTTCGACGAGATACGCCATTAACTTGGTCGCTACCATGTAATCACATTGAGAGGGTAGAAACAAGGTAGTATCAGCGGGATCGAACCCGGGATGCCGACATGACAATCAGGCATTTTGCCAAAAAAACGCCTCTCTCTGAATATCATATCCTGAGCCGAACCTCTGTCTATTTTATATGACAATAAGAAAAAACACATACGATTAAAATAGATAACATGCCTATGTACAGCTGTTAATTAACGTAGGCCGCGACGGGGAGATTGATCTTATGCATGCTAAAACCAGACAATTATCTTTTAACGGCTATCATGTTCTTTCATGTTTTTCTGTAAAATTATCTATGATGCCAATTGTCTATTTTTAGTTTGTTGGAAGTTATTTTTTTGCACTATGATCAGTAGCTTATATGCGTGCACCAGATCTGTGTTTGCCCACACTGAAAAATCCCCAGTCGGCTGATCAAAATGCGATATGGCAACAACATTCACGTAGGCCTATTAGTGTAATTATAGTCAATAAACGACGTATTATATAATCAATAAACGTGGTTTACCTTGAGCTATTTATTGATCAGGTGAAACCTGCGGTGTTTAATTATTATCATGTTATAAAGGCACATTAGTAAAATTAGGCTTATGCCTAATCCCGATTGTCTGAGCAAAGGCATTGGCGCGATACTGGCATGATCTTGGTCCACCGTCTGTGAAGTTGGCCCAACATTAGGCCAGCCCCGGGTCAACGTTTCGTGTTCACTGCTAGAATCACACAAAGAGATTATACTTTGCGTTATCTACTCTAACTGGTTGGGACTGATTGATTAGAGCCTGGAGGCAGATAATTATGACATTAAATTAACTAAGCGTGGTTGTGTCGCAGAGCCATCTCAACAAAGATGACAGGGGTTCCTGGTGTAGGCCTACTGCATGATTAGCCCCAAGAGCTCTGGGCTTTTCAATTTCAATATTCTGTCTCTACCGCGACACACACAAAATGTATGCGACTTATGAAATTTAAGTCCCAACATATATCCTGGTTTAAAGACTTAATGGGACATACTTTATTTCTAATCGACTTCAGTGCCCTGGCGATTAGACGCTGCCATCTGTGATGCCGGAGCTCGCGGGTTCGTCCTACAAACTCAACATCAAAGATATATTACGCCAACTCAATGTTCTTGCAATGTTGGGCCAATTCATTCATTCATTCATTCATTCATTCATTCATTCATTCATTCATTCATTCATTCATTCATTCATTCATTCATTCATTCATTCATTCATTTATTCGATCATTCATTCATTTTTTCATTCATTCATTCATTCATTCATCCATCTCATTTTTAATAAATGTATTCATTCATTCATTCTTTCATTCATTCATTCATTCATTCATTCATTCATTCATTCATTCATTCATTCATTCATTCATTCCCTTATTAATTAATTAATTAATTCATTCATTCGTTCACTCGTTCACTCGTTCATTCATTTATTCATTCATTCATTCATTCATTCATTCATTCATTCATTCATTCATTCATTCATTCATTCATTCATTCATTCATTCATTCATTCATTCATTCATTCATTTATTCAGTCAATTATTCATTCATTCATTCATTCATTCATTCATTCATTCATTCATTCATTCATTCATTCATTCATTCATTCATTCATTCATTCATTCATTCATTCATTCATTCATTCATTCATTCATTCATTCATTCATTCATTCATTCATTCATTCATTCATTCATTCATGCATTCATGCATGCATGCATGCATGCATGCATGCATGCATGATGCATGCATGCATTCATTCATTCATTCATTCATTCATTCATTCATTCATTCATTCATTCATTCATTCATTCATCATCATTCATTCATATATATACAAGAAACTGACACTGCTGTTATTATTTACTTTTGAATCACTGACGTTGAACCAGCGCTAGCCCAACTAAAACAGAATCTAATTCCTGTTTGCTGTATTATGTTTCATCTCAAGCTCACCGGCCATCTCGACCAATCCGAAGCCTAATATGTCGTAACTTGTAATTTGAGAACACGGGCCTTGTGGGAGTGTTAGTAAGTGGTGGGAAAGTGATAATCAGATAAAAGGCCTTTATCCGATAATTACATTAGGCCTACTAGAAAGAATATGTCTGGCCTCAGGATCACAGCAAACACAAAGCATTTGTATAACATTTGTACAACGCGGGCCCAACGTCTCCGACGTTGGTCCAACATTGTACAAATGTTATACAAATGCTTTATGTTTGCCGGGATATTATCAACTGATTATTATATAATATACGGAATGCTACATCTGGGTAACCCATCGTCCACCGTGTAAATGTACTGTTTTCATTCATGGCGATCTGTGGTAATTGTTGTCTAAATCTCCCCAGTGAATGAAAATTTGCGAATGTTATAAAATACACAGGTGTCATATTTCAAAGTGAAGCTGACGATTGAAGAACGTCCTGATTTTAATCGGTGGAAATTGATTTTTTTTATTTTAAACTTTTGCTTGCGTGTAAGGAGTTAATAGCGTACAATGGTGCGCTGATGCCAAAGTGATCTCACGCTGTGATCATTGTGACTGCAGACGCATAACTCACAGCTAAGGCCACTGGCACCCTAATGGGAAGTTATTCTTGTTGCGAGATGATACGGCTCAGCCTGATATAGTATAGATAAAAATAATTACAAGTACGATATGTGATGCAAGGCATCACATAGTAATAATCGCGGCCAAACTATTTTTTTAAGTGCTGAATGATTTGTTTAAAAGGCGATATTGTTTATTGAAGAAATATCTCAAATGAAATTCAATTGTTGAGTTCTAAGCAGTTTTTGCTATGAAAATAAAAAATGATAATATGCTTAGTCTGATGAGGTGTTGGAAGAAAAATTGTTAAATTGATTGTACAGCTCAAAAAAATCCAGAACAGAATTCTTAATATAGTAAGCGACTACTGTTGAGACGAATATAAAAAAGGTGTTTAATAAAATAGCTTGGAATGTGCACAAGTGCCCTTATATCATTTCGGGAACGACATGAAAGGGTGGGAGACGAATGGGACAAGTCATAATTCGGGCTATCTGTCAGTAATTGTGTTAATATTTATCTATTTCAAGTTTGTGAAATTATGATATGTCTTGGAGAACAGATGATTATCAAAAAGAGAAAAAAACATTTGTTTCGTGGTTTTCAAAAATGAGATAGATGTGACCGGAAAAAAAAAATTCTTACTAAAATATTTTCTCTTATCTGCTGTTAATATATAGATATGCCTATACTGAAGTATCTAATTATGACAAATAATATATGATTATGCACTTGCTAATTATTTTAAAATTTAAAATATCTAGACAGGCTGTAGTTTTTATTTCTATGCCTTTAGAAGAATAGTAAAATTCCATGACTTTTGTAGGTTTACCATAAGCGTACGAGCCCTGTACACATCCAATCACATATCAGTGAATAAATGACATAAAATAATGGAAAATCTTTAAATTGTCGAGCATTTATTATATACAGACCATTTTTTGTTACTTTTAGGTCTTTTCCTTTTGATAATCAAAATTTTGTAAAAAGTTAAATTTAGCTCGAAATTTGAACCGCAGATGATTTTGGATCCTGTATCGACTTTATCTGATAAGAATTTGTACCTGCTACAGGAATTGAATATATTTTGCAGATTTTTGGGTTACAATTTAAGGGTGGAAAGGGAGAGTCAAACCACGCCAGATATAAATTCGCATTATAATAAATTGTTAAGGTCATCGGCCGTTATGAGAGCCATTCTGAGAGCTTATTCTGGTTAATATTGGAAAAACGTTGTTTTTAGTGCACTTCAGTGTTTTTACCCTTCGTGACAAATGTTATAAAGATAAATCATATCACACACTGTTTTCCTTGTGTACTTGGGCGATTATTGTTGTCAGTCGTCTCGGATTGTTTTGATGAGCGAGAATAGACTGATGTGATGCTCTGCAAAGCCAGAAGGGAGTTAATCTGCTCACCTGTAAAATAATCAAATGCTGCCTTTTGGCATTGCAGAGCAGTGTGGACTTCTCGTGCCCTTTACTAATTTTTGTATGGAATTTATGTCTTGTTGTGGTTCATATAGCAGAGCGGCCCCACTAGTCGGAGATTTTATCTTATTTTTTATATGTAATAATTATTCTTGGATGACATCAAATTCAATTAGCCTGATTTTGTTGTGAGTTAGGGTGATTACGGAGACTATTTTGAAGGGAGGGTAGTGAAATCACTGGAAGCGATTTGCATACCATTATTGATTATACTAATATCAGGCTGTGCCGCACTATATCGCAACAAGAATAACTTCCCATTAGCAGCGCTACGGGTGCCAGTGGATGATGAGGCCGTCGGAATAAAATCGGAGGTTTCCGATCATTGTCCTGTTATTTGCACCACCAGAAATTAATTTTGCAGCTGGGGGCATGTCCCCAGGATTGTTGTATCGTTTGTTTTTCGCGCCAATAGCCCATCTGCCATTTAATAATAAGATACAGCACATTATTTGGTCAATGTCACAAATTAATGCATAATTTGGCTTCACATTTAAAGGTCTGTAGTCTATAAAGCCCGAGTAAAAAAGGATAAATAGTGTTGATCTTTTATCTGTTTGTTTACTTTCCCGTTTATTTATTTATTTGTTTGTTTGTTTCTGTGTGTGTTTACTTGCTTGTTTCCTTGCTTCCTTGCTTGCATGCATGCTTGCTTGATTGCTCGATTGCTTGCTCGCCTGTAGAACCGTATAATGTAACCAGACGTATAATGTAACCCGTTAGCCTACATTATACGTCTGGTTACATTATGCGGTTACAGGGGAAAACGTAATTTGTAACCAGCACTAACGCATAATGTAACCGCTCCTTTTATTGCCCGTAATTTACAGAATAGAAAATAGTCTTGATATAAAATGGCACTTTTTAAAACTAATTGATGGTATTTTATTATTCATTGTGATACTTTATTCCTTCGAATTAAATCACGATACTAGTGTAGTGGTTTAGCGCTGCGCCTGTCAAGCCGAAGTTCGCGGAGGTCTAAGTACTTTTTTCAAAAGAGACATGTCTTCATTAGTTTATTTCTGATACTGAATTTCTAGAATCAATTTATCATAATTATGGTCTCACCACCCTATTAAAATACATGTGAACTGCTTCAAATCCCCAGGCCGATTTTTCTTATTTCTTCCCTTCCGACCATGTAGTGCCGCATATTATGATAAAGCCTGCGCTGTGTTGTTTTTTCAAAAAACAAGTCCGATATGGGTTTGCTGCCCAGACAGATTTTGAATTACACCCCTAGCGTGTAAAAATGTCACCACAGTTTAAATTAGGCTCAAATTCATACCCTCTTTCACAGACCAGACACACATCCTTTTACCCTGCTGTATCACCGACATACTATCACGAATAGAAACAGTTATATCTGATATCCTGCATGAAGGAGACACCATGTACTTATATATAGACAAAATTATAACACATTTGCATTTTTTTTAATTCAACAAGGGTTGGAACAGCCGCATTAAACATATTCCCATCATTCCATCACCTGCTGTGATTTCAGTTTATTTATGGTGGTGTCTTTAATTATGTGAGACAAACCCGATCTTGAATAAGTTACTTGAATAAGTTACTATTTCGGAGTTACATACTTCGGATTTCAGATGCTATTTTCTTCAAGCTTAACTTTGCACTTCAGACTCTATATCACATAATTGCGGGTGGCCTGGTGCAATTGGTTAAAGCTGCCTGCTTCTAAAGTCGGAGATCGCGGGTTTCGTCCCTCGCTCTGACATTCAGGTTTGAAAGAAACAAGATATTTCGTCATCGCTAACTCGTAAAAATTCAATACTGCTTGTGCTGTGACCCCCCCCCCCCCTGGGGGGAGGGGGTTGGGTACTCGCCCTAGAAATGGGTAGGGGTGTGCCTCAGGCATGTTCAAAACCTGACTTTGTCCCAATTCGCCTCGCGACTAAAAAGACACACTGTCCCAATTTGGAAATTACCACCGAATTTAATTGATCGGCTTATGGTGTAATTACTAGGCTTCCAACATATTTCATTTTTCATGGTCTTTTTAAGCTCTTTAATATTTGTTTATAACATTTTGAGGCTATTAGGCTGAAAAATGTGATGGAATTCGGCTGATAATAGCCTGAAAAATCAGAAAATACATGCTAAGCGGGTGCCCAGAGTTGAAAGCTCAAAAAAGGACCCTGTCCCAATTCCGGAAGCTCAAAAAAGACACCCTGTGCCAAAGCTGGAAGCCCCAAAAGGCACCCTGTCCAGCGGCACATCCCAGTAATCCCAAGTACGGAAGTGCCCCCAACAGGGCTCGAATTTCTGATCCTGTGTCCGGAGGGCAGTGTCATCTCATTCATCTCACCATCTTCAGGTTCTCCTGACCCACGTTAGCCTATATGTAACAAAATGTAAACTCACGCCCCATTCATTGATTCTTACTGTTCATTTGGCATGTTTACTCGCTTGTCCATCTATTTGTTCGTTCGGTCATCCGTTCGTTTGTTCTTTCATTCGTTGGTTCATTTTCATTCAATTAGCGTTTGCCCGTTAACTCGTTGGATCGGTACCCCCCCCCCCTCCCCTGTTCGTTGGTATTCTCGACTCCTTTGTTCATTTCCTTATGTTTGCTTGATTAATCTTCAATCGAAGGATGACTTCATTCATGTCAATGAAACATAAACTGACATAGATTGGGCATAATCATTTTTTTAAAATAAAAGTGCCTGCTGGTTGATGCTCATTTGGGGTAGAAATGGTGGCACGTGTAC
Source organism: Flabesymbios commensalis (assembly GCA_964017125.1). Classification (NCBI taxonomy): domain Eukaryota; kingdom Metazoa; phylum Annelida; class Polychaeta; order Terebellida; family Flabelligeridae; genus Flabesymbios; species Flabesymbios commensalis. The sequence goes on along the minus strand of OZ024902.1, from coordinate 115,560,595 downwards.
ATGCCGATACTAGACATATTTTTAATATCGAAAAAAAGGTTCAACAAAAAGTATTATTACTGTCGTGATGAATAGCGATGGAGACGAGAGAGTTCATAACACAGGTAGACCTATGTCTATCTAAATAACTAAAGTTTTTTTAATTGTTGAATTTTCATTCAATTAAAACTGAAATCGGTGATGCAAATTTAAGCTTCAGATGAATGAAAAATACCCGAAAAATGTTAGGCCTAATACGTCATAATAGGTGTTTTATTTGAGATCTGAGCACATCAGCCCACATTGAAAGATGTAAATGGCATTTTTTTATTATTATTTAATAAGGAAACATGAAACATTTTGGATACGTTATAATTTAAACCGCCCGTCATCGGTTTATATTGGTAACAATTTCAATATCTAAGTCCGTCGCTTTATTATGGACGGACGGACGCACTGAAGAGTTAGGGGATAGACGAACGAGCGAACGAACAAGCGAGTGGAGGCACGAACGTATAAGCGAAAGGAACAAACTGACGCCGCTTAATTGACATAGCCACTCACGAAGTTTAATTCTAACATACTACATAGTTATAATAAAAATTCCAGAGTATAATCCCCAAAACATATACGTTTTGGAAAACTCTCCCGGCTACATTATACGGCACTGGTTACATTATACGGTCATGTGGTACCTTTTTTCCCTGGTTACATTATACGTTGACGCTGTGACCGTATAATGTAACTAGTCGCCGTAAAATGTAACCGGTTGCATTATATGGCGCCGTATAATGTAACCGGTTATATTTTACGTCTGGCTACATTATGCGGTTCTACACGCACTCTTGCTTGCTTATTTATTTATTAGCTGTGTTGAGTGTTTTTGCCGTGTAGGCCTACGTATTATTTTATTTATTTAATAGGCTTTATATACACAGATATATACAATAATCGTACAAATATGCAATATATCGCCTACTTTCCCACATATGGTATCAAATTCGATGTCCACTAATTTGCAATCAGCATACAAGAAACTCAACTGAATCAGCTCTTTTAAAGGTCGAGAACGATGTTTTACTCAATATGGAGAAGGGCAGAGTGACAGCCCTCACCCTCCTTGACCTATCTGCTGTTTTTGACACAATTGACCACCTCACGCAAAATTAGCCGCTTGTCATCGTGGTATGGAATTTCTGGTAGGCCTACAGCTCTTGACTGGTTTACATCGTACTTGAGCGACCGATGTCGACAGGTAAAAATTTAGGATTATATTTCTGTCATCGTGGTATGGAATTTCTGGTAGGCCTACAGCTCTTGACTGGTTTACATCGTACTTGAGCGACCGATGTCGACAGGTAAAAATTTAGGATTATATTTCTGATGCGGTTTATATATCTTTTGGTGTACCCCAGGGCTCTGTCCCCTACATACTGCTCCCCTCAGTCACGTCATCGCTGAGCATGATGTAGAACATCATCTCTATGCCGATGACAAACAAATTTATATATCTCTATTCGGTTCTGAAGCTTTAGATTCCCTAACTGATTTGAAATCCTGTGTTACTGATGTTTTCACTTGGATGACAAATTCAAAGCTAAAGCTAAATCCAAGTAAAACCGAGTTTATCATCATCGGTTCTAAAAACCAAAGAGAACAGTTCAAAGATCTATTCCCCATATTATTACTTGATCATGACACACTTCCTAAGGCATTTGTTAGAAATTTGGGATTCATTTTTTATTGTGATTTTAACTTCAAACGACAAATCTCCCAGACTTGCAAAATATGCATCCGGGACTTTCGGCGTATTAGTAAGTACTTTAGCCCAGAAGCTGCAAAATCTGTTGCATGTGCTCTAGTTACTAGTCATCTTGACTATTGCAATTCCCTTTTGTATGCATACAATCTTCCGGACAGGGACATTGAACGATTGCAGCGGGTACAAAATTGTCTGGAACGTGTAGTCTGTAAAGCGTCTCGTTTTAGCAGATCTAAGCCTCTCTTATATGTTCTTCATTGGCTACCAGTAAAATACCGCATACGTTTGTTTTAAACTCTGTATCATCACTTTTAAAGCCTTCTTTTTTCACCAACATACATCTATCTTTAATTATTTAGTCCCACTTCAAAATTCAAGATGGCTTAGATCCTCCAACACAAATATGCAAGCTGTTCCACATTTTCGAACAAAATGGGGGTCAAGGGCTTTTGCAGTTGCAGCTCCCTCCACCTGGAATTCACTGTCGGTTAATCTGAGAACTGCGAGTACAGTCACTTCATTTAAAAAAATGCTGAAGACTTTTCTTTTCGATTCGGCCTTCCCCCCTTAATTCATCGGAGATTCGACGCCCAGTTGACGACTTAAGCTTTGTCTTTTGACAGTGAGCTGATTTCGATTTGGATTCTGCGCCTCTGAGCTCGTATCTCCGAGGATTTAGGCGCCAGAGAAGTTACCGAATTGATTGATTGAATTGATCGATTGTAAGTAAAATTGTGTACATCAGGATGTCGAATACAGGTGACCAGCACCCTAGCTAAGCTCGACATCCAGGATAAAATTTATATACATGGTAATTACATTTAAAATTACACTTAAAAGTAAAATCAAATAGAAATATATTATACATAATTTTTGTTTCCCGCGCTAAAATTAGAGATAAAATAACTACACGTATTAGTGTAAAAGTAGCAAAAAATACCCCCTGGAAAGCGTAGAAAGTTTTAAAACCACTTCAAGTAGAGCAAATTTTAAAATCATGCAACTTTATACATGGTAATTACACTCAAAAGTGAAATTAAAAAAATATATATTATACATAATGTCAGGGTCGGTGGTTCGATCTCTGGGCTGAGCAGTTTCAACACTGTTACAAATCTCTCAGTAAAAATAGCTTTAAAATTAAGTATATTCTGGAATATTTTGGAGATTCTTTTCATATTTCAAACTCACACCACCCAGAGGGTGTGGATCTAAGCCTATATGTGCCTTTGGTGTGTTTCTACGATTAATTCCGTTTCAATTTTCCGAAAACGATATTAATTTGTGCTTGACATTGTAATAAAGGTCTCATCCTGAATTTTACCCACAATGTAAAGTCCATAGCAGCCATGATGGATTTGACCAACAATTCAAATACAGGGTGTTTTGCTCTCCACACTACTATGTCGAACTTACCTTAAACCCCTAAGATTGACATCAAAATCATGAATCTACGACCTTTCAATCGAAAAATAATATAAATTTATTATTTTACCCTGGCAAAATGGCGGCCATCTTGAAAAATAGCGGCCACCTCTCTTAAGCTACTACTTTGAAGCTGCTAACATATTTTTCTGTAATGTCTATGAATATACCTTTCAAATAATACCACCTACGTTTGGCCACCTTGAATGTTACCGACCAGCCCCTGTAGCCTACTTTATTTTTTTTATTTTTGAAAAAAAATCACAAGTTTAGTCTTTTATTGCATTTGTTTGTGAATAATATCTCCCTAGCTCAGCAGCAGTACTATAATTTTGCTGACATTACTGTGTACAAAACTGGAAAAAATATTTTTTTAAATGACAAAAAAATAAAATTTACGGCTGTTGGTATTTTTTTCGCCTAGACTTAATTGGCACAATGAAGAGATGTTTGGATTTCGAGTTTTCCAATGTTTTAATAATTCAGAAATATTTAAAAAACCTGACTTTTGCACGTTTCACAAGTAGGTTTCTCAAACACAATGAAAAAAAATCCAAACTTTTGGTCTGCAGTATCCTTTGGGAATAGTTGGAGAAATAATCACACGAGACAAATAATGAGATTTAACTATTATTAGTAGTGCAGGCCTAAAATAATTGCCCCAATAGCCTATCAGAACCCAGCAGACAAGTGACATCCACCCAATGTTAGATTAAAGCTGGTACAGCGTCTACGACACTGAACCCGGATTATATTTACATTGGTTCGACACCTTTGTTTGCCGGTGTACGTTTTAGATTATGCCGTGGGTGATCTGTGTGTAAGTTACCCCCTGGTTACCCCCTCTAGTTTCAACTTTTATGGACGAACTTCCAATAATAGCGTTTACTTTAGTTTATAATTATTAACATTTCCTGACATTGGAGATTTTATCGGTTAGATTGTGTAGAAAAAGAGAATAATAAGCACATTACAGATTATGCAGGCCTGTATTTTAAAAAAAGATACCGCAGCTTCCACAAATCTGAATAATATTCACCCACTTGAAGCTGTGGATCGCGTCAGCGAGACACAGCTTCAAGAGGGTTAAAATAAAATCAGATAATCTGGCGGTTGAGGGGTTAAATAATGTTCTCGACCAAATTTTATGTTTTATTAAATATGGCATATAGGTCTACTTACAATAATATTTAGACAGTAGCATTTGTATTCAACCAGACACATTCCAACTGAATTGAGTGGAGAGAGTGGGGCACCTTGAACCACTTTTTCTATTTTTGAACCCCCTCCCAAGTCAGAATGGAAATGAATTATTTTTTGTATGGCAAATGACAGCTGTAGAAAAAAACTCCTGACATATAATAACTTGAACTTAATGTCTCACTTATGATAAAAATCACATTTCAATTTTTTTTTTATTGGTTTAACCTGCCACACCTGCGGGGCATCTTGAACCTTGAGTCGGGGTACCTTGAACCACGGTACAAAATGAAATAACAGTTTTGAAATGACACATAAGCAACACTATTTCCCTCTGTGATGGCATAGTTATATATGATTTGTGTTTGTACAACACCCGACTTTATTGAAAAAGCAAGTGGCTCAACGTGCCCCTATGTTCAAGGTGCCCCACTCCTAAATTTTATATTGAACTATGGTTCAACGTGCCCCACTTTTCATGGTTCAACGTGCCCCATCAAAATTCCTCAAGATAAAATGGCTGCCAATTTTTTTCTTGCCAAAACAAATGTGAAATGGTAGTTCTTATTCAAAATAGGCCTCGAAAGGGTTTCTGTGAAACAAAAATTGTCATTACTACGTTTCGATAAGGATTAGTTTCTTGTTGATGATTTTAAAAAATAGCAAAAATTTGATGAGGTGATCAAATGTGCCCTTTAATTTTTGGTTCGTTCACACACTACCAAGTGGTCATATTGATGGGATATCTGGCGATTTTGATTTAAACAAACGGAGAAAAGTCAAGTGGTTCAACGTGCCCCTATGGTCAGGTGCCCCACTCTCCCAATGGTCTTTTGCTTGTACTAAAATGTTTTCTAGTTTGCCGCCCTGACTAATATATATTTATATCATCCCGCACTACAACATATATTGTGATAACAGGCAATCAGTGATCGAGAACACAAAAGTGATGTAGTCAATTTCAACGAATGACGTTTTTAATTCCAATATTACATGAAACTATTCATAAACATCTGCATTGAAATAAATAATTAGTAGTCAAAAGTATTACATTGAGTTATCTTAAAGGGAAATAACATTGCCATATAAATAATTGTTGACCAGCAACATCAATATGTTACACTGTTTGGAGGGATATGCAATCATTTTGTGGAATCAATATGAGAAAACTGAAGATTGAAGAGCCTAGCGAAATCTAATTTCAGAAGTCCAGTTTGAAGAAGTCGTCTCTATAGGACCAGACTGTGAGACAAGCATCGTATTCCCGTCCTCCTAGATGACACTGTACATAGCACAAAGCAGCCCAGCGTGCGCTCAGTACGATACGACATAATTGACACACGTTACGACACTGGCTGTCATCAGCACTACGACGAGCACTGCGCCTCTCCACTTGTATCATATGCTCCAGCACACTCTCTGGTTCTGCTGCCAGTCTGGTCTGTCTTCTGAGGTAGTCATCTCTGGGTATGGCTGGTTGTATTGCTGTGGCCATCAGCTGACTCAGGCTTGGCACTAGGGGCTCGTCATTCAGTCCCCATAAAGGTTTGGTGTCAGAGTCATCTATCAGCTCAGCCATCGACGTCGCCGCTCCACAACAAACTAGTATCACCATACTAAGTACCAGTACTATATGCTGCATGTGCTCCATATTATCTGAAACCAAAAATAACCAACAATCAACACATTTGCATTAAATATTATATGAAATAGCAAAGTGATTTGGGAACACGAAACCTCACTGGGTTGACACTGATAATATAAATCGGTGTGCGGCGCCTATAGTAGGTCCCATAGTTAACGGGAGTACCCTTCCAATGCTTTGCTTTATCGTGTGGACAAACCGCCAAGTTAAAATAGCGGACACCAAAAATTGCTTTTGATCGTTTTGTGGTTATATTGGTTTGTTTGTCTATCTGTCTGTTTGAAAATGTGACCAGAGGTGTGTCTCACACCAAGGAACAATAGATTAGATTTTGGGAATGATCCGGATTGTGCGCGGTCTCTGACTGACTGTCTAGCTGATAGATATTCCATTGACATGTGAACAGTTCTCCTGGATTGTTCTCGTGTGGCGGCTCCAACATGTACGTGATCGTAAGCGAAATGTTTCCTGCCTCACGCAGTCTTTATGGTAAAGTAATCCTTCAGAAAAATTTGATTTGATAAAATTAGAATGAGTGAATGCGATTTATACAAATTATATTAAATAGAATGTCGCACATATTATTTTAAAAATACACAAACGTTCTTTGATGGACTATTATTTCACAGCAGGCTTTGGTGGAGTATTTACAGATTGCAACTGCACTAAGAATAAAATAGTGTCAATGTCACTAATGTTTGCAAAGATTAAATTTACTTTTGTATAATATTCTAGAAATAAACCATGGCGTATGTGAATATATAGTGGACAGTGTAAAAGAACATGCATCTCGTCTTCAATGGTATTAGTGCAATTGATACAATCCTTTTCATTTTATGGTGTACCGTTATACCGTCCTGTTTCCAGATTATTAAAGCAACATCTCCCCTGAATTTAGCTATATATAGCGCACTCCTGTACGTCTTGGCAGTCGCAGACATATCTTTATATAAGTTTCCGTTTCGTAAATGGATTTTCGACGTTTTTTAGTTCAATAAAGCGACACAATCAGGTTGAAAATCAAAAGCCAAAATTGTATTTGTGGTCCTTGATATGTCCACATTATGTGTCTTTTAAATTTTGGGTTGCTGTGGCAACGTAGCAAGTGTGCTGAGAGCCTCATTTAGTTAAATCTCGTCCTTATTTCTCGTTTAACTGGTAAACGCGCAGAAACAACATTTAAAAACTGATTGTTGCGCTTTAATTTATTTTGTCCATTTAGGCCTACTCTAACGCTAGTCCGTCAGCTACAGGGGTTGGTCGGTACCATTCAAGGTGGCCAAACGTATGTGGTATCATTTGAGAGGTATATTCATATACATTACAGAAAAAACATGATAGCAGTCTCAAAGTAGTAGCTTAGCCCTTTAACCGCCAAGTTATTTAATTGTAATTTTCACTCACTTGAAGTTGTGTCTCGCTGACGCGATCCACAACTTCAAGTGAGAGAAAATTTGTCAGATTTGACAAAATGAGGGTTACCTATTTTCAAATCTTGCTGATTGATGTGACGTTTTATCCTTAACATGTTTAAAAGGTTGTACTTATTTGTAAAATCAACAGCTGAAAAACCGAATATGGCAGCGGCAGTTAAAGGGTTAAGAGAGGTGGCCGTCATTTTCCAAGATAGCCGCCATTTGGCCAAGATCAAAAATTAAATTGATATGCGATTGAAAGATCGCAGATTCATGATTTTAATGTCAATCTTAGGGGTTAAGGTACGCCCGTCATAGTAGTGTGGCCAGCAAAACCCCTTAGACATTGTATTGTGGATCAAATCCATGATGGCTGCTATGTGTTCAAGGTCAAACCATTAATTCGTGTCATTTTCGACAGAATTGAAGCAGATTCATGATTTTGGTATAAATCTTAGGGTTTTTAAGTAAGTTTTTAAGTAATTCAGTAACATCAGACTGTCGAAAATCATCACAGTTTGTTACTACCAAATAAACAGTGATAGAGGACGAGAAGTCTCCCTGCCTCAACTTCAAATGACGATAACTAATAACAGAGGTCCAATCGATAATTAGCCACGCTTTGTCGTGTTTATATCAATGAGGACCGATTCAAATTGTCCACTGATTTGACTGAAAGAAAAAGAACGGCGGGATAAATGAACAGGCTGGGCGTGCATTTTCCTATTAGCCGTGATATACTTGACATTATACATTATACGTATTTTGCTATTCTTGGTATAAATGTCCTCCTGCCCTTATATCATGTTACCGTCACAGTAATTTGTTAGAAACCTTTGCCGCGTATAACCACTCTCTTTAATACGTACGTAAAAACAAAATTCAATACAGCTAATAAATAAATACGCAAGCAAGCAAGCGGGCGACCAAGCAATCAAGCAAGCATGCATGCCAGCGAGCAAGCAAGGAAACAAGCAAGTAAACACACACACAAACAAACAAACAAGCAAATAAATCAACGAACAAACAAACAAGCAAACAAACAAACAAACAAACAAACAAACAAACAAACAAACAAACAAACAAACAAACAAACAAACAAACAAACAAACAAACAAACAAACAAACAAACAAACAAACAAACAAACAAACAAACAAACAAACAAACAAACAAACAAACAAACTGTGTTTACTACTTATGTAACTACATGTGTGTCAACATTACTATTATCCTGACACCCTAAAGATTAACACATGTTTAGAATATAAAAAGAAGAGATTTTTTTCTATTATTATTTGCAAGATCACGTGTCTATCAGTGTACATATTCACTAATCGACACCATAACCTACAAATACAATACCCTGATGACATCGCAAGGCTCTGATACAGTGACCTCCATTTTTAAATGTAATACTTCCAATACGATCAAAAGTTTACGCCTGCTGAAAATGGCCTAGTTTTCATAGGCACCTGAAATATTCGTCTCAATTTCATGGCATTCGAGTTTTTTAGGTAGGCAGCGCGAGTGTCGTTTTTACACAGCTGGCTGTGGAAGCAAAATGGCGAAGTAAATGAGTTAGGCGGCCCAGTCATACTGGGTACAAATACAAGACCACTGTTTTATATTTGGGAGACACCATCCCATATCACCTTGTAAATGAATGAAAGATGAATTGAATGGGATTCTAGCCCACCTTTGTGCACATATAAGCTAAACTGGTCCAGGAGAACCTCCTGAGGATGGTAAGACGAATGAGATGATACTGCCCTCGAGACACAGGATTTGAAATTCGAGCCCTGGAGGTTCGAGGCCGAGCACGCTACTTCTCGGTCACAGGGGCTCTTTACTATATTGAATCTTTACAAGTGAGCGATGAAGGAACATTAGTTTCTTTGAAACTTGGAGGCCAGAGTGGGGCTAGAACCTGCGATCTCCGACTTTCCAAGCACGCAGCTTTAACCACTGCACCAGTTGCCACGCCCTGATATCACCTTGTACGACTGCGTTAGGTGTATATTGACCCATTCGCAGATAATACCGGGAAAATCTATTAGAAGGGGCAGGCATTCCACCAGTTATCATGTCTCCCCCTCTATTATGTGAAACTCAATGACCTCGACCTCCTTTGTTTTCACCGAGCTTGCTAATACAATAAAGTATGGGGGAGGGTTCTCATATAACCTTGTTTTCACGGAGTGACGTCACTGCGTTTCACAGAATGAAGTATGGGGGAGGGGGGTATTATATAACCTTGTTTTCACCGAGTGACGTCACTGCGTTTCACAGAGAGGTGGGAGATATATTTCTTTACTTCTCACTGCTCATTTGTTAGTCACATCAGTTTTGTGTCTGTGCGTTCTCTCCGTCTATCATGCAGGCACGAAGTGTTCGCCCAGTGTTGGTACAGTGTTGGCCCACAGTCTGCGGCGCTGGATCGGCGTTGTACCGGCGTTGGATGGACGTAGATCTTGTTTTGTTGTGATGACTATGGGGGATATTGCTCAGTAGACACGACGCATTGGCCTAGTGTTGATTTGGTGCCGGGCCGGCGTCGTAGGCAGTGGACCGGCATTGAATAGGCATTGGACTTGTGTCTCTCGTTTGCTGGGTGATCAGATGACGAAAAAATATAGATTTTGAACTTTCATATTATCGTGAATATAATATTACTTCTTTTTTTCAATTCTTATTAACTAACAGGATAATAATGTAAAAACACCTCACATAGATAGGCTATATCATATTTTTGTTTTTGTTCTGTTTTTTCTTTATTTTTTATCATGTCTTAGACTTACGTATTGTCTTCTTTTTTTTTTGTTCTGTACTGTATATTGTATGTACTGTTGTTGTATATATTTATATGAAACATAAAATAAAGTTTAAAAAAAACAAAAAAAAACATGCAGGTACCTCAGCTTGACTAGGACTGAATGGATACTGGCCAGCACCGGCGTCGCTGGCCCAACATGTAGCAGACATTGGGTCAGTGTCGGCTTGTATTCGTCGCCAGCAGTATTAAGCAATACCAGACCAGCTGCTATTCCCAGCAAGCACAAAACATTTGTATAATATTTGTACAATGTCGGCCCAACGTCTTCGACGTTGGCTCAACATTATACAAATGTTATACAAATATTTTATGTCTACTGGGTTGAACGCAGCTCCAGGCAAACACGAGGCGTTTGAACCAGTGCTGGTTAGGTGCTGGGCCAGCGTCGCAGACGATGGGCCAACGTCGTGTTTGCTGGGAGTGCTGACAAGTGTTTCGCACCAAAATGGAATAATAAATTCCGTTTAAGACATAGTCTCTACTGTCCACAGGAGCCATTTAATAGCATTAATTACAAAAGCCATTGACACTACATCTATTAGCTATCAACCTTTATGAAATCTAAGGTATATCTTTAGATTGATTTATGGCACCCGCCGACAGGGCGGGGGCCCTAGGGTAGTGGTTAGCACCGCTGCCTTTCACGTCAGAGTTCGGGGCTCGGTTCCTGGTCTCGGCGGTTTGAAAGAAACAAAAAATGTTTCTTTCCCATCCACGTGTGAAAATCAGTATTGTGGGGAGCCTCAGTGACCGAGAGGTAGCGTGCTCGGCCTCAGACCGCCAGGGCACGGATTTCGAATCCTGTGTCTGGAGGACAGTATCATCTCAATCATCTCACCATCATCAAGAGGTTCTCCTGGCCCAGTTTAGCCTATATGTGCACAAAGGTGGCCTAAAGCCCGATTCATTTCATTTTTTACCCCGCCGACAATGCATTTTTTTCAAACAATTCCCCTGTCACCCCCAAACCGCCCCTCATCTTTGAACTTTCTAGAGCTATTAACAGGTTGCAGGCATGGTAAATTACACCACGTGTCTATTTTAATACACACTGATGGTGGAAACAAATATAGACTTCAGAGGACGATGACTCTGCGTCTGAAGATAGCATAATTACTGTTGCTGATTTATCTTTTCATTGATCCACATGATCCGACAAGATCACGCCCACACGACGGAAAGTGCAAGGCAGCAATTTAATCTTCGGTGTGCTGAATAATATGGATACCGTTTTGTTACCAGCTTAAAGTTATGTTTAGCTACGATGATCCACAACAGTGTGTTCACCCTTGAAGGGCGGAATTAAATCTTTTAAATTTTCACCCACTTGAAGTTGTGTCTCGCTACCGGCGACCAACAACTACTTAAAGTAGGGAAAATTACTCATAGTTGTTTATTTTGAGACCAAACATTTGCAAATCTTGATGTTTATTTTAAATATACCCGAGTAGACACAGCCCATCCGATGGCTACTAGACTAGTAGCAAATAATGCCATGGAATGGACTTTGTCTACTCGGGTATAACCGAAACGTCATATAAAGGATATTTCAGAGTCAAATTGGTAGAATTAGGCAAAAAATACACTTTTTATTTCTTGCTAATTCATTTCTGTCTTACAGCGTAATTACATAAACAGCGTATACATGTACGACATCGATACATAGTTTGAAAACATGTTTACTGGGCTCATACCTCTTTATATTTGTCCACGATCAAATGAATTACCAATATACCAACATTTAACATATCCCCCCCCCCCCCCCCCACCATGTTATTTATACCATTTGACCGCCGGTCCTAATACATGTTTTACTCTTTTGAAATCGAAATCAATCAGCAAGATTTCTGAATCGTTAACTTTCATTTTGCAAAATTTTTATTTTACTCAAGTACAAAGTCTAAAATAACACTTTTTATTTTTTTTATTTTGTGTTTTTTTTCATAATAGAACCATTTCGTCACCGATATCATTTGAAGTTTTGGATCGCGCCAGCGAGACACAACTTGAAGTGAGTGAATATTCCAATTGACTAATTTTTGCGGTTAAAGGTAAACGAACACGTACGTTTCTTGTGGCACACGGTGACATCTTTTATGGGAGTAAATTGACAGATTCTGCTAGATCATACTCATATTTCACACTAAGGTGCTTATTCACTCACGCCATTTCCTGTCGTGTGATGCGCCAAGCCGAAAATGACGAATATAGATATTGTAACGCGTAAACCTACAGCCTCATCCCCACCTTGGTAAAACTCTCTTACCCGGAGGCGTCCCAGGGCGTGTCTGTCAGTCTTCTTCTTTTGTTTTTTTCCTTCTGGTTATTCTTCTTGTTTTCTTCATGTTCTTTCTTTCTTTTTTTCTTCTTCTTCATCTTTTTCTTCTTCTTCTTCTTCCTCCTCTTCTTCTTCTTCTTCTTCTTCTTCTTTTTTATTCTTCTTCTTCTTCTTCTTCCTCTTCTTCTTCTTCTTCTTCTTCTTCTTCTTCTTCGTCGTCTTCTTCTTCTTCTTCTTCTTCTTCTTCTTCTTCTTCTTCTTCTTCTTCTTCTTCTTCTTCTTCTTCTTCTTCTTCTTCTTCATCTTCTTCTTCTTCTTCTTCTTCTTCTTCTTCTTCTTCTTCTTCTTCTTCTTCTTCTTCTTCTTCTTCTTCTTCTTCTTCTTCTTCTTCTTCTTCTTCTTCGTCGTCTTCTTCTTCTTCTTCTTCTTCTTCATCTTCTTCTTCTTCTTCTTCTTCTTCTTCTTCTTCTTCTTCTTCTTCTTCTTCTTCTTCATCTTCTTCTTCTTCTTCTTCTTCTTCTTCTTCTTCTTCTTCTTCTTCTTCTTCTTCTTCTTCTTCTTCTTCTTCTTCTTCTTCTTCTTCTTCTTCTTCTTCTTCTTTTTCTTCTACTTCTTCTTCTTCTTCTTCTTCTTCTTCTTCTTCTTCTTCTTTTTCTTTTCTTCTTCTTCTTCCTCTTCTTCTTCTTCTTCTTCTTCTTCTTCTTCTTCTTCTTCTTCTTCTTCTTCTTCTTCTTCTTCTTCTTCTTCTTCTTCTTCTTCTTCTTCTTCTTCTTCTTCCTCTTCTTCTTCTTCTTCTTCTTCTTCTTTTTCTTCTTCTTCTTCTTCTTCTTCGTCTTCTTCTTCTTTTTTTTCTTCTTCTTCTTCTTCTTCGTCTTCTTCTTCTTCTTCTTCTTCTTCTTCTTCTTCTTCTTCTTCTTCTTCTTCTTCTTCTTCTCTCGAAATGTTTATTCGCTGTTCACTAGTACAGATTCAATATTGTGAGAAGAAGAAATGTCGAATCCTGTGTCTGATGGGCAGTGTCCATTGTTGGCTCAATGTTGGGCCAGCGTCGTGGAACGTACATCCCCGAAAGGTTCTCGTGGCACAGATGAGCCAACATGTGCCTATAGCTATATCATTTACTCGTGGTATTATCTTGGCCATAATAAGAGCATATTAAGTTTCCAACGGCATAATTCGGTGATTCAGTGTGGTGTAACTCCACGGTTTCTAATATAATCATGATAATAGGAGATAAATGCCTGCGGCTGGTGGTACAGCGCTGTATACTTTATATCAACCCTTACAACGCTGAATTATTTTGTATAAACCATGGAAACCAAATGGTTTTTTTTCAATTTGAAATAATCATGATTATCTTAGTTATCTCTTTCTGATTCATTTGAAATACCTATATTATGGCTCTACGACTATTAGAAATATTTTAATTCTTTCAGTGCGGGACCGTCAGAATCTGACATCTACAGGCGGCAGATTCTGACGTCCCCGCGCTGAAAGGGTTAACTCTTGTGTAGAGAGCGACTCTAGGCGTAATAATATGTGACGTTGGAATCTGACGTCAAAAATGACCATTGTTGAAATAGTTACAGTATTTTTATATAAATAAAATAGCTTTTCTATCAAATCAGTTCTATCAAATAGTTACATGTAACTAAGAGCAATGTCTAAAATAGCCCTTTTCACTCATTTGATTTTGTTTGTTTTTTCATAATAGAATCATTTCATCACTGATGTCATTTTTTTATCCGTCTTACTTGTCGATCAAAGGACTGTTACTGGGAGTGAAACATATATTTAAACATCAAGAGTTGCAAATATTTGGTCTGGAATTAAACAAATGTGAGTAATTTTCACGCACTTGAAGTTGTGGGTCGCGGAAGCGAGACACAATTTCAAGTGTGTGGATTCAGCCAACTAAGCAGAGAATTGGCTAATTGTGCTGGTACAAATCTCAGGCTCTGCTCTACGATTTCACATCTCGCCCACTCCGGCACAAGGACTGGTATGGCTTGTGATTTCACACCTCGCCCACTCTGTCACAAGGACTGGTATGGCTTGTGATTTCATACCTCGCCCACTCCGTCACAAGGACAGGTATGGCTTGTGATTTCACATCTCACCCACTCTGTCACAAGGACTGGTATGGCTTGTGATTTCACATCTCGCCCACTCTGTAACAAGGACTGGTATGGCTTGTGATTTCACATCTCGCCCACTCCGTCACAAGGGCTGTTATGACTTGTGATTTCACATCTCACCCACTCCGTCACAAGGGCTGTTATGGCTTGTGATTTCACATCTCGCCCACTCCGTCATAAGGGCTGGTATGGCTTGTGATTTCACATCTCGCCCACTCCGTCATATGGGCTGGTATGGCTTGTGATTTCACATCTCGCCCACTCCGTCACAAGGGCTGTTATGGCTTGTGATTTCACATCTCGCCCACTCCGTCATAAGGACTGGTATGGCTTGTGATTTCACATCTCGCCCACTCCGTCACAAGGGCTGTTATGGCTTGTGATTTCACATCTCGCCCACTCCGTCATAAGGACTGGTATGGCTTGTGATTTCACACCTCGCCCACTCCGTCACAAAGGTTGTTATGGCTTGTGATTTCACATCTCGCCCACTCCGTCATAAGGACTGGTATGGCTTGTGATTTCACATCTCGCCCACTCCGTCATAAGGACTGTTATGGCTTGTGATTTCACATCTCGCCCACCCCGTCATAAGGACTGGTATGGCTTGTGATTTCACATCTCGCCCACTCCGTCATATGGGCTGGTATGGCTTGTGATTTCACATCTCGCCCACTCCGTCATAAGGACTGTTATGGCTTGTGATTTCACATCTCGCCCACTCCGTCATAAGGACTGGTATGGCTTGTGATTTCACATCTCGCCCACTCCGTCACAAGGACTGTTATGGCTTGTGATTTCACATCTCGCCCACTCCGTCACAAGGACTGGTATGGCTTGTAATTTCACATCTCGCCCACTCCGTCACAAGGCTGGTATGGCTTATGGAGATTTCACATCTCGCCCACTCCGCTACAAGGACTCTTTCATAAGGATTGGTGTGTCATGATCTATTCTAGTTTTTAATCTTAAGCTTTTTCATTGCCCTTGTGTCTGCTTGACATTTGCATCAATCGAGTTTTTCTTCAAATCCGGCATATAATCGGAGACATGTAGGCTTATATTTGCGATACAGGACCGTACTTTCCCATATATTAGCCCTTAACCCTTTAACTGCCAAATTATTCAATTGTAATTTCCACTCACTTGAAGTTGTGTCTCGCTGACGCGATCCACAACTTCAAGAGAGTGAAATTTATTCAGATTTGACAAAATGGAGGTCAACTATTTTCAAATCTTTATGATTCACGTCACATTTTATCTTTAACATGTTTAACAGGTGATATGTAATGTGCTAATAAAAAATGTAAAAACGAATCTAATCGGGACCGGCGGTTAAAGGGTTAAAGTGCAAGTCGCCTTTTTATGTCTCCTTCAAACAAGAAAATTTGCTTGAGAAATATGTTTTGTATTTGTTTATCAGGTTGGCATGCATTGGAAGTTGTGAGTCGCGGTAGCGAGACACAACTTCAAGTTGGTGAAAATAATTGTGACACGCCATGCGAGAAGGTACCTCCCCGCGGCTTTATTTAAATTATTTATGACGTCATTTAAAATTTTATTTTAATGATTACATAACTAAATTTAAAATATGAAAAATCTCATAAAACAAAAAGTAATAAAGATTTTTCAAAAATTCTTTCAGTTAATGAGACAGGAAGAACACGGCTATCGAATCAACTGAAACAATTAATTTTGAAAATTTTGAGCTTATGGCCCTTTTCGCTACCCGACATGACCGGGCCGCCAAACTTCGCCGTAGGCCCGGTAACACTGACCGCCATTTTTTATCCACAGCCAGCTGTGGATATACGTTACTCGCGCCGCCTACCGAAAAACTCGGATATCATCAAATTGAAACAAATATTTCAAGGGCCTATGAAAACTTGGCCACTGTCAGCAGGCGTAAGCTTGTGATCTTTTTGAACTAATACATTTAAAAATGGAGGTCTCTGTGTCAGAGCCTTGCGATGTCATCAGGGTACCTTTTCGCGTGGCGGTTCTATAACTTCCAAGGGTTGACATTTTTAAAAGACCTAACGTTACCTACGTCCGATCCATGCTCATTATTTTGTTACGTCACGATTTGTTTTTTCTCATTATTCATCAGCTGCATGATATCGTGTGTGGATATCGAATTTGAGCGGTAATGGATTTTGTGAATACAATCCCAGTTGACACAGGACATAATTGGTATTCTACAAAAAAAACAATGAACCACCAAGTTCACGCCCACACCACTGATCCATAGAAATATTACATTTAAACAATTGGTTTTATATATAGGCCTATATTTCAACAATGCTTTACGGATTTGTTGATCAGGCGCACATTTCTGTCTCGCACGGCCATATCGCGATATAACAGGGGCGCGTTTTTTGGTACATTATTTTCCAGATTTCTCGTGACCTAATTCCTGCCGCTTACGAAAATGAAAAAACTTCTCTCGTTTGACTCTTTAACATGTATAGGGAGGATACGAGCACTCTGTTAAATTTTCGGCGATTTTCGCAAATTTAAGGAGCTCGTTTAATTTTCATCTGAGAATGCATACCTGAAACTGGCCCGGCTGTTATACACGGTGAAGAAAGAGCATGCAGTTGCATCAAAAGTCTACTGAATCGAAGTAGTAATCTACTTCAAATAACGTCCACTCCGTCATTCTGTTAACAGTTATTGTGAATAATTGACGCCTGTAATTTGTGGGTAGTATCCCAGCAAACACGATACGTTCGCTCTTTGTTGTTTTAATGGGCCGCTGTCTCCGGACGTCAGCCCAACATTTAAACAACAATCGGCTAACGTCTCGTGTTTGTGTCCTATTTTGGGGGGGTAGGGGGGTGCTGTGTGTGGGAAACGGTTCACATTTCTGTACGCCAGTCCTTATAAACATGTGCAATATAACGTTTCAGGTCCTAGGTTAAGTACTTTTGTTCAGAAAAAAAATAGTCACTATAATATTTGTCGTTAAGAGCTTAAAGGGTTTTGGTTAGAATAATGTTGGCCCAGCTTCGCAGACGGTCGCTCAGCATTACATCTGAATTGGGACGATGTATCGTGTTATATGGTGTTTCTGGCGCCGGGATGTTAAAGCGTCACGAGCATAATGCAGCAGTCAGAAAACACGGGGCAATCACCCAATGCTGTTTTAATGACGGGCCAGCGTCGAAGACTGTGGGTCAACATTGAAACAGCATTGGTTGTATGCCACGTGTTTGCGCAAAGTATACAACAGACCCGGTGATAGATTGGTGTTGAGCCAGCGTCGTAGACGATTGACCGGCATTGAACCAGCAATGGGCTGCAATCAAGGTGCTACATCTTCTGTACGATGTACATCATAAGCAAGTATTGAATGAATGTTGGCCAGCACCGGCGATGATGGTGGAAGGAATACACGTCGTAGACATATTTGAACTTGTCTCCTTGGTTATTTCCTTAATTATATCCTGGACATTTGGGATTGTGGCCCATGAGGAAGACCAATAATACACTGATTTTTTGTATATAGCACTCAAACAGTCTAAAGCCGGGCCTCGGAGTTCGGGAACTCCTTTTCCAGTTTCCACTTTATTTGGCTGAAATTATTCATGTTTAATAATGGGCAGACTTTTTGTGTGATGTCAACTATTGAAACTCCATCCAGCCAAGAATGAGTGTATATCTCCAATGTTAAGTTTTGTTTCAACTATATAACCAATGGACAAAATTATACGAGAATTTACAGAACAGGTAATTATTTTTGTTCTCACCTGGACCTTTAGATATTTACATGCATTTTCGTTTTCAAAGAAGACCAATTTACAACTTTGCAGACCTATATGTCGCTGAATGGAAATTATCCATGGCTGGGGAAGAGATTTGAGTGGAATTGTATGATGAGAGTGAGGTCTACCCTGAATAAGAGATAAACTGACAATACAGCTAGAGTGGAGCCCCGTGCGTGTTCATCAGGCCCTAATTATCTTCCTGTCTTGTGCTTTTGTCCGAGAAATAAGTCTGAAAACCACATGTAATTGATTTCCTTCTACCCTTCCGCTTACTATAAGACCACAGATCAGCAAGCAAAACGCCATGATACATTAGTGTTAAAAGTTTAAATTCCGGGGTTTTTTTAATGATATATTTCTATTTATCTCTAATTGTGAATAACAGTTGTGTAAATTGGGCGTTTCTGTGTTGAACATCACATTTTTCGTCACATTATATTTACACAAATGTTTATTTATGGTAAGATTAGAAGTACCAGTTCACATCTACACACCATTTTCAATAATAATTGGATACACTGAAAATATTTTTTCCCGATGATAACTCGGTATGAAAAAAGCTCACAATGTAAGGTCGATTTTAGTTTTTATAGTTTTTAAACATGTTATACTTTATATATAGGGGAGACCGGGGCTAGTTTGCACAGGGGTTAGTCAGAATAGTGCCCATAATTTTGACAGTCAATGTATTTCCGTTCTGTGTTGCCTCCTAGTGAAGGACTGTATCAGTACCCTTGACTTCATGTTAGAAGGGTTTTTATTAAAACCACATATGAAAAAGCAAAAACACTTTTTTAATTTTGAGGGGTCAAAAGTATTTTTTTGCTATCACGCAAACAGTTATTTTGCTCTATATTTGCCATTGAACCTGACAGTTCCAACTACTTTAGTTATAGTACCATAACTGAAGTTAATAATCTTTTATACATGTTAGGTAACATTCTATGATGTTAGTTCTAAATATTGAATTTTTCAAAATACGTGCGTGTGGGGTTTGTTCGAACAAAGAACAAATAAGATGGGGCTAGCTCGACTGTTCAAACTAACCCCACAAAATATCTGGTACATCCAACACTGTTCAGATACACCCCATCCCATGTTCGAACTAACGCCAGGTGTGAGGTTTGTTGGAACAGTGAGAAATCTAACTTTAACGTGTTTTTCTGACTCTAATTTGTTTTCAATTTGAGAATATTGTAAGCTGAAATAGCATCTATAGTTGAATAGTTCTGGACAAAAATATCAGTCACGTACCTAACTTCATCATATAAAAAAATTAATCTTTTTTTCAAAATTTTGTTTGAACTAGCCGTGATCTCCCTATATATCAAAACAGACAAATCAGCATTTTTCATCTTGCACAGGATCGGCCGAAAGAGAAATAGATAACAAACAGCAAATAATTTGAGAATAAAACACAGCTTCGCTACATGTTGCTCGTCATCAAACTGGACTGCTTTGAGTGCAGAGGAAACGTAGTGGTCAATCTAGTAGGCATTAGTCGCTAATTGTCTTTACTTTGAAATTAAGTGATAGATAATGTCATCGATCACTAAAGATAGTACGTAACGGTCAATTCCATCTGATAGATACAAATCGCTTGCGACCGATATATTCTGAATCATTTTTCAACCAATTTATCCAATTTAATTTTTCACCGACTTTACGTTTCGTTTCGCTCACGCGATCCACAGCTTCACGTGGATGAAACATTCTAATTTGTCAAAACGCGGATGAATTTGTTTACAAACTTGCCTATTGCAGATAGATCCCGCTTCAAAAATATGTTATTGAATGTTTCAATTAGAACGATCAAGAGCGAAAATACCCAGCTAAACCAGAACATAGATCCAGTGGTGGTATTATACTAGAATGTACATACCGTCTGCCTAGCATTAACCTTAATTGACGCAACGTCTCATGTTTGCGAGGTAGGCATGGTAGGCGCTAATTGATGCGGGATTACGGATTCTTCCAAATGATCGGTTATTGTATTTCATTACATCTTATAGATTTCATTACCCATTATAGATTATATATATAACAATATAAAAATATTTATATAACATCCATAAAGAGCTCTTTGCATAGCACTATAGTTATACATATTATGCTCTCACCGGCTCATATCACTGTCGGATTTGTCTCAATATTGGTGTATTTATTACACATTAACCGTGTAGCCCCCTCATAGAATAGATAAACTACATCACGTCTTTTTAATAAAATACATCAGATGACGTGCACTGTTTATATTAGGTAAAATTTATGCTCACAATTGTTTTTAGTAAGTTTTTACAATTTCAATGTTGTAAGTAATTGCTCTGTCATATAACCTTGACAGCGGAGCAAAAAAAAGATGACCAGTGCGCCCTAAGCCACGACACAGGTACAGTTCATTATACACTCTACTAATAATAGAGCCTAACACAAAATAATACAATATTTTTTTTAGTATGTATAGCTGATATCACAAAAAGTGAAAAAAAAAATTCCCGATGAACTTCACTTGCTATCGTGACATAAAGCAAATCCCGATAACAATTGGACAAAATTCGTGATAAAAACTGATTCAGTATTACACGCAAAGACAAATGAAGAAGATAAGCAGCTTTAATCATGTTGCACATCAATCAAAACGAATAGCTGGTAAACATTGTCTAATCCATATATTTTAAAGGGAAAAATAATTATTTAAAAATATTCTATCGTGACAAGCAGACAAAAGACGTGTCAAAATTTGTCTTTTAATTACAATAGGATAATACGCACTAACAACGGTTATACACAACAATCTAGTAAAACTAACGACACCTTGTCATTTTAGTTTGATAGCATTTGGGCGATTTTATTATCATCATGCATCATGCTCATCTTAATTTCTACAATTGAAAAAAGGCCCAGAGACATTTGTTTGTTTGCTATCGTGACATATACATGCTTGCTATCGTGACATAATTGCTATTGTGACTTCAGAAAAAAAAAGTAGGACGGAATGGAAAAAGTCCTTCACAATGAAATACTTGGCATGAAATTATTGTCTGAACCGACCCTCCAGGTACATTTTTTTCCCAAATTATTTTGTTGGGCAGCATAACTGCACCAAATAATTATCTCAAACGCAGTGCCATTGTGATATCGTGACAAAAATCAGTCGGAACGGAAATTTGACCACTAGGTCGCCTTACTTTAGAACTAAGATATTTTTTAGCATTGAAATTATAATGAGTCAACTGAAAATTTAACTGATGAAACAATAAATGCTGCTTTATGTTATAAGATAATAAGCTTTCCAGTAGAGTTCAAAATGTCAAATTAAAAATCAGTCATTCTTCTTTAAGTATCACTTAATATATTTGTCATTCCATTGCATGTGCTTGTAAATTATCATTGACAAACACATATATATTCATCGGGGAAACTTTCCGTCCTAAAAATTGAATTTTTGGTGTATTATTTTTCTTTTTAAGTGTGAAAGACTATTACAATCCCTATGATGGCGACTTTGGCGCGTGCCACGTATATAACCTTTCAAATAGTAAAAACATTAACATTTCTGTTATTCATCTTTTTTTTCTTGCACAAAAATTCTGCTATTGTGGCCATTTTTGTGAAATCAGCCGTATTAAAACAATAATAGACGTATATATGGTATCTATTAGAGACAAGTATACGGTCCATAAATAAAAGTATTATGATTAACCAAAAATGGCTTTAGCTCGTAAAGCCGTCGCTCAGCCGAAACACGTTATCCTTTCTAGTGTGACTTGGACTGGGTTATGAGCATAGCAAAAAGCTACCTTGCAGAATATCGTATTGAAGCATGGTGATTATGATGATTCAAATATAAAGCGCATGCCTGATACCAACAAGAGGAAACATTATCACAATGAAAACTGTTCTTAACCCTTTCAAACCTGAAATTACCATTGTCATCTTCATCCACTACAAGCCGCGAATTGCTGTCTCAATTCTCGATTTGTAGTAGATGAAGATGATTTGAAGTTGTTGAAAAATTAAAGAAAATTGCAATGTATTGGTAAGCCAGTTTCATGGATTTTTTCATTCTAAAACCGTGAGTTGTAGGAAACTTAATTCTGTTTTCAGGGACGTAATATGATGCTTTACTACGTCGTGAGGGCTTAAAGGGTTGAAATAATTATAGAAGCTATTTTTTGTTTGAAGGACAAATAAAATGACTGATAACGAATATAGATGCAATTAGTAGTTTAACCCTTAAAGCGCTAAATTAAATAATTTGAATTTTCACTCAAAATGTGCATGCACCGTGACCCACGCCTTTAAGTGGGTGAAAATTACGCATATTTGTTGGATTTGAGACATATTTGTAAATATTGATGTTTAAACGCCAATTGCATTACTATTAACAGTAATTTAACCTTGTTATGAATTTATGAATCAATGAATGAATGATAAATGCACGAATGAATGAATGAATATATGAATGAATGAATGAATAAATGAATAAATGAATGAATGAATGAATGAATGAGTGAATGAATGAATGAATGAATGAATGAATGAATGAATGAATGAATGAATGAATGAATAAATGAATGAATGAATGAATGATAAATGCACGAATGAATGAATGAATGAATGAATGAATGAATGAATGAATGAATGAATGAATGAATGAATGAATGAATGCACAGAGCGGGAGACGAAGCCGCGATTTCCGACTTTCCAAGCAGGCAGCCTTAACACTGCACCAGGGCCCCTGCCCAAACTTGTAATAAAAAAGATTAACCCTTACAGCGCGAGGATCGACTTTAGTCGTCAGAATCTGACGTCTGTAGACGTCAGATATTTATAATGGTCGTAGACCCATAACATGTGTATTCAAATGAATCAGAATAAGCTGAATAAGACATGATTTAAGATTTAAAAATGACAAAAACGCTTTGGTCTCCATGGTTTAAACAAAGATAGTTTAGCGTTGTAAGGGTTAAAAAAAGACTATCGTCGCGCTCAGCGGTTAAATGGTTTATCGCTGATTCCCCACAGTTTAAACCTAGCGTGACGGCGCATATTTTATATAAAGAGTAGCTCCATAGATGATGATACATTTTATCGGAATGAGGAAACCATACATTTTCATATATTGCATTCGCATGTTTTATAAAATTGGGTAATTATGATTTACTGTAAGTTTTTTAAATTCACAACATAATTCATTGTGATCTGAGTTCCCTTTACATTATGTGTGTGCATAAAACAAAGTATTGTAAACATTTATGAGTGTTTGTTCGTTAAATAAAAGACTTAATTATATTTATATATATTTGATAATGACCATATAATGGTGAGTCACTTACATTTAGTGTGGATGTTGCTTCTGTTCATGATGCCTCACTGCCAATTGGTATCGGCAAACTTATCTCTTATGTACGAGCAGCATCAGCAGCAGCAGCCGCAGCAGTAGCAGCAGCAGCAGTAGCAGCAGCAGCAGCAGCAGCAACAACAGCAGCAGCAGCAGCTGCCGCAACTACAACAGCAGCAGCAGCATTAGTCACATTGACATATGCTGATCTATAATAGTCACAAAGACAACGTAGCAGCAACAGCAGCAACAGCAGCAAAAGTTCTCAGGTTAACGCGACGCTGGCTTATGCGTGGGTCAGCATCTCAGATGGTGGCCCTCCAATAAGCCAGCATTGGATCAACGTCTCCCCCTTGCCGGGACATATTTCTTTCATAATAGTAATCGCAGATGCGCAATCGCCTAAGATTTATCAGATGTCGATACCACACACCCACTCTAATTTACACGATATATCCGTAAATTACTGAGATTGCCCCTGACTACATAAATATATCCGCTGCTAGCTAGATTATATTAACCCTTTAACCGCCAGATTATTCAATTTGAATTTTCACCCACTTGGCATTAATTTTCACCCACTTGGCATTAATTTTCACCCACTTGAAGTTGTGTCTCGCTGACGCGATCCACAACTTTAAGTGAGTGAAAATTATTCAGATTTGACAAAATGGAGGTCAACTCTTTTCAAATCTAGCTGGTTGATGTCACATTTTATCTTTTACATATTTAAAAGGTGGTACTTAATGTGCTAATAAAAAATGAAAACCCGAATATATGCGGCAGCGGCGGTTAAAGGGTTAACGCTTTAACAGCCGGTGTATTTCTGTCCATTATCATTCCCCATGACATGGAGATTGTTACCGCAATTCTCAAGACGAATGAAGATAGCACAATGTTACCCGTTCCACTGCTAAGCTCCACCAAGGATGCTACAACTAGTATCCTTGGCTCCACTTTGATCGTTTTATTCTATTGTATTAACAGGCTGTATCACTGTTGTTTTAAATACACACTGTTGTTTTGAATAAATTGTTGTTTTAAATAGTGTTCAAACATGAAGATTTGCAAATGTTTAGTCTGAACAACATGAAGTTGTGGGTCGCGGTAGCGAGGCACATCTTCAAGTGGGTGAAAAATTAAATAAGATAATTCAGCAGATGAAGGGTTATTAAAACACATGTGCAATATATCAAATGAGAGCTTATCCACATCGTCTTTAAATTTTTAGATAATGCCATTTTATTGTCCTTGAATTATTATTGTTTTGGAAAATATGGTACCTGGTATCCTGAAAATGTATTGTGATATCGAATTTCTAAGTGTCAGATCCCATTTAAGGCATGACCACGATTTGCTAATGCGATATAACAAAGGGCTATTTTGCATTTTAAATATACCTTTCTCATGGAAAACATTGGCAGAAATATTTCATTGTGACAGAATAAAGAAATATGCATGGATTTCATGCTTTTAAGCGGAAATTTTATAATTCTTTATTTTAGTTTTGTTGTTGTATTTAATTACACATATATATTAGATAAACTACATTTACTTGTTTTATAATGCCTTCTTATTTTTACAGGCGAGATGGAGTTCAATAAGTGAATAATTATTATTCACAAAAACAAAAGTTCACAGGCTAACGCGCGCTCAGTGGCCAACACTAATCCAGCATTGGAACGTATCCCCTTTGGCGGGACGCATTCCTTTCATAATAAGGATCGCAGATAAAATGATCTAAGATGATTTATCAGATGTCGATACCACACACACACTCTAATTTACACGATATATCCGTAAATTACTGAGATTGCCCCTGACTACATAAATATATCCGCTGTTAACCAGATTATATATTAACCCTTTAACAGCCAACGCATTTCTGATCAAGCGAACATTTTATAGTCTTGCTTTTCATTTTTTGTTGTATTTAATTGCATTATATATTTCAGATATTACATTTACATCTTTTAAAATACACTCTGTTTTCACAGGCGGGATGGAGGTCATTAACCCTTTAAGTACCAAATTATTTAATTGAAATTTTCACCCACCCCACAGTGGGGGGGGGGGGGTGCAGAATTGACAAAAAAGAGGTCAACGATTTTGAAATCTTGTGGATTTATGTCACGTTTTATTTTTAACATGTCCAGAAGCTGGTGGTATTTAACATGTTTAATGTGCTCATGGAAAAATGAAAAAAACCCGAATAGACTTGGAACCGACGGTTAATGGGTTTCAGTGATGAACGTTGGTGAATGTTCATGAACATTCCTGACCATCCATGATGGGCTTTTAGAGTTCATGAACTGTTCACTAAAATTAGTTGATGAACAATCATAACGTTATTCAACTTTATGAAAAGCTAACATGAACTTTGCTTGACTAATCACGAGCGAAATACTTGTTCGTCACTAGACTTTAGGAAGCTAAATTGTCATGATAAATAATAATTAGTAGGCCCAGCTATATTTGGTTCTTAAAAAATCACTTTTCCATACGCGACTTGGTCATTTTGACAGACTCTGACGTTTTAGGTAACATTAAAAATGCAGAAGCACATGCACTTCTGGTAACATAATGATATTATATTTAGACGTGTAATAGTTATCCTTCTTATTTGTACTGTGTCTTGCATTATATTGCGATTGTCTCTTTTTTCTGCTATGTATTTTTGTATTATTATTGGAGAAAATAAGTATAAATATATTTTATCACTGATAATTTGACACTTGCATATTTCTTAATATGTATGTACTGGGCCTACATACATGTGAAGATCTACTTGAGTATATTTACCTATTAGGTCCATTAACTGATAAATAGTCTAATACGAATGTACAAGTCACACATTCTTTGGCCCAAATATGTTATCCCCATACCCCATTTAAAAAAACAACGAAACGACATGCATTGATTGGCTGATCTCGTCATGTGACAGGCTGTGCCAGTGTCAATTGGTCAATCGTAGAGGGCGGGGCCCTAGGGTAGTGGTTAGCAACGCTGCCTTTCACGCCAGAGTTCGGGGTTCGGTTCCCGGTCTCGGCGGTTGAAAGAAACAAAAAATGTTTCTTCCCCATCCACATGTGAAAGTCAGTATTGAGAGGTAGCGTGCTCGGCCTCAGACCGCCAGGGCTTGAATTTCGAATCCTGTGTCTGGAGGACAGTGTCATCTCAATCATCTCACCATCCTCAGGAGGCTCTCCTGGCCCAGTTTAGCCTATATGTGCACAAAGGTGGCCTAAAGCCCGATTCATTTCATTTGGTCAATCGTAGAAAGCTATTGTTGAATATTCCTTCTAACTTGTTCACCAGAAGGCGCTCAGAACATGAAAAAGAAATGTTTAGTGTTGATTCACACTGTTGATCATACTCTCCAGCCAACACGATACATTGAACCAATGTTGGCTTAATGCTGGCACATCGTCTGCGACAATGACCCAACATTAAGCCAACATTGGCTGAGTGTATCGTATTGGTTGGATATATATGTTTCTCATGGTCTGTCATCTGGTGCTGTCCAATTCTGCTTGCATCAAAATTAAGTTTACTTCTCCAATTTTACAAAAAATAAAGGTAAATATTTGTATCCTTCGACCAAATTTAACGTCATTTTTTTTAACATTTTTAATATTTAACGTCTCGCGCTTTCTATACAATGTGAGCCATCAGGTGGAATGATTTCAATTTAGCAGAATAATTATATCCGTGATGACCTGTTTCTCATACAATTTCAATCTACTAATTAATAATTAGTTATTAGCAAAAATAAGACTGGAAATGTATGCTACTGTCTTTCTGGGCTAGCTAGAGTTTCAATAAATAAAATCACACACAAAGTCCGCCAATTATTAACATGAACTAGGCGAGGCTCGGCTTTAGT
Organism: Flabesymbios commensalis; assembly: GCA_964017125.1. Classification (NCBI taxonomy): domain Eukaryota; kingdom Metazoa; phylum Annelida; class Polychaeta; order Terebellida; family Flabelligeridae; genus Flabesymbios; species Flabesymbios commensalis. The sequence goes on along the minus strand of OZ024902.1, from coordinate 115,532,919 downwards.
CTGTTTGGATGGTTTAGACAAAATAATTTGTAAACATAGCTGTATTGTTTTTCCTCATGGGCTAGAATCCTAAATGTCCAGGATACAGTGTACGTGTCCAGATTTGTTGGCTTAATGCCGGTCAATCATATTCGACGCTGGCCCAACATTGAAACAGAATTAGGTGATTGTCACCTGTTTGCTCTGACTGCCATAAGGGTGACACTTCATTCCCCGAAAGGCCACTACCCGGATAACACGATACATTGGCCCGATTGTGAAATAATGTTGGGCCACCGTCTGCGACGCTGGGCCAACATTATTCCAACCAAAACCCTTTAAGCTCTTAACTACGAATATAATTCTTTATGAAGACTTTTTAAACACCAAAATACTTAACCTAGTGACCTCAACCGTTATATTGCACATGTTCATAAGGACTGGTGTACAGAAATGTCAACCGTTTCACACACACACCCCCCTCTTTCCCCTAAATAGGACACAAACTCAGGCAAAATAAACTTAATAGGATACCAGCCTTAGGCCGGTCCTAATAAGTTAAGCCAAACACAGTGTAAGTTCTCGTGCAGAGGTCTGTGGTGCTGGCCCAGTATTGAATCGGTACCGGCTCTACGTCTTGTGCTTGCATGGCTGTACACGAATTCGTTCTATTAGCCCCTATGGTAACCAAGTTAATACATGTATGTGACTTCCGACAGGTGCAGTGACCAGAATTGTTAGTGTTGTTTGGGCATGTCAGCAGCGCTTGTCCGACTTTTGTGTTGACTGGCGTCGAAATTTTGAAAATGCGTCTTACATGAACAGCTACATGTACCTGTGGGTGCTAAAACCAAGGAGACAAAATGCCACTACCTGACGTCTGATAACCGCGTCCCGACGTAAAAAACAAGCTCCGCCCACCACTTTCGAATCCATGAATTCGATCCCAGTGGGCTAAAACGTCGTTAAAATTGCATTTAAAATAAATGTTATTGGAGTGAAATTGTCGTCAGTTTAAATTAGCGCCTTATTTCAAATAAAAATAAAAATCGTGACTAATTTCATGAAACTAATTTAACTAGCCCGTTTTGCTTTTATTTTTCATTCGTTTGCAGCTAGAATTGCTAAGGAATTTTTTTAATTAATTAATTGAGAATTTACCAGAAAATATTTTATTGATTTAAGTGAACTACATATAGGCCTATAGAAGTGTTATTGACCGTGTTACACGTCAACTTTGACATATTGGTCATTTTACTTCGTTACTTTTGTATATAGGGGCTTATATATTTTGATGCGGCGCGATTCGGTTGTATAGTTGTCATCAGCCCACAAATTTGAACAGTTATGGTCCTACATGTGATATCACAGAAAGATATCGGCCGCAGCGGGATTCAACCACGCTACCAATGGGCTGTCCAGGCTCCTGATATTATATATAAAGGCTAACAAAGCAAATTACTACGTGCAAATGAAAGTACAATGTAATCAACAATGACCTCGGTTTGCTATTAATTACACAGAAGTAAACCGACAGGCATATTCGTGAATGTCACAAAAAAAACTAGTTGGGCGTAATCAAGCCGCCCAGCCCGGCGTGATCGTTTAATGGTTACCGAACAAGGCCTGTAGCCTGCCGCTGGGGTTGGTATGCCCAATATTCCCCATCAATGGAGAGGTGGTAAGGCCACTATGTTTTTCCCTGTTTTAGATGAGCTCGCGCATTAGATTTAGGCAGCGCATTATGAAGAAAAAATGTGTTCTTTTCTGCCCAGCGCGCGCATTGGATTGTTGCCGATTTCCGAAAAAACTCAGATAAGATAGAAGAAACAATTCGAAAAAAACCAAGTTTATTTCTAGAGATAAAAGAACGTTTTTCCAGCTATTTTTTTTTTGCTTGTTTTTCTCGTCGCCCTCATTATTTTTTCAAATAGATCAAAAGTTTTTTTTATTTCTTCGATCTCATTAACTTCTCTAGAAATTTGTCCAATGTTTTTTTTATTTCGTCGCCCTCATTAACTTTACCAAAAACAGGTTAAATGTTTTTTTTTCCTAAATGTTTTTTTACCCCCCTCCCTCATTATATTTTTATTTGTTTTTTTATCTATAACAGAGAAATTAAATATAGTGGCCTAAACGCTGACACGTAGGTCTACAATAACAGTACAGAGTTCTACATAGACCGTGGGCCACCCGTAACCCCCCTCCTGCCACCGGGGAATTTTCCCGGTAGTTTTTTGAAGTCTCTGAATATGGATAATCCGGTTGTTTGCAATTGCATTCAAGATGTTAGGGTTTATTATGCTAAAACATGCAAATTAGGCAGCCATTATCAAAAATCCATTTTCAGTCAATATCTCAAAAACTAATCGAGTTCAATCATAAAAAAGTATCTACCTTAGGCCACTATGTTTTTGTTCTCTGATTTAGATGAGCGCGCGCATTATATTTGGGCAGCGCATTAGCATTGGATTGTTGCCGATTTTTGAAAAAAAATAGTAAATTTCGGGAGATAAAAAACATTCCAAGTAATAACAAGTTTATTTCAGAAGATAAAAAAACATTTTTCCAGCAATGTTTTTTTTTGCTTGTTTTTTTCGTCGCCCTCATTACCTTTTTTTCACATAGATCAAAAGTTTTTTTATTTCGTCGCCCTCAATAACTTTTCCAGAAATTTGTCCAATGTTTTTTTTATTTCGTCGCCCTCATTACCTTTTTCAAAAATAGGTTCAATGTTTTTTTTCTTAAATGTTTTTTTTCCGCTCTCCCTCATTAGATTTTTGATTTTCTCTGATCTAAAACAGATAAGTTAAACATAGTGGCCTTATGGATTTAATGGTCAACGATTGCAATAAAATATATTTAAAGGGACTGGCCCACACTAAAATCATAAAAAAATCGGTGATTTTATTTGGCTTCTTAATATGACCATATGATGTAAACATGTCCATAGACTAGAACTGCAAAAGTTTTTTAATTTTTCTGCTGCGCATTCACCAGTTAGACTAGATATAGAGACGAAATTCCCAAATTTCTAATTTTTGACATAGTTGTCAATAATTAGAAATCAGGAATTTCGTCTCTATATCTAGCCTAACTGGTGAATGAGCAGCACAAAAATGAAAAAAAATGGCAGTTCTAGTCCATGGACATGTTTACATCATATGGTCACATTAAGAAGCCAAAATAAAATCACCTATTTTCTGATGATTTTAGCCTGGGCCAGTCCCTTTAATTAGGGTGGAAATATTAAATTAGTATAAAATATGCAAATCAGGCATCCATTACCGAAAATCTAGTTTCAAATAATCAAGTTAGAATCTTGAAAAAGTGTAATCAAGATCAGGAAAACAGATTAGCATAACATGTGCAAATTATAGATTATCTGATTATAGAAAATCACGTTTCAAGCAATATCAACAAGACCAATCAACTGAGAGTAAAAAATGAAATGTCTACACCCCCATTCTTGCTGTCAACCTTTCATCTAAAAATGTTTTCAGAGCTTTGAAATTCTACATTCCATGTAAAATGTAACTAGTAGTTATGTAAACACAAGTAGTTAAGACATTGTGAAATGCATATTCGTAATGAATAGACAAAAAAATAGGACGTATTTCCGCCACACACGACCTCTCACTAAACATAACACCCATTTATTTTTCATATTTTAAACTGTTAATACGACCGTAGACCCTGCATTCGAATGCTTTAGTCCGTTTGAGGAACCCTATAACCCCAAAAGGTTGATCTCTTAGAAGTTACATTTAATTCAAATGACACCAAGCGCTGTATAATTATTTTGATTTGGGCAACTATATTTGGTTATTCGATAATTTCAAAAGGCGGTCTCAGTAAAATGATTTTCTTATTCTGGCTTCTCCTTTATTTTTTTATGGTTACCAGCATGTGACTGTAGCACTATAGTTGCCTGATTGTCTGATAGCAATATATAAGGTGACATTTTTATGCCAATTTAGAAGTGTAGGCTACTTAGTTGTAGTTGAAATAATATGGACAAGTTAATTTGGAAACTAATTTTGATAAAAAGGTTAAACGTGGTCAGCAGTTGTTGCCAACATATCCGACTAATCTATTAACCAAGCGTTGAAATAGGTATAAGTTAGAGGTAACGGGAATTGAAAATGAACACAGCGACCTAGCTAAGATATCGTACCTGTTCTTTTCTCAGCCAAGAAATGTTGTTCGATTTTTTTCAGACAAACACGTTTAAAAACCTCGGAAATGGGGTTTGCTTAATTATTAGAAATAATATGTACATTATGCATAACAGCTGATGGTGACAAGCTAACGAGAATACTAATAAAATACAAAAACAGTTGTATATTAACTATTTGCTAGCACCTACATCTGCTAATAATCAATCGGTGAAATAAAACGAGACATGCTTTGGGTTTGAGTCACCAGGCGAATGAGCAGATTAGCTGACGTTTTCATCTGAAATAATCATTCCATAAATTCACGGTCGACAACATAGTGAGATTATGAGTACATCTCTTTGTTCGTGGCTGCTGAGCATTATTATTATTGTGTGTCCATTAGTTCATTACTGATGACGATGGAGGAGGAGAGTAGTAACTTTAGAAGCAGAGGTGGGCAAGTGGTCGCCACATCGCCACATGTGGCGACAGAAGCTACATAATATCTGTAATGTAAATATTTAAAAATGACCATTCGAAGCACCTGAAAATAGCCATTTGTGACGACAGGACTCATTTCACCTGCCCACCCCTGAGAAGTCAAGCAAGAAACTAAGCACTGGTTCCCCAGTAAATCATAATCACCAGCTGGATATACAGCATCAACATCAATTGAATACGAAGATGTATATTTATTTATCATATTTCAATAACAATTATGATTCTACTATATGCAAAATATTTCATCAATTATATTGGGCTCGAAACATATATTTATCCTAGAGTTACTAAAATATATTTGATCCAGCTTCAAACGAAGAAAAATGTATGTTGCTTTAAATGACAGCACAATTTAAATAATTGTATCTTACACAAAATATTTCATCAATTATATTGGGCTCGAAACATGTATTTATCTTAGTGTTATTAAAATATATTGTAGGGATATTGCCATCCTCTACCATGTTAACCATAGTTGATTGCGTTCTAAGAAATTTAATATTTTTCATAATAATCTTTAATTTATTTACACTTTTAAACACATCTATTTTATATCGCATGTGACCCCGAAAAGTCATAAACAACACCATAGTTTGTTTAAACCCTTCGGGATTTCCAAACTTAGTTGTATGCACATATCTTAGAAAAGCCACCGACCCAAAGAGATATTGTTTGATATAACTGACGTAGGACTAGCTGAAGTTGGCAGTTAAACGGCGAATAAATATAATAATGAAGCCCACATCTGTTAGTTTGTGCTATATTTATTTACACAACGTTTTGTACTGACATCACTAGTGGCATTGGATTTTGTTATCCTTGGGATATTTAACTGGAGTTGAACAAATACATGTATATACTTTTCTGATAATAAAATTAGTGTGTGAAATTCAGGGAGGTTTATATGTTAGATGCACCAGCATTTTTCCTGTCCAAATACTTTGATTGCAAACTAGCTAACGGATATTGAATATACATACGTGTGAAAACATTACCTGTAGGCTTCAACAATTCCCAGAGAGGGTTAATACATCTAATAATGAACTCCGTATTTGGTAAGTTTGGTGTAATTATTCAAAATCTTGGCAAAATTAGTGTGTTTTAAGCTCTTAATCATTGGGATAAATGACCTGAGTTGAATAAATTATGCATCCCGCCTTAAAATTTCCGGCATAAAATTTAGGGGGGGGGGGCATATTTTTGATGTCTCACTAATTTTACCTGCTTTAATATCTTTAGTGCAAACAAGCATATATTGAATAGATATGTTAATAAGATGAATTGTCTAAAAAAATATTGTTGTAAAAAAACCTCCGGGGAGGGGTGGCCTTTCATATCTGGTTTTCATTATAGGCTATATATAGCACGCAAGATGTGTAATTTGGGATTTACAGGGTTTTTCTTATATTTATAAACCCTATGTTAAAAATGTATTATTATTTTTGTTTCACATACATCTTCTAGTAATAATGACTATTGTTTATTCCTTGTAAAAATACCTGGAGTTGAACAAATATATACAACATGCCTTTTAGGAAATGAAATTTACCGATTAATATTCAAGGGGTACATAATGTTTGATGACCCAGTATTTTTCTTGCCCCAATATTTTCAGTGAAACAAGCAGATATTAAATAGACATAAGAAGGTTCCAAAAATAAAAGTCTTTAAAAATCTGCCCCGGGGGAGGTGGGTGAGAGGGTTTTCGTATTTGGTTTTCACATACACGCAGCATACAATAAGGCGTCACCTTGGATATGAAAGGGTTGTCTGCCATTTGCAAAGTGGCAGATACACCCTTTCATATCCAAGGGGACGAAGTGTTATTTGGAATTTAGAGGGTTATTGGATACATACATGAAGCCCATATTAGATGAATTGGTTTTATTTTAATTTTACATAATATCTTCTAGTAATATAACTAGTGTTTATTCTTTGGAATAAATACCTGGAGGTAAAGATATATATTATAAAACATGCCTTTTAGGAAATTAAATTTACCGCTTAAAAATCAGGGGGGGGGGGTACATGTTTATTGACCCAGTATTTTTTCCTACCCCTATATTTTGAACGCAAACAAGTAGTTATTGAATAGATATATATTATGAGGTGTTCAAAAATTATTGTCTTCAAAAATACAGCCCCGGGGGAGGGGGTGAGGACGGTTTTATTAATGAACCCCATATTTGTAATTTATCTTCTAGTAACATAACTAGTGTTTGATCTTTGGAATAAACATCTGGAGTTGAAAACATATTATATAACATGCCTTTTATAAAATTAAATTTACCGCTTAAAATTCAGGGGGGGGGGCTATCTTTGTTTGATGACCCAGTATTTTTTCAAGTCCTAATGTTTTGATTGCAAGCAACCAGATCTTGAATAGACATATAAAAAGGTATCCGAAAATAACTGTCTTTAAAAATCCGGGGGGTGGTTGTAGGGTTTTCATATCTAGCCCATGTACTAATATATTAATCTATATTATATACAGCATAACAGTGTTAGTTTGTAACAGTCTTTGTGGCATAAACCTTAATGGTCTACGGCTCGCAGTGATTAATATTTATTCTGTTGTGTGATCATATTCAATTGTCATAGATAGGCCTACTAGGCCTATTATTTACACATTGTTAAAGCAAAATAATTTTCATTTCTCAACTTCATATCAAAAACTTATAAAATTATAATATGAATTTTGTTTGTGCAAGGGGACTACAATGTTGCATAATAGAAAATCATAAAAAATAACTCGTTTTTTCATGTTTAGAATTTAAACATTGCGGAAATAGAAAAAACATACATTTTGTTTACATATTTTATTCCAAATGTAATGCGTACTCATATAAGGAGAATGTAAACTTTATCTCTTTATAGCGTCCCAGACATTTAACCGCTTATCACCCAATTATCACTCATCTATATTTAAACACATATTTTATTTGTACAGAAAAACAACTTGTTATTACTGACATTTCTATTGCTCTTAATCAAAATGAATAGTTTTGGAGGCAGACAGGCAGACAGGCAGGCAGACATATTATAATGAGGTAAGAGGATCCATTTCAAAGTTGAATCTGGTGTATTGGCGCAAATAGAAATCAATTATGGTGCAGTAAGAAGAGCTACATGTATTATAAATTAGCACCCATGGGTCGGTCCAGTTGTGGCACAAAACTCAGATGTACTGGGATCAAGTCTCGGACGTAGAGGTTGTGCAAATATATAGGCTACAGTGCTTCAAACTGTTCAAAGGACTGGAGTACGCAGTGCTGCATATGGTGGTGTGCACTATAAAGAAATGAGTGAAATGCTTACGCAATTCCCCATCTGAACATGAACATAAAACAAAAGCTCTGAACATCCCTATTTTAACGACAATTAAATTTTCTTTTGACAGAATCTATTCGAATCATTATATGCGGTGCATAAATTTGACAAGATGCTAAAAGTGTTTGTTTATAGTACTGAAGCACTTCACAAGTTAAATGATGCTTGGTACTGGTACATGGTACATATAATGATAACGACGCACCCCATCACAATTATCCCAATCTATTTAAGGAGATTAGATAGGATATGAGGAAGTGGGCATACCCATTTAAAGAGTCAATATAATAATTTATTAGGATCGGGCTACATTATAATCCACGTCGAAATCACAGTAGATGGCTTCAGGTCATATTGATTAACTCTATTCACAAATCAGAAATCACCAGAGGCTACGAGTTATAAGTATATAATTAATCTCCACGCATGTGCGGGCGTCATCGTCATCATCATAGTCATACAGAGACCGTCATGACGATGACGCCCATATAGGCCTATTGGTTAATTAATTATATACTCTATTGGACTATATACATCAGATGCGCATTATTAGCTATAGCAGATGAGCCCTCTCAGCATGTAAAAATTCTCCTTACTTTTATTCGTCTTCACATTTGAATTGTTACCATAATTTCCACGTCGATACAAATGAAAAGCATCTGATATTATCAAATAAAGTGTATTAAGCCCAGTGTAGGAAAGCTGGAGCGTAATCTTTTCTAGGGATTCTGTGTCTAGTCTAGATATTTGATTCAAAATATGTCACTTGATAGATGATAGTGAGAGAGGAGTCTAACCTTTTCAGCGCTGGGATAGACTTTAGACGTCTGTAGACGTCTGTAGACGTTAGATTCTGACGTCTAAAGTCAATCCCAGCAATGTAAGAGTTAACATATTTATAATGGCGATAGATCCGCAACATAGGTATTCAAATGAATCAGAAATAGCTAAACTAAGATATTTATGATGAATTGGTAAAACCCTTTGGTCTCCATGGTTTATACATAATTATTTCAGCGCTTTAAGGGTAAAGGGTTGAACAGATGATTTCATACAAACATCACTTGAATGATGGGGCAGTATACCATTTTCTACTCAATGAATTGCATTCTAAATATAAGATATGGTTGATTATGGTGTTAACCCCCTACAACACTTAAAAATGTTTGTATAAACCATGGAGACCAAAGTGTGTTTTTCAATTTAAAATCACAATATCTTAGCTAGTTCTCTCCGCTTCATGTCAATACCTATGTTATGGGGCTACGGTCATTATACTCTTTTACTCTTTCATTGTGGGGATCGACTTAAGACATCACATACTGACGTCGAAAGTCGGTCCTCGCACTAAAAGGGTTATGTAAGTGAGAATCGCTTGGTAATAAAGATGGTTATCTCTGGTAATTGATTAGGTCAGGTGTGAATTATATTGCGTGGATGGTTACCATGGTTACCCTGGCTAATTGTTAAACTACTGTTTTATAAAAGCAGATGTTTCAATGCTAGGGACGTTTTAATCCTTAAAGCGCTGCATTAAAAACAATAGTTTGCTACCGCGACCCACAACTTAAAGTGGTTGAGAAATACTCATATTTGTTTAAATTGAGACCAAACATTTACAAATCTTGAAGTTTAAGCACATATTTCGTTCCCAATCACTGCGATTTAAACGGATAATAAAACGGATTAAAAAAGACAAATAGACCTATATTCGTGCGTAGAAATCTGAAATAAAGCGTCTATTGGTAATCTCCAGATCAAATGTACAGTGGGGTGGAGATCTTCGATAATGTCTAGTTTTGAAAAAAATGCTTTGACCTGTAAAGAATTGCTCCTCCTGGAGGTTAGACCAAGTCGGGGCGTCTAGATAATGTCTGCACATATGTGATCTTCGATAATGTCTAACAGTTACTTTTGAAAAAAGGGTTTTTTTTCTTCCTTCTCTATCACCACATCATAATAATACGTCAATAAAGTTAGTTACTTATTCCTTATTCCTTATTCAATAGAGAGGCCTACTAGGCCTATTATTTACACATTGTTAAAGCAATGTCGAATTTTAGGGTATTCTAGAAGTGTTTTCGTATTTTAAAGTGGTTTTCACCGTATTAGTACCAGTTACTTATTCAAACGCGAATAAGGAATAAGTAGCCAGTTACTTATTCCTTATTCAAGTCTGAACACGTGAATATACCTTTAAAGCTCTTTGTGCATGTCAATATTGCCAGGTTATTGATTTGACTCTTTTTTACACAGAGAACTAGTAGTATATCAGCATATTTTGTGGAGCGTGAGCATACATTTGCTTCTTTTATTTTTGTTTTGTTTTACTGTTACTTATCCAAATTCGAATCAGCAATACGTTACCAGTTAGTTATTCCTTATTCTTTCCAATAAAGAATACGTTTATGATACTTATTCCTTATTCGGTCCAATAAGGAATAAGTAGCTGTTACTTATTCCTTATTTGTTCGAATAAGGAATAAGTAACGGTTACTTATTCCTTATTCGTTCGAATAAGGAATAAGTAACTGTTACTTATTCCTTATTGAATAAGGAATAAGGAATAAGTAACTAACTTTATTTACCTCATAATAATTACCCCAACTCCACGTACTCGTGCCACTGATAATTATACTATTTCAGACACAAAAATTATATTTCGTGCTGACGGAAATACTATTTCGTGCCCTAGAAAATATTATTTCTTGGGAGCGAAATAAAATTGTGTGGTCACGATTCTTGTGTGACAACTTGTGTCCCAATTAACCCCCGGTCTACCTATTTGTGTTGCAGGTAATCCCCGGTCTCCGCTGTTTGTGTTCAAGTTATCCCCGGTCTCCCCCACTTCTGTTCCAGTTAAACCCAGTTTTCCTATTTGTGTCCTAGTTAACCCCGGTCTCCCCTACTTGTATCCCATTTAACTCCGGTATCCACTCGTTATATACCAGTTAACCTCGGTCTCCCCTAATTGTGTCCCAATTAACCCCGATATCCCCTACTTGTGTCCAAGTTGACCCCGGTCTCCCCTACTTGTGTCCCATCTAACCCCTGTATACCTACTTGTGTCCCAGTTAACCCCGGTCTCCCCTCCTTGTGTCCCATTCAACTCTGGCCTCCCCTCCTTGTGTCCCAGTTAAACCCTGTCTCCCCTACTTGTGTCCCAGTAACCCTTGCCTTGCCTACTTGTGTCCCAGTTAACCCCGGTCTCCCCTACTTGTGTCCCAGGTAACCCCGTCTCCCCTACTTGTGTCCCAGTTAACGCCTTTCTCTCTTACTTGTGTCCCAGTTACCCCGGTCTTCCCTCTTTGTGTCCCAGTTAAACCTGGTCTCCCCTACTTGTGCCCCAGTTAACCCCTGTCTTCCCTCATTGTGTCCCAGTTAAACCCTGTCTCCCCTACTTGTGTCCCAGTAACCCCTGTCTTCCCTACTTGTGTCCCAGTTAACCCCTGTCTCCCCTACTTGTGTCCCAGGTAACCCCGTCTCCCCTACTTGTGTCCCAGTTAACGCCTTTCTCTCTTACTTGTGTCCCAGTTAACCCTGATCTCCCCTACTTGTGTCCCAGTTAACCCTGGTCTCCCTTACTTGTGTCTCAGTTAACCCTGGTCTCCCCTACTTGTGTCCCAGTTAACCCAGGTCTCCCTTACTTGTGTCTCAGTTAACCCTGGTCTCCCCTACTTGTGTCCCAGTTAACCCTGGTCTCCCAACTTGTGTCTCAGTTAACCCTGGTCTCCCTTACTTGTGTCTCAGTTAACCCTGGTCCCCCCTACTTGTGTCCCAGTTAACCTCTTTCTCCCCTACTTGTGTCTCAGTTAACCCTGGTCTCCCCTACTGTGTCCCAGTTAACCCTGGTCTCCCTTACTTGTGTCTCAGTTAACCCTGGTCCCCCTTACTTGTGTCTCAGTTAACCCTGGTCCCCCCCTACTTGTGTCCCAGTAAACCTCTTTCTCCCCTACTTGTGTCTCAGTTAACCCTGGTCTCCCCTACTGTGTCCCAGTTAACCCTGGTCTCCCTTACTTGTGTCTCAGTTAACCCTGGTCCCCCTTACTTGTGTCTCAGTTAACCCTGGTCCCCCCCTACTTGTGTCCCAGTAAACCTCTTTCTCCCCTACTTGTGTCTCAGTTAACCCTGGTCTCCCTTACTTGTGTCTCAGTTAACCCTGGTCTCCCCTACTTGTGTCTCAGTTAACCCTGGTCTCCCTTACTTGTGTCTCAGTTAACCTCTTTCTCCTCTACTTGTGCCCCAGTTAACCCTTTTCTCCCCTACTTGTGTCCCAGTTAACCCTGGCCTCCCCTACTTGTGCCCCAGTTAACCCTGGTCTCTTCTACTTGTGTCCAAGGAACCATGGTCTCCCCTACTTGTGTCCCAGGAACCCTGGTCTCCCCTACTTGTGCCCCAGTTAATCCCTGTCTCCCTTATTTGTTTCCCAGTTAACCCCGGTCTCCCCTACTTGTGTCCCGGTTAACCCTGGTCCCCCCTACTTGTGTCCCAGTTAACCCCTGTCTCTCTTACTTGTGTCCCAGTTACACCGGTATTCTTTACTTGTGTCTTTACTTGTGTCCCAGTTAACCCCGGTCTCCCCTACTTGTGTCCCAGTTAACCCTGGTCTATCCTACTTGTGTCCAGTTCACCGGGGTCTCTACAACTTAAAAGGACTCAATCAGGCTAAAATCATCAAAAAATTGGTGATTTTATTTTGGCTTTTTAATATGACCATATGATGTGGGCTAAACACGTCCATAGACTAGAACTGCAATTAAAAAAAAAAATTGTGTTGAGCATTTGAGGGATTCTATAATTTCCAGCACCAGCACCGTCCGCACCTTCTAATATGTATTATTGAATATTTTGATTTAATTTAATTACATTTATAAATGCAATGAATGACCTTTAGTTTACAATATAGCAATAATAAAACTAAAAAATTCTAACATAAATGTGTTATTTGAAATAAATATTATGTAAATTTAACCAATTTCAGCCAAAAAGCCTTGTCCCACATTCTAAATCCCGCATAAACATATGATTTATTCTAGACTTCCTGTGTTATATATGAGATATGTTTCTGATATAATGTTAGTGTAAAACATTTTCTATAAGATTATATACAAGTTTTTTTGAATATTTTTTATTTTACCACTTGCAATTTATGTCTGTCCCACGTTGCAGAGACTCTCCGTAACGCTTTAAGTTTTCAGTTAAATTCTATGCTTTTTCTGACCAAAATATTACTTGTCTGGTGCAAAACAGTTGCACAAGCCCTTCATGGAGTGAATCATAAAGAAAAAGTATAATAAAACTTGTTTTTGTTTAGAAATAGTGTAAGGTTTATGCAAGTCTGTGGGTGAGTATTTTTATTCAATGTCTCTCAACCTTCAAGCCTACTACAACCTCATTTGAAAAAAATAATAATCATACAATAGCATAATACATATCTATGCTGTGCACGATTTAGTAAAAAAAACGTCTCTCCATTACGCGTATTTTCTGTCACTCCATAGCAAAAATAAGAACGTTGTGTGGTAAAAGTAGTCACAAATTACCCTTTTACTCATTTAAAAATAGCTATAAAAATTAATGTATTTGATATTTTAACGAACAAGTGACACTTGTTGAAATAGTAACTTTTTTTCTCTTTTAGATAGTGTTAGCATCGATATTTAGTATTTGTTTTTTGTCACTCCATAACAGAAATAATTGTCGTGATGGAGAGAAAATGTTCGTTATTCAAGGAAAATATCATCACTGGTGCCTAAAATTATAGAATCCCTCATTTACCAGTTAGGCTAGATATAGAGACGGGAATTTCGTCTAGTCTAGTCTACATGGACGTGCTTTCATCATATGGTCATATTAAGAAGCCAAAATAAAATCACCGATTTTTTTTATGATTTTAGCCTGATTGAGTCCCTTTAATTGTTTCCCAGTTAACCCCGATCACTGAGACGTAAGTAGCGGCTATACTTACGTCCCAGTTAACAACGGTTCCCCTATTTGTGGTAAGAATACCCCACCTCAATAAAGTTAGTTACTTGTTCCTTTTTCCGTATTCCTTATTCAATAAGGAATAAGTAACAGTTACTTATTCTTTATTCGAACGAATAAGGAATAAGTAACCGTTATTTATTCCTTATTGGACCGAATAAGGTATCATAAGTATCATGAAGGTATTCTTTATTGGAACGAATAAGGAATAACTAACTGGTAACGTATTGCTTATTCGAATTTGGATAACTAACACTAAAACAAAACAAAAATAAAAGTAGCAAATGTATGCTCACGCTCCACAAGATATGCTGATATACTACCAGTTCTCTGCGTAAAAAAACTTAAATCACCAACCTGGCAATATTGACATGCACAAAGAGCTTTAAAAGTATATTCACGTGTTCAGATTTGAATAAGGAATAAGTAACTGGTTAGTTATTCCTTATTCGCGTTTGAATAAGTAACTGGTACTAATACGGTGAAAACCACTTTAAAATACGAAAACACATCTAGAATATCCTACAACTCGACAAAAGACGTTCATATTGGAGATAAATGAGTAAAACACCAATCTGATCGCAGAAAGAGTAGTACAAGACTTGCTACTTATTCGGTTTTGAATAAGGAGTAACTGGTTACTTATTCCTTATTCGTGTTTGAATATGTAACTGGTTCTTATACGATGAAAACAACTTTAAAATACGAAAACACATCTAGAATACCATATTACTCGACAAAAGACGTTCATTAACTTGTAATATGAGGAGATACATGTAAATGAGTAAAAGACCAACCTGATCGCTCAAATAATAGTACAAGTCTTGTTACTTATTCGGCTTTGAATAAGGAATAAGTAACTGTTACTTATTATTTTTTTCGCGTCTGAATAAATAACTGATACTTATACGGTAAAAAAACTTAAAAATACCAAAACACATCTAGAATACATTAAAACTCGACAAAAGACGTTCATATTCTTGTAATATTATGAGTAGATGAATAAGTAAAACACCAATATGATCGCACAAAGAGTAGTGCAAGTCTTGTTACTTATTCGGTTTTGAATAAGGGATAAGTAACTGGTTACTTATTCCTTATTCCTCATTCGCGCTTAAATAAGTAAATGGTACTTATACGATGAAAACAACTTTAAATTACGAAAACACATCTAGAATACCCTAAAAGTCGGCAAAATACGTTCATATACCTGTAATTTTATGAGATAAAAGAGTAAAACACCAATCTGATCGCAGAAAGAGTACTACACGTCTTGTTACTTATTCGGTTTTGAATAAGGTATAAGTAGCTGTTACCTATTCCTTATTCAAAACCGAATAAGTAACAAGACTTGCACTAATCTTTCTGCGATCAGATTGGTGTTTATATAAACGAATATTGCCCACTGTTATGGTATTCTAGATGTGTTTTCGCATTTTAAAGTGGTTTTCATCGTATAGGTACCAGTTACTTATTCAAACCCGAATAAGTAATAAGGAATAAGTAACCAGTTATTTATTCCTTATTCAAAACCGAATAAGTAACACAACTTGTGCAACTTTTTGAGCGATCAGATTGGTCTTTTACTCATTTATCTCGCCAAATTACAAGTATATGAATGTTTTTTGTTGAGTTGTAGGGTATTCTTGATGTGTTTTCCTATTTCAAAGTGGTTTTCACCGTATTAGTACCAGTTACTTATTCAGACGCGAATAAGGAATAAATGACAGTAACTTATTCCTTATTCAAAGCCGAATAACTAACAAGACTTGAACTATTATTAGAGCGATCAGATTTGTGTTTTATTCATTTATCTCCTCATATTGCAAGTTTATGAACGTCTTTTGTCGAGTTTTAGGGTATTCTAGATGTGTTTTCGTATTTTAAAGTTGTTTTCACCGTATAAGAACCAGTTACTTATTCAAACGCGAATAAGGAATAAGGAATAAGTAACCAGTTACTTATTCCTTATTCAAAACCGAATAAGTAGCAAATCTTGTACTACTCTTTCTTCGATCAGATTCGTGTTTTACTTTTTTATCTCCTACAATTACATATATGAACGTCTTTTGTCGAGTTTTAGGGTATTCTAGATGTGTTTTAGTATTTTAAAGTGGTTTTCACCGTATTAGTACCAGTTACTTATTCAAACGCGAATAAGGAATAAGTAACCAGTTACTTATTCCTTATTCTAATGAATATACTTTTAAAGCTCTTTGTGCATGTCAATATTGCAGGTTGGTGATTTAACTCTTTTTTACGCAGAGAACTAGTAGTATGTCAGCAGATTTTGTGGAGCATCAGCATACAATTGCTTCTTTTATTTTTGTTTTTTTTAGTGTTACTTATCCAAATTCGAATAAGCAATACGTTACCAGTTAGTTATTCCTTATTCGTTCCAATAAAGAATAAGTTTGTGATACCTATTCCTTATTCGATCAAATAAGGAATAAATTGCTGTTACTTATTCCTCATTCGTTCGAATAAGGAATAAGTAAATGTTACTTATTCCTTATTCGCTTGAATAAGGATTAAGTAAGTGTTACTTATTCCTTATTGAATAAGGAATAAGGAATAAGGAGTAAGTAACTAACTTTATTGACGTGAATACCCCTGAGTGCAACCTAAAAAGGGGGTTTATCTAAAACTGTTCCCCTTGTATTCAGAGTTAAATTATATTTAAGGCTGGCTCGACTAATCACAAGCCTGAAATCCAGGCTAACCGCTTTTATAGCAATCCATGTCATATCACGGAATTCGCATTGGCTCATACTGCCGTGAAAAGCCAAAAGGCAGTATCTGCTTATACTTTACAAGTAAGCAGATACTACATTTTGGCTTTGCAGAGCAGTATACATGTAATAACGTTATTTAATATTACCAGGGGTCTGAGCTACTATTTGAAACGCCAATGTATGCGAGATTTAAGCGTTGTTGAAGTTTGATATCATTCATTTGACTGCTAGATATAAAAAATAACCTTTAATTATCGCTAAATTTTAGGCCTATAATTTAAATTCTTGAAGTGTGTCTTGCTGTCGCGACTCGCAATTTCAAGTGGGTAGAAATTACTCATGCGTTCAATTTCACCAAACATGTTCAAATCTTGATACTCATTTCATTTCCAGTAACAGTGCAGGATTTTATCGGCTGGTGAAACAAATTTTGCCCTTATACCGCCGGTACCGATTATAATCGGTTTTTTTTACATTTTTTATTAGAATATTGCATATCAGCTTTCACATAGTGAAGATAAAACGTGACATCAATCAGCAAGAATTTTAAAATAGTTGACCTCCATTTTGTCAAATCTGAATAATTTTCACTCACTTGAAGCTGTGGATCGCGTCAGCGGGGAACAACTTCAAGTGGGTGAAAATTAATAATATAATAATTTGGCGGTTAAAGAGTTAAACCGCTTTATAGCCTTGCTTTGCGCTTAGCTCACCTTTCATATTCACCATCATACTTTGAAGAAAATTCAGTCACGATAAAATGTTAAAACTCGCCAAAATACAGACGTTTTAAACTTTATTTTATTGAACCATGTAATTTTTATTCATATTGAGATGTAAATTGTAAAAACCCCATTTCACAACCCAGCGTGAATGGGAATAAAAAACCTGTGTTTTAAAATGGTTGACAGTCATATTGTTGAGTATTTAATCACTACGTCTCCAGAAATAACTGATGACCTGAAGATAAGTGTCCGTCCCATGGACAGAGAAGTTACCTGAAAATTGTGGAATTTTTTGCCCAGAATTTTCTGTCATGCATATAGCCTATGCCTATCATATCACCAAGAAAACACAAGACATAGGGCCTACAGCTAAGTTGTGAAAAAAAACCTAATAAAAGGACAAAACTTTTTTCCCATCACAACTCTGCAAAATATATTTTCCGCACGTTTCAGTATCGTTCCAATGTCCAACATTCCAACATTCAACAGCAAAAATGTGTCTGTAATAGATTAATATAATTCATTGGAATAGAGGGGGGCATTATAATTGTCAATTTATCAAATTAATTTACTAAACGAATGTGAAACGTACTATGATTTGACCCACCCAACTATTGCCACATGCACTGAAATGATATAGCCATACTGAACGTAGGCTTACTTAGACCTGTGCTCTTTTAAAAATACGTTGGACAAACATTGAAGCAAGACAAATTCAACGTATCTGGATTTTCTGTGTCCCAGCAAACAAGAAGCGTGGATTAAATCTTGGTGTAATGCATTGCCGTCGCCGACGGAGGACCACTTGCATAACATTTGTACAACGTCGGCCCAACGTCTTCGACATTGGTCCAACATTGTACAAATGTTATACAACTGTTTTATGTTTGCTGGGATTATAAGCTACCATCATTGAATGGTTGTGAGGATCGTGGGCGTGAGTATGGGAATAGCTCATTGTACTGACTGACGCCTGTGATATTCACGGCAGCCATTAGTAGAATGTCTGGGACACAATATCTCTCCTACGATTCATCACGTCTTTCAATTTCATCTGATGGTCACATATTCTATATTTGTTGATATTGCTGTGCAAAGACAAAAGGCAGAATCAGCTTACTTGTAAAGTAAGCAGATACTGCATTTGGCTTTGCACACTAGAATACCTTATGTGACTCCAGACACTTTATAATCCAGCTATCATGCAAGGTTTCTGATATATTGAACAAAATTAGGATAAAATTGCAGCCAATCAAGCAATTTTGCAATTATATATATATGTGCAAACTGTCATCGGGGTTATTCTTGTGAAAAACCCGGACATTTTATACAGTTTCGTGTTTTAGACGACATATTGTTGTGGGCACATCATTACTAGCACATCAATGCTGGTTTGATGTTGGGCCACCGTCTACGACACTGGACCAATATAATTGGTTTGGGGTTGAGATGGGAAAGCAGAGAAATTGACCAGAATGACAAAGAAAAATTCCATGAATTAAAAAAGTCAAAAAATGGGTGGAGGGGGGGGGGGGGTAAAGCCCCTTGAAACACACCTAAGGATCGCCCATGTAAGGGTCTATATTCTGACAGTTCATTATTCCGACATAACAATACTAGCGAAAGTGAAGACTAACGAATAGCAATGAAGACGAGTCCATGGTATGGGTATAGGCCTACATATCTATCTAAATAAGGTTTTTTAACTCTTTTAAGTGCTGCATCGCTCGTTGACTTATCATTTGAAAGTGGCATTGGTGACACAAATGTCAGCTTCAGATGAATGAAAATACCCTCGTTTAAAAAGTAGACCTGCTATAGGTCTAATAATTATTTACAATCGACCCCGCTACAAAATGTTACTAAAAAAGACAAATTCCCTAATGGTGCGTACTGCTTATATAAAATACACAAGTTTTTAAATACGTCTTAATTTTGGCATCACACGACTGCGCAACAATTACCACATTCTTTTCGATATATTTGAAAATTCTCAGGGGTTATAAATAGATAACCCCCTAATATGTGATAACACTGTCTCCAAAAAAATATCAGAATTACTTTTATGTATTTCAGGACCCCTCAGCCGTAGGCTCGGTCCATCAACATCAAGAAATATGAATGCATGCACATGTAGTCCTAAGATAAAAAAAAGAAGTAATCACACTTACAGCCCTCTTGGTTCCCGTGAAATTAGGTCAAGGTCACGGGATATATTGAACTTGATCTCCAGATTAGTGTCATGTATACGAGGTGAAAAAATGAAGGCCCCAAGTTAAGGCGTTATAAAGTTATCACGTTTACAAGCCATTTTGGTTTCCGTGACCTTGAAATCAGGTCAACGTCACTGAATGTCAAACTTGACCTTCAGATTAGTGTCAAACACATGAGGTAAAAAAATTAAGGCCCTAAGTGAAGGCGTTATGAAGTTATCGCGCTTACAAGCCATTTTGGTTGTTTCCGTGACCTTGAAATTAGGTCAAGGTCACTGAATGTCGAACTTGACCTTCAGATTAGAGTCATACACATGAGTTAAAAAATGAAGGTCCTAAGTCAAGGCGTTAAGAAGCGCTTACAAGCATCTGCAGCACCCGCCCGCCCGCCTCTGGTGATCAATATACCCCACAGCCTTAATGGCTGAGGGGCAAAAATGTTGTTGCAATATGCTAAATAGATCGCTAGTATTGTTTGCATTGAATTAAAGCAACTTAAAATGTATATATCAGCATGTGGGTGGCCAAAACCTGGAACGTTGTTTAAATTCTTGACCTGGGACATAACAGAAAATAAACCTGCTATTGCTATAAGAATAATAATAAAAAAGACAAAAAACGAGAGTAAAATTGCATCTAACTTTACTTGTTCACAACATGTAAATGCCAAGGGCTACAAAATGATGCACGTTACCCGTACAAAGCTCTATACTATAAATATTGACAAAAGTCTATACTATATAATATTTATATAAATATAATATGCAGTAATCATCTACAAGTCTATCACTTTTAGTTGTGGTAGCATTTCTGCCGTGAACATTACAACACAAAATTACACATCTGGATGACTAAAGAAAGCATGTGTAGTACAATTAATGTATAGTGATTTGCAAGTATTGGCAGAGACTAAAGAGTGTATGACCGCATTGCCATGGTATCACGTAAAATAAGAAGTGCTCTGAAATGCTTATATTCAATTAAATTTTGCATTATTGATGAAATTCAATATTTTAGCTTCAATATATACAGCAAAAATATGTTGTTGTGTATCTTTCAAGCTAAATCTATCAACAGTATTGTTGGCACTGAATTTACGCAAATTAAATTTTAAACATCAGCACATGGGTTTCCATTTTCAAAACAAACAGGCTGTTCCCCCTCGTTTGGAGGGACAGTGTGAAGCCATAGAAATCGCATATGCCTGTAGACAAAAACCAAAGATACACAATTTTTTCAGAGATCATGATGTGAGGTGCTAAGTCTTGTGTTTAATCATTTAGGTTAAATAATATAATCTTGATGTACATTTGAATTCTGTATATTTTATATTCTTGAAGCGACATATGCACATTCTTTTTGTAAAAGTAGCCTTAAGAATTATAGGGGTGGAAACATACAGTTAACAAAAAGGCAAATATAATGAGCTTCAAAATGTTAAATTCATTTTTTAAATAATCTAATAAACATAATTTTAATTCATTGTACATTAAAGTAAATGCTTGTTAATTGTCTTTGGTTAGACAGGAGAAAAAAAGCATTGTATAATAAAGTACCATTATAATAAATGTTTTGATCAATTATGTAGAAGGCATTAAAAATACTATGTTCACTAACATACTGGAGTCAATTATTTGTCACTTCGAAGTGTTTGTGCATATATAGATACAATTTGCATATGTAAATTACAAAAGATCTCCACTTACTAGATAGACCTACTAGATAGAATAATAATAACATATACACTATAATTCTACCACCAATCGCAATATAATTTAACAGGTATGAATTATGCATAGCACCAACATATATACATGGCAGTCGGAAATCAAGTTGAACCAGTTAAATAGCAGATATGTCTGTTATCAAGCACATATTAGTTACATTTTCTACAGAGAATAATATATCAGTGACATTTGGCAACAAGGAGATCTTTGAACTCAGAAAAAAATACAATGTTCATCTATTTATTATAGAATGGATAAGTAGCGCAATATTGCATAATCAACTTCAAATTAACAACTTATTTGAATTTAGAGAAAGTGGTGAAGAGACAAATCTGTTTTTTCAGCTTTTTAAATTAGTTATTTTGTGTAATAAAATTAATCCGCAAAGGCAGAATAAAGTGGATATGTTGATATACATGTACATGTATAGTCATCAGGTTGATGAATATTTCTAGATGAAAATATTTTCCCAAATTAAGTCAAAATTTTAAATTAGAAGAGAAAGCAGATACAAAGATGATTTATACAGTTATTGCATGTATGTCTTATGAGTATTCATATAATATATTATTTATTTTGAGTTGTGTTGTGTTTTTTAATAAATAGTGAAGATGTCAGATTCACAAGAAATATATGCATCTATAATAATAGCAAATTAAGTACACAAGCTAAAAATATAACTATAATAAGAAAATTATACAAACAAAAACTGTACAAAAACATGTATGAAAAAACTGTTACTCAATAAACTAACATAACAGTTTATTTCGTTGTCAAGTGGAGATAACTAAAAAACTATAACTATAACGTAATATATTTTCTTCAAGCGAGGTTATCCACGATGAGTTGTATACAGATGCCAGCCTGTCAAGAACTCAGTTAGAATAACAATTTATACATTATAAAATAAAGGAAGCAGACAACCTTGAATATAATCTTATAAAGTATGATATATGAAAATAATAATACTTCTTTCACAAAGACAGCATCAGTATAAAACATTTCATTCATAATAATTAACCATGAAATTGCTAATATTTTGTGTGAAAAACAATACAAGCTTGAAAATATTTTAATTTAGGATCAGAAATATTTTTTCAATTTAATTAGGCTTAAAGTCTGTACTTGACATAGATATTTTTCGTGTGTAAGACTACATGTACATTATTAAACAGAAATTTAATCTTTGAGATCTACAACACTTGATACTATTGAAAATCAGAAGTAAATTTAAAACACTGTGATTTTGTGTAAATTGCGGCACTAAAACACAGGTAAAAATAGATACATTAGCCATCCAATTTTATAATATCAAGATACGTGCAGTGTTCAGGTTACTAATAACTAGACATGGAATATCAGTTTTGACCGGCTTTATTATCTGCGTACAGTTCAAGTAGTGACAGGTGACAACAGTATATGTCCGAGCCGAGATACACCTCTTAGTCTTCAGCCTCCTTGTGAACAAAGGCAGTCAATACAGAGCCTTCTGTAGGAGGTAAACTAGTGAACTCCACCTGTTCATCTTCATCCTCATCTTCATCTTCTGTAATATATCAATCATAACAGGATCAGTACACTGTATGTACAAAACCCATATCAGGGTTGTCACTCGGGGATATTTCAAAATTCCCCTACTAACAGTTACAAACAGTTGTCTATAGTTGGCAACCTATGATCATCGACTTTCTGTCTGGCAGGGCTTTAACAAGAGCGCTGACACTAACGATATGCCCAGTGTGTATTTGATCTCAACATTTTCAACTGATGAAGCAATTAAAAAACACCATCTGTTTGAATAAGGCTAAATGAATTCCTCATACGGTGTAGCATAGAAATTTAACCTCAAGGTGGATGGAAGACTGGATTCGAACACATGGATGTTTTTCATAAATTATAGTCTAAAGAACAAAAATAACAATGTTCCAGACATAGGGCCTATACAATGCTATATTATCAATATCAAGTGAAACATGGCATCTGAAAATAAGTTCCAACCATCTGAACTTTGGTATCATATAGGCAGTGACATTTTTTATTGAAAGTATTTTATTCAATATTATATGTCAGATGACTAGCAGGTAAGAGATAAATGTCTTATTGCTGGTTCAACATTTGTTGAACAAACAGACTTTTTACCCTTTCACCGCTGAGCCCAACCATAATTGTTTTTATATGTGAAAATTTCAGGTTAAATCAGTTATCTGAGTGTAAAAACATCTAACATTTGCAAATGTTTGGTCTCAAATTAAACACATGTAAGTAATTTTCACTACCTTAAGTTGTGGGTCACGGCAGAGAACCACAACTTAAGTGGGTGATAATTTAAATACGATAACTCAGCGGAAAAAGGGTTACATCAACAAATGTTAGTTATTTGCCAATGATACTTAAACCTTAAAGCGCTGATTTAAAAAAAAAAAAAAAACATGTAGACCAAAGGGTTATTTTCAATTTGTAATCATCATAAATGTCTTGGTTAGCTTTTTCTGACTCATTTGAATACCTATGTGATAGGTCTACGGCCATTATAAATAATTTTACTCCTACAGTGCGGAGAGCGACTTTAGTCTTCAGAATCTGACGTCTACAGACGTAAGATTCTGACGACTAAAGTCGCTCCCCATGCTGTAAGGGTTAAGAAACCACTATTTCTGGTTGTTCTTCTGTGATGTTACTTACCAGCTGGGATTGCTGCAAATGATTTATGTGAGGGAGCGTAAAGCACCATCAAGGCGACTACATAGATGTTCCACATGCCATATACACCTGAAAAAACCCCAGAGAATTATACAAGGCATCTAATAAACAGTATCCATTAGCACTATCCTTATGTCGGGCAAGTATGCGGCAGTATTTTGCAATTATGACTGGCCCTTTCAGCCACCAAAATTTGAAGAAGAATAATTGTTACTTTTACTAATATAGGCCTAAGCACACTTGGACCAATATGACGTTCAAATGAGTTGTTAACCTGCAAAAACTTTCTTTGTTAATTTTTGAAAAAAAAATATTTTCCCTTACTGACATTTCAGGACTGAATTTCATGCTTTTATTTCACATAATTCCCATGATTATCTGAGGACCCAGAGAAACTTGTCATAACTAAAAATATCCTGAAGCCAACTCCTGAAATGAGTTGATTATAAAACGTAATACAGTAGGATGTATTTTACCTGTGAGGAAAGCACTCGAGTATTGCAGCTTGTTCTTCTCTCCCCATTTCCACTCACTCTCGCTCACCTCACCCAAGATAAAGAAGATGACAGTCATGGCAGCACAAAACAGTGTGACGCCCATCAGAAAGCGAAAACGGAAGATCAAACCCTGAAATCATACAGTCATAATAAATCAACACATCACATCATGTGATTTGTTGTTCTGGTACAGTGAATACTATCATTTGAACGGTGGTATTAATTATTTGGAAGTGGGCGGATATATACAGTAAATCTTAAATGGTCCATTCATTGATTTACTGCAACCTAACGATTCCATTCTACGTTATTTTAGTTAAAAACTACAGGGACACATGGTTTCGTCTTTCCCATTTTTTAGCCCGGATATATTCAGTTGTGGAAATGTCAAGAGACCTTCATATCCCAAATTTATTCGGTGTGTAGTGTGAAGGGTTAAAATAAAAGATTATAATATTGTATTCTAAAAATGATATCATCTTTATCCGAAATATTCTATTTTGAATTGCCTTCCCTAACTTGCTAAGGACCATTGAAAAATACTTAAACCTTCAATTTGACAAATCTGCATCATTTTAAAGTTGTGGAATACCACAGCAGGCAAAACTTCAAATGAATGTAAATATGATTAAATACTTATGAAATTAGAAAAATATATAAAATTTAAATCCACTTGAAGATGTGTCTCGCTTCCGTGCCCACAACTTACAGTGGGTGAAAATGATAATGATCAAATTGAATCAAAACATATATCTTCAAATCAAGCAAATTAAGAGTTTGTCTCTCCTTCAATTTTTCGTGTTTTAAGGTCAAATAAAAAGAGAGTATGGACATGATTAGCATAGGGCTTAATATTGATGGTGCAGGTGCAATTTTGTATTCATTGGAAATAATCTTTCAAAGAAAAATAAATTATATAGAAAAAAACATGTGGAAGTATATTATGCACATAGGCTTTAGTTTATTCTTCAAGTGTTGGTGTCATGTGATAAATGCAAAAATGTTACACTACAGGGTTCAATTTGTTTTGGAAATATTGTGTACATAGCGAATTGCAAGAATGCTCCAGACTCCCTAGGTTTTCCTATTACTGAACATGAAATATTTCACAAATAAATTTCAAGTTTGATTAGCAATTGGTCAAAATTGTGTAGCTTTTCGCAATGCGATACAGCATAAATTGAATCCTGCACTAGCAAGTAAAATGTAAAGAATAACAAAATCTTTGAAAAAAACTTACTGTATAAAATTTCCTCCTGGATTTGTTCATGCTGGGCAACGATGCTTTCTTGTCGCTGATGTTGCGAAATACCTTGTAGACCATATAGCAGAGGAAGAGGAAGTAGACTCCGGCAGCTAGCCCTGCCAGGACAATGAACGCCAACTTCATCAAGTTAAAGATTCAAATACATAGATTAATGTCTACACTGCTACCCCAGTAATTATAATCATATCAACATTTGTGATAATGTCGTTTACACTCTGGCAGTGATGATTCTACTCCAGATATGGCCAGTACTAGAAGTGTTACAGATATGCTTTTGATGGACATTCAGTCATTGTATTGTAATTTTAAAATAAGTTTTCAGCCTTTTTAATAAACATGAGCAGAAAATGTGGTTAATCATACGAAAGTAGCGTGTGAAAATTACTCATGCATGTTTAAATTGAGATCAGATATTGGCAAATATTTATGTTTAAACACCCACTTTACGTATGTGAACGATCATTGTGATTAGCGGTGAAAGGGTTAATGTCATATCATGGGAAAGGCCACTATGGATAATACTGCACTACTATTCACCAAATTTGTGTCCTAGAGTCAGTATTTTTCTTTTCTGCAGTCAGTATTTTTCTGTACTGTAGTCAGTATTTTTCTGTTCCGGAGTCAGTATTTTTCTCTCCTGTAGTCAGTATTTTGCTGTTCTGGAGTCAGTATTTTTCTGTTTTGGAGTCAGTGTTTTTCTCTTTTGTAGTCAGTATTTTACTGTCCTGTAGTCAGTATTTTTCAGTTATGGAGTCAGTATTTTTCTTTTCTGGAGCATGTTTTTCTCTCCTGTAGTCAGTATTTTTCTGTTCTGGAGTCACTATTTTTCTCTCCTGTAGTCAGTATTTTTCTGTCCTGGAGTCAGTATTTTTCTGTCCTGTAGTCAGTATTTTTCTCTCCTGTAGTCAGTATTTTTTTGTCCTGGAGTCAATATTTTTCTGTCCTGTAGTCAGTATTTTTCTGTCATGTAGTCAGTATTTTTCTGTTCTGGAGTCAGTATTTTTCTGTTTTGGAGTCAAGTGTTCTTCTCTCCTGTAGTCAGAATTTACTGGCCTGGGGTCAGTATTTTGCTCTTGTAGTCAGTAATTTTGGTGCTGAAGTCAGTATTTTTCTCTGTAAATTTGCATCAGCAATTCTAACTTTAAATTAATGAATACAAATTGTAGCAGGACAATATAGCCTAATAAAATATGCTCATATTAAAAAGGATACAGCAACATTGGATCCGGCTTTGGTGGACCAGATGCTGTAGAAAGGATTCCGCAGCTGTACGCCTCTGAAAGATAAAAAAACACTAATCCAAGTGAGAAAATTTAAGCATCCCGGTCAATTGTATAAACCAATCAGGTCAATAAAGATAAATAAATCGGCCATTGTTTTTATAGTGATAATGAAGCCTAATCAGAGATATTCAGCTAATCATGGTTTTAAAGAATTAGCTCCAAAATCTCATTCACAAGAAAAACTAATCAGATCAATAAAGTGCATCAATCAAGAGGAATTCAACTCAATTCAACGAGCTCAGTACTCGTGAAGCCACGTAATGTCATGAATACAGGTAAAATATTATCTTCGACTCAATTCATTAACACACCAAAATAAACAAGAGCTCTGAAGCTACTGATGTCCATTGATAGCCATTAATTAAAGTCAATAATGGCCTCAACAAAGGTTAAAAATTACCGTAGGTCAGAGGTCATAACTTCCGAAAAGGCACATCTACACACCGTGAGAGATGTGTGTGCTCAAAACAATCAAGCAAACCCTTTCCAAGCTATCGTCCCGAAACTGAGGATTAGGTCAAAGGTCATAACCCCCAAAAGGCACAGCTACACCCCCTGAGAGATGTGTGTATGCAATGTGAAAACAATCCAGCAAAATATTTCTGAGATATAGTTCGAAAACTTAACTCATCCGCCATCACTTAAAGTCACTAATGGCCTCAAAATCAAAGGTAAAAAAAGGTCAAAGGCCGTAACCTCCAAAAGGCACATCTACACCCAGATGTGTGCATGCAATTTAGCTAATGGTTTCAGAGAAATCATCCGGAAACAGAACCTATCCATGCTCCATTAAATAAATCAATAATGGCCTCCACATCAAAGGTAAAAAATTGGGTCAAAAGTAATAACCCCCAAAAGGCACATCTACACCCAATGGGGGGTGTGTGTGTGCGATATGAAAACAATCCAGCGACGTTTTTCAAGATATCGTCTGAAAACTGAACTTATCCGCCATCGATTAAAGTCAATAATGGCCCCAAAATCGAAGGTCATAACTCCGAAAAGTCACATGTACACCCC
Organism: Flabesymbios commensalis; assembly: GCA_964017125.1. Classification (NCBI taxonomy): domain Eukaryota; kingdom Metazoa; phylum Annelida; class Polychaeta; order Terebellida; family Flabelligeridae; genus Flabesymbios; species Flabesymbios commensalis. The sequence continues at coordinate 115,504,797 of OZ024902.1, read as the reverse complement.
CCTGATGTGTGCATGCAATATCAACACAATCCGGTTAACGGTTGCCCAGATATCGTCCGGAATAGAAGCGCAGACACACAGCCAGACATGCTGCTGACAATATCCCCCGCTTTTACTTCGCGGGCGGGTGATAAAAAGGCTGCAGTATTCTCAAAAACCTAATCAAAACTTTCCCATTTGGCAGCTAAGCTCCACATACAGAATCACAAGTGGTTAGGACTTGCTGTTCTCATGTAAGGGCCTATATACAATAACAGAAGTTTGATGAGCCATTTTGAGAAAATAGCATGCACAGAATCAACAAATTTACTTGAAACTAGAAAAGGAGTTCCTTTAGCCTGTTTGAGTGCTTTAGACAAAAAATTGGCCCAATATTTTGTAAACATAACTGTATTGGTTTTCCTCATGGGCCAGAATCCTAAATGTCCAGGATATAATTATTGAAAGAACCAAGGAGACAAGTAAGGCCTATTCCTTCCACCACCATCGCTGATAAGTCAGTGTACGCGTCTATACGATATACCTGGTATAATAGGTGTAGGCCTACCCAACCAATACTGGTTAAATGTTGGGCCAGCGTCGCAGCCCATTGCTTGTTCAATGCTGGTCAATGCGTATTCAACGCTGGCCCAACATTGAAACAGAATTGGGTGATTGTTTCGTGTTTGCTCTGACTATGGGTGCACTTTATTCACCGAAAGGGCACTACCCGAATAACACGATACATTGGCCCAATTGTGAAATAATGTTGGGCCACTGTCTGCGACGCTGGGACAATATTACTCCAACCAAAACACTTTAGGTTATTAGCCAGGAATATAATCTTGAATGTCTTTATTTTTGAAGACTTTTTAAACACAAAAGTACTTAACCTAGGGACCTCAAATGTTATATCTGTAGTTGGACATGTTCATAAGGACTGGTGTACAGATATGTCAACCGTTGCCGACACACAGCACCCCTCTTTCCCCTGAATAAGACACAAACTCAGGCAAATAATAACTTAATAGAATACCGGCTGTAGCTCTGTCCTAATAATTGGTATTTGAAAGTCATCGGAGCTAAATCTTTAAATGTATGTGGGCCAGATGGACAAGAAAATCAACAACTTTAGGAAAGGTTTAAACAAATTAGAGGAAAACCAAAACATATAGCTGACTATATTTCACATGAATTTATTTTCACTGTAATATAAAACGAGGCTAATATATAACTCACCGCTCACACATTTCAAAAATGAAGAGACAAATACATGCAAATGCCACTGCACTGAGATGCTTCCAGTAATAGGTCAAGCGGCTACGCTGTACTTTGTCCTGCAATAACAAAAAGTGATATCAGAATTGATTAGAGTAAAAATTGTAGATGAGCATTCAGAATATCCTGCAATAAACAAGAACGGAAGTATTCTGTGTCTGTTATAGAGCACTGATGTTGATTTAAATCATCACAATAATTCTGTGTTTTGAGAAATATATATAAAATCTGTGACAGTGACGAATGCTGTGAAGTAAATTTATCAAATTCAACCAAATTTTTGGTCACTCGAATTTGAAGAAGAAGAAGAAAAAAAATGCTTATTCAACAAATGACACTGAAAAAATACAAATTAAATAACATGTCAGGATGACTACCATTAAGACTCAAAGAGTCACTGGCATGGAAGCCACCTAAGTATAAATAATATAAAATATAAAATACTATATAATATAGTAAATCACGATACAAAAATATCATACAAAATATTATGCAGCTTGTCAGATCAAATTTAAAAGGGACTGTGCAAATGAAAAAGTTTGGATAAATATGGGATAGGATTTTAACTCAAAACATAAATTTATCAAATTTCAATAATCTCCACCCAGCTGAAACTGTCACTCGCGTCAGCGAGACACAGCCACAAAATAGGCGATAATTACAAAATAAAAAACATTGTGGCCAAAAGGAAAATGTATATATAAATATATATATATATACATACACACATACATATTCAGTGCATTAGGTAGGTGTTGTCAAATAACAATTATGAATTAGACAAATGTCAGAATATTTCTCTATTAGATAGTGTTTAGTATATTGTCCAAAACCTTTTAAACTATGAGTGAGTACCTTTTCTAAAATTGATAAATATGTGGTATTTAATAAATGTGGCATTTGGTTTCTGATACAGTTACGAGCAAACTCATGTTTAAAATGGGCATTCCTCAGTTTGTTTTTCCCCCTTGTGTTATAATCATGAATGTCAGAGTTTAGAGCAAGATTAAAGTCATAAAAATGATCAAGAAGAATGTTGTTTATTAATTTAAAATAAAATTTTAGTTGTTGATGAAGATGTATATCATTTACTTTCAAAATATTGAATTTTTTAAAGATAGGATCAGAGTGTGTATAAAAACTACCTTTAACAATATTTCGAATTGCTTTTTTTGAAGTTTTAAAATCCGATTTGAATCATGACCCCATGCTAATATGCAATAATTAATATGTGGAACAATGAGAGAATTGTAAATGGTCAATAGTGTTTTTTGTGGTATTAAGTGTTTAAGTTTATTAATCACACCTATTGTCTGCGATATTTTATTTCCTATTTTATTAACATGTGAATTCCATTTAAGGTGTTTATTCATAATTAGCCCAGATAATTAAATTAATCCACACATTCGATTAATGTATTGTTTATTTTTAATTTTTTAATTTGAAGATTGCGAGACCCAATTTAAGTGATTGTAAATTTAGGAGCTCTGAGGGTTAATATTAATAATTGACATTAACCCTTAGAGCTCTAAGGGTTAATATTAATAGATTGACATGTAATAATCACAATTAACCCTAAAGCTATAAAATACTAATTTTACCCATTTGAGGTTGTGACAAAAAATTAACAGGATTTTTTAAATAAATATCTGTGCCACAGGTATTCTACTTCTACTTTTACTGACACACTAACCATCATATGTTCACCAGCAAATATGACCCAGAAGCAGAGGAGAACGGAGTAGAAGATTCCCTGGCGTATGTCAGTGAGAAGAGCGGAGAAGTACATGTTAGTCCACAGACTGAACCATTCCAACGGCACTACAAACCATTAATTATTATCACAACATTTTAACATTACAAGCCTGCACATATATAATAATACATGACTTGCTCATAACAATTATATAGTGCTGTCTACGACATACAAATCAAAAACACGAGTTTCTAGAAATCAGTTTAAATGCATAAAAAATTGACAACCTATTGATAAAATTTATCTGTCGTGAGCAATTAGAAAGGAATTACCCTACTTGGACCTTGAGTATAACCATTTCTAAGATACTATTATAAACACATTATTATTATCAGTGATGTTTGATCAATGCTAGAGATTAGCTACATATTCAATACATAAATTCTCTTTGCATAACAAACTCCATTGCATAACAACAATCCATTTGAATGGAGATTACTTAATTCACCACAAACTGATGTTAAACAAAAATACCACATTTGAACTTAATTGTGATTATAGACTGAAACTTGTGTTTCTGTGATATACCATAACTTTATAAGTTCTTTATATGTGTTTGTGTGCGATGTTTTATAAAGTTAATTAGAATATCTGCACATCATCATGTATATATCAAGCGCAGAAATATACACAAAGTAATTACTTACAATTCAAAAAAGACATAGCAAGCCCAACGGCAAATAATGACCTGAAAGATAAAAATAATAACTGTGAAATGGGAGTCAAAGTGATACGATTACTTTCAAAAATGTTTTATAATGTACATGTATGACAAAAACTATACCGTAATTGCTGGACTATACCACACACTGGTCTATACCGCGCAGAAGATCCAAATAGGCCTTTCTTAGTGCTTGAGCCTTACACACAGCGCACCCTTTATTTACCGCGCAGTTCAAAATATCGCCGTGACACAGCAGTCGCCAATGCTAATGGTATGTTAGTAAGATTTATTTGTGACGGCTTGGTTTAAAGATATATTAGATTGTGCTTAGTATTATTATAATATATAATAATAATAATTACCAATTAATACTTTCATGTTTAGTTAAACGTGTTGCGGATCAATGGAGTCACTTAATTAACACAAATATACACATGTTTCTGTACTCCGTCATTCGGCCACGTGGGAACTAGCTAGTTGTGGATAGCCAGTACACACATAGCCGAAGTCCCAACCGCCATACGGTAATCAGGTAATGGCTTCACTGAATGTGTGACATTTTACAGCCACAGGCCGCGATTAACCTGCAAATAATTTACCAGCGCATATCATCTCCGAATGTTTTTTATGTGAGCACAACGATATATAGAATGAACGTTGATAGAAATGAGTCGAGGAAATATAGGTTAATGCGGGTATAAAAATGTGACATATCATTTTCAAATAGTGGGTGAAATTTCGAAACTGCAAGCCCCAGAATATCATCTAGACACTCGCCGTTGGCCCGCCAGTGAAGCACGTGGTATGTCACGTGTGGTGTATGCGCATATAGGAGATGTATATGTATGTAGATGTGAAGTTTGCAGACATGCATGTATCTGTATTACACGCAAACGGGTAGATCTTTAAAAGTCATCATGACATACTATCGCCACTAAAAACCCCCCTAACATGTTTATAATTATGTCTTGTACAATGTCGGCGTGTCAGTTATCATTTATTGAGCACTTAATCCTTCTGACAGGAGAGTACAGTGACAACCCAGCAAACACAGGGCATTGACCCAATGTTGTTCTAATGTTGGCCTGCCGTTTTCAACATCGGCGCAACATTTAAACAACATTGGGTCAATGCCTTGTGTTAGCTGGGAAGTGACATGACATAACTAGACCGCTTGTACTTTTTTCTGCCTAATGTGGCGTGTTTATTCACGCGTTAACACTTCCATCATAGATTATAACGGCGCCAGCGCGATGACAATACTACTGCCCTTTCACAGCTCAATGCTCTCATCTGAGCGATCAGACATGTTAATCAGTGATCTAGCCGCACACATCGCGCACTTGTTCTATACCGCACAATAGCTAAAAAAAAAGGTAGCGCGGTATAGTCCGGTAATTACGGTAGTACCTCTCAAGGAGATTTGCATTTCTTTCCATCATTGTGATGCGGCGCCAGTACCAGACAAGACAGCCAAGGACCAGAGGAAAAAGCACTGTTTTCATGGCAAACCATACTTTAGTGAACCCTCCATTCTGGTGAATAACCTGCATATGAAGAGATAATAGAAAAGTATTATATCATATTTAACATGGGACTTTCAAACAATGCTATATTAATCATGTCAATGGAAAAACAGAAATACCGGTCCCACATTGACCGTTGTCCTGCTGAATAATTGATACAGAATCAGAGATACCGGTCCCACATTGACCGTTGTCCTGCTGATTAATTGTTACAGAATCAGAGATACCGGTCCCACATTGACCGTTGTCCTGCTGATTAATTGTTACAGAATCAGAGATACCGGTCCCACATTGACTGTTGTCCTGCTGATTAATTGTTACAGAATAAGAGATACCTGTCCCACATTGACCGTTGTCCTGCTAATTAATCGTTACAGAATCAGAGATACCAGTCCCATATTGACTGTTGTCCTGCTGATTAATTGATACAGAATCAGAGATACCGGACCCACATTGACCGTTGTCCTGCTGAATAATTGATACAGAATCAGAGATACCAGTCCCACATTGACCGTTGTCCTGCTGATTAATTGTTACAGAATCAGAGATACCGGTCCCATATTGACCGTTGACCTGCTGATTAATTGTTACAGAATCAGAGATACCAGTCCCACATTGACCGTTGTCCTGCTGATTAATTGTTACAGAATCAGAATTACCGGTCCCACATTGACCGTTGTCCTGCTGATTAATTGTTACAGAATCAGAGATACCGGTCCCACATTGACCGTTGTCCTGCTGATTAATTGTTACAGAATCAGAGATACCGGACCAACATTGACCGTTGTCCTGCTGAATAATTGATACAGAATCAGAGATACCGGTCCCACATTGACCGTTGTCCTGCTGATTAATTGCTACAGAATCAGAGATACCGGACCCACATTGACCGTCGTCCTGCTGAATAATTGATACAGAATCAGAGATACCAGTCCCATATTGACCGTTGTCCTGCTGATTAATTGTTACAGAATCAGAGATACCAGTCCCACATTGACTGTTGTCCTGCTGAATAATTGTTACAGAATCAGAGATACCAGTCCCACATTGACCGTTGTCCTGCTGATTAATTGTTACAGAATCAGAGATACCAGTCCCACATTGACCGTTGTCCTGCTGAATAATTGTTACAGAATCAGAGATACCGGTCCCACATTGACCGTTGTCCTGCTGATTAATCGTTACAGAATCAGAGATACCAGTCCCACATTGACTGTTGTCCTGCTGATTAATTGATACAGAATCAGTTATACCCATCCCACATTGACCGTTGTTTTGCAAATTAATTGTTACAGAATCAGAGATACCGGTCCCACATTGACCGTTGTCCTGCTGATTAATTGATACAGAATCAGTTATACCCATCCCACATTGACCGTTGTTTTGCAAATTAATTGTTACAGAATCAGAGATACCGGTCCCACATTGACCGTTGTCCTGCTGATTAATTGATACAGAATCAGTTATACCCATCCCACATTGACCGTTGTTTTGCAAATTAATTGTTACAGAATCAGAGACACCGGTCCCACATTTACCGTTGTCCTGCTGATTAATTGTTACAGAATCAGAATTACCGGTCCCACATTGACCATTGTCCTGCTGAATAATTGTTACAGAATCAGAGATACCGGACCCACATTGACCGTTGTCCTGCTGAATAATTGATACAGAATCAGAGATACCGGTCCCACATTGACCGTTGTCCTGCTGATTAATCGTTACAGAATCAGAGATACCAGTCCCACATTGACTGTTGTCCTGCTGAATAATTGTTACAGAATCAGAGATACCGGTCCCACATTGACCGTTGTCCTGCTGAATAATTGTTACAGAATCAGAGATACCAGTCCCACATTGACCGATGTCCTGCTGATTAATTGTTACGGAATCAGTGATACCCATCCCACATTGACCATTGTCCTGCTGATAATTTGTTACAGAATCAGGGATAACGGTCCCACATTGACCGTTGTCCTGCTGATTAATTGTCACAGAATCAGAGATACCAGTCCCACATTAACTGTTGACCTGCTGATTAATCGTTACAGAATCAGAGATACCGGTCCCACATTGACCGTTGTCCTGCTGATTAATTGTTACAGAATCAGAGATACCCATCCCACATTGACCGTTGTCCTGCTGATTAATCGTTACAGAATCAGAGATACCGGTCCCACATTGACCGTTGTCCTGCTGATTAATTGCTACAGAATCAGAGATACCAGTCCCACATTGACCGTTGTCCTGCTGATTAATCGTTACAGAATCAGAGATACCGGTCCCACATTGACCGTTGTCCTGCTGATCAATTGTTACAGAATCAGAGATACCTGTCCCACATTGACCGTTGTCCTGCTGATCGAATGTTACAGAATCAGTGATACCAGTCCCACATTGACCGTTGTCCTGCTGATTAATTGTTACAGAATCAGATATACCAGTCCCACATTGACCGTTGTCCTGCTGATTAATTGTTACAGAATCAGAGATACCGGTCCCACATTGACCGTTGTCCTGTTGATCAATTGTTACAGAATCAGAGATACCTGTCCCACATTGACCGTTGTCCTGCTGATTAATTGCTACAGAATCAGAGATACCAGTCCCACATTGACCGTTGTCCTGCTGATTAATTGTTACAGAATCAGATATACCAGTCCCACATTGACCGTTGTCCTGCTGATTAATTGTTACAGAATCAGAGATACCGGTCCCACATTGACCGTTGACCTGCTGATTAATTGTTACAGAATCAGAGATACCAGTCCCACATTGACCGTTGTCCTGCTGATTAATTGTTACAGAATCAGATATACCCATCCCACATTGACCATTCTCCTGCTGATCGAATGTTACAGAATCAGTGATACCCATCCCACATTGACCGTTGTCCTGCTGATTAATTGTTACAGAATCAGAGATACCTGTCCCACATTGACCGTTGTCCTGCTGATCGAATGTTACAGAATCAGTGATACCCATCCCTCATTGACCGTTGATCGCTGATTAATTGTTACAGAATCAGAGATACCGGTCCCACATTGACCGTTGTCCTGCTGATTAATTGTTACAGAATCAGATATACCAGTCCCACATTGACCGTTGTCCTGCTGATTAATTGTTACAGAATCAGAGATACCGGTCCCACATTGACCGTTCTCCTGCTGATCGAATGTTACAGAATCAGTGATACCTGTCCCACATTGACCGTTGTCCTGCTGATTAATTGTTACAGAATCAGTGATACCAGTCCCACATTGACCGTTGTCCTGCTGATTAATTGTTACAGAATCAGAGATACCGGTCCCACATTGACCGTTCTCCTGCTGATCGAATGTTACAGAATCAGTGATACCCATTCCACATTGACCGTTGTCCTGCTGATTAATTGTTACAGAATCAGAGATACCTGTCCCACATTGACCGTTGTCCTGCTGATCGAATGTTACAGAATCAGTGATACCCATCCCACATTGACCGTTGTCCTGCTGATTAATTGTTACAGAATCAGAGATACCTGTCCCACATTGACTGTTGACCTGCTGATTAATTGTTACAGAATCAGAGATACCGGTCCCACATTGACCGTTGTCCTGCTGATTAATTGTTACAGAATCAGAGATACCCATCCCACATTGACCGTTGTCCTGCTGATCGAATGTTACAGAATCAGTGATACCCATCCCACATTGACCGTTGTCCTGCTGATTAATTGTTACAGAATCAGAGATACCGGTCCCACATTGACCATTGTCCTGCTGATTAATTGTTACAGAATCAGAGATACCAGTCCCACATTGACCGTTGTCCTGGTGAATAATTGTTACAGAATCAGAGATACCAGTCCCACATTGACTGATGCCCTGCTGATTAATTGTTACAGAATCAGAGATACCAGTCCCACATTGACCGTTGTCCTGCTGAATTGATTGCTACGAAATCAGAGATACCGGCCCCACAATGACCGTTGTCCTGCTGAATTGATTGTAACTATTGTTTCAATCATTTGAAGCTGGTATTGCGCAAACACAACAGATCCAAATGATAAAAAATAGTTCTACATTGATAAATGTATGTATAAAGAAAAAAACAAATCACAAATTTCATCATAATGTAAAGATTAACAGAGTACCATATCTACAAGATAAGTCATTAAATTTAATAGGTGTAAAACTTTTGAAAACATATATATATATATAGTCCCAGCATTGTGCTGCAGAATTGTTTGTTTCTATTTTCATTCATTTGAAGCTGGAATTGCTAAAACAATTTCTAGCTTTTTATCCAACCCTCAAAATAATGCCATTATCCAGTCCAGTACTGTAAAAAATGTGTAGGAATGGAAAAATTTGTTATTAGCAATTCCAAAGAATTGGCAAATTTAGGGGCCGTCCTCGTACAAACTCCATTTGCAAAAATGACAGTTTTGCCTCCTAAAAAACAGCTCCCTTAACTTGCCAGTCCTGCGGATTGACCTGACTTCAAAGTAATTAATAGCACATTCAGAAGTATCAACATGATAAGATTACTAAATGGTATTGATATTATCATTACTGCTTATAGTAATTAACCCTTAGGGCACTAAGCAAAAAAAATTAAATTTTCCGGAACTTGGAAGTTGTGTCTCGCTACTGCGATCCACAACTTCAAGTGACTGAAAATTTGTGTTATTTGTGAAATTTAAGTCCCAACATATATCAGTGTTTCAAGATTGAAAGCATATTTCATTTTTACCGACTGGTTATCAGGGGTGATACAGGTGCTAATAGAAACACAGAATGTCTACTGTAGTCGACTTCAGTGTTCTAGGGGTTAAATGAGGATATGATGTTTAATTTATAAATATGCATGGAAAGTTATATTGATCATTATGTCACAAGCAAATAATTACCACTAGATGCATATCTTCTAAATGACCAATGCCAAGATTTGTTGTGTGGCTCCCGTTGTCATGAATAGGCAATCTTATATTCACAATGTAGTATTGATGGAAAACGCCTCCGAGTTCAAAGAATGGAAGTATATCACATCTAAGTGGATGTCCTGGTAAAGGCTACACAAAAAAGACACAAAGTTATAAGCCCAAACCTCCGATAAGCTTGACTATAGTCGTTTTAAATCCATTTTATGAACCGAAATATGCTTAAACATCAAGATTTGCAAAATTAATCTATTAACCAAATATGAGTAATTTTCACCCACTTGAAGTTGTGGTTCGCAGTAGCGAGACACAACTTCAAGTGGATGAAAAATTATCAATTGATTTAGCACTTCAAGCGTGAAAGTGCTCGTCAATAGTTGTTCCTTCAAACAGGCCAATTTAAATGAGAAATGAGCCATAAACTAGCCAGATTCACATATCAGTTAGAACGGAGGGAAAAGAAAGATAAGAAAAAAAAACCATTGAAGATAGTAAAACACATGTGGAAAACCGGGAGAACTCCTCAAAAATCGGGAGGGTTTGGGTTTTTGACATACGTTTTGAATTAAATTATACATATGTAATAATTTGTACTCAGTTGAATTTGTGGGTCGCTGTAGCGAGGCACAACTTTATAATCATTCAGTCCACCAAGTAGGTATGACATACATACCTGACCTGTTCAAATTTCACAGCCCTGGGGAGGGTGTGCGATATCCTGTTACTTTTTGCGATGCCTGGTAGAATGAGAAGTATTTGTGTGCTGGTAACTAAGTATACATCACTAGCTTCTACCAGGTAAAGGGTTGAAATAGGCTTAGAATGAGTATTTTGAAATTAAAACATTAAAAAAAGAATGGTAAATCAGAAGCTATTTTTTCACATTCTTTTAACACACCTGGAGAATTTTAGATGTATCACTTTCAATGCAATGAATATTTTACATTATGATTAGATGAGGGGTGTGAGAAAGATTTAGGCATTTACTTGTACATGTGATACTCACAACTGTGGCATTACACCTTAGAGGACGCAGTTCCCTTGATCGTGCCAGCTCTGTCCAATTACCAGCATAGTCATCTTCATTGCGATATCCAATACTTGATTCCATAGTCAGAACAGCATCACTATCTATTAAACAAAGTATTCAAATTAGTTTTTAACTCACATTTTGCTACTTTTTCTTATTATTCAAAAGACGGTCTTTGGCGAAAAGTTACCTATGACTACTATCAATTACTAAAATTTTGACATGTTTGAGGCACATACATTACCAGATCTCATTACAGATCCATGAAGACAACTTTAACCCTATCAAGCCTGAGTTTACCATTGTCATCTTCATCCACTACAAGCCGCGAATTGCTGTCGCAATTGTCGACTTGTAGTGGATGAAGATGACTTGAAGTGGGTAGAAAATTAAAAAAAATTGCCATGTATTGGTAAACCACTTTTATGGAAATTTTCATTCTAAAACAACTAGTTGTGGGAAAATGAAGCCTGTTTTTAGGGATGTAAAATGATGCTTTAATGAATCGTGAGGACTCAAAGGGTTAAATGTGTGAAAATGTTAATCATTTTTAATATTTTTAATATTTGCTTGAAAACATATATAAAATCTTAGCAGTACAATTAAAGATTTAACCATCTTTAACGGCAAAAAAATAGTGATGCTTAACCCTTTACCTGCTAGTGATATATATTGATATTTTCGGACAATTTGAATAGAATTACATCCATAAAAAATGTCACTGCGCATTAAAATCATCAAGTTTAAATCTTCAATTAGATAGGTACCATGGTTCATACAAACAAAAGCTGATGGAATTCAAGGCTTTTCAAGGTTTTTCAAGGCCAAATATACCCATTTTCAAGGTCCTATCACGAACATGAAGTAGGGAATTATGACTAGAACCAATTTTAAGACAAAATATTTTTCCATGTGATTTTCACCTTTATTCTGCCTTGTGAGCAAACTAGTACTAATAACAAGACTATTTTTATTAATTTTTAAAGACTTGGATAAAATGAGCCACAATATATTTTAACAAAGAACAACTCAAACACAAAAATCACTTTTCAATGCTTTTCCAGATATTTTTTTTTAATTCGAGGCTTTTTTAAGGTCTTGAAACCTATTTGTTTAATTCAAGGTTATTCAAGGGTTTTCAAGGCCTGTGCGAACCCTGTCTTATATATAATAACATTGTGTATTTCATTCAATTACATGTAGTTAATTTTTTCATTGAACATGGGGAGGGGATTGCAGCAGAGTGAATGAAAAAATGTTAAAATTTACAGGTTTGTAAAGGCTAAAGGGTTAACCCTTTCACCGCTAGCAGGATTATAATTTTTTAATCTGTTTTATTAGCCGATCAAATCACTGATATTGGGAACAAAAAGTGTGTTTAAACATCAATATTTGCAAATGCTTGGTGTCAAATTAAACAAATGAGTAATTTTCACATAGTTGAAAGTTGTGGGTCGCAGAACCGAGACACAACTTCAATGTAGCGCTGGGTTAAACATTTGGATTACAAACCAACAACATCTTTTTCATCGTAGGTGATATCAACATCAATCACAGCTACCATGCTTTGAAACCAGCGTGACATTTTCAGATCATAGTTTTCTCTTGGTATTGGGAACTGGAAGGTGAACACAATCTGGTTGGCATTGACTTGTTGCCTTTGTAATTCTGGATCATCAAATGTTTCTACAGAGGTACAGGCTCCATCTCCTCTGGAATATGTAAAAGTTTGCTTGTGTCTATGATTCCCAAGATCAAGGCATTTAGTTCCCATGATTGGCAATGTATTATAAGGGGCAGGTGCTGCAAAAAAAGAAACAAACAATAAAAATACACCAGAAACAGCTCCCACACCTCTATCGTTGTTCAATGATTATACACATGTACTCCTGCAAGAATCTTTTAACATGGAATGTGCTCTTTGTTGAACAATCAACCCTTTCAGCGCGGGGACCGTCTTTAGATGTCAGAATCTCATGTCTATATATACGTCACAAAATTATAATGGCTGTAGACCCATAACATAGGTACCTGTATTCAAATGAAGCGGAAAGAGCTAAATTTACTGAGCCATAAATTATGATGATTTCAAATTAAAGAAAACCGTTTGATCTTCAAGGTTTATACACGAATATTTTAGTTGTAAGCGTTAAGTGCTAAGCACAACTAGTATACCAAAGACACAATAAAAATGATCCAGGATCACATGATCTTCTAAACTAATTCCAGAAATACTTTAAAGGATTTATAGAAGGAAGTTGTATTCTCAATCTACAATCTAACTTTTGACATACGCTACAAAAATTTCCCGAAGACCAGTTGGGATTCTTTTGAAAAAAGTGTTTGCAAAATTCCATGAAAATCAGTTGAGAATTGACCGAGAAATCAATGAAAATCATGCAATCCTGGTTGATCATTTTAATGTGTCATCGGGTATAGCAAAAAGTAAAAAATACTTTAATTTTGTCACTTTCGCGTTTTTCTTTTTTCAACTAATTTCTCAGGCAATATATTATCCGATTGTTATGAGACTTGCAAGCATTATTTTCTAGTCTTACAGCACCTACCCTGATAATCTTTAAGAAAATATATTATCTAGTTAAATTTTAGACCAGGGTAGGCTCGAAATACTTGACAAGAATGCATACAAAATTTCATGGAAATTGATTGAGAATTCACTGGAAAATCAGCGAAAAACACCCAGTTAGGTACATTCAATAAATTCTTAAATTGTCCAATAAAATTTTCATAACTGCTTACATGCTAAAAGAAATATTTGACCACAATTCCACAGTTTTCACTAAGCATGAAAAATGCTGTGCTAGATCAAAATCGGGAGCTAAACGTCCATAGGATTGGCACCTCAATGTTGCAAATTGTTAAAGGGATACAGAATCCAAAACATCACCAAGACACTTGAACTTTTTGGAGCAGCTGAAGAAAGCTACTGAGATTTATAATGCCACTTTTAAGATTTCGTTTTTAGATACATCAGGGCACCCAACGAGAGCCCCTTAAGACAGTACCAGTAGCAAATATACAACATAACAATCAGAAATTTGGGCATAGCCTTCGGCCCCATTTTTTTTACCCAAGAGGGGGTCGTGGGAGAAGAAAATTTTTGATAGATTCTCATCCTTATGGCTATGAAACTTCTATTTTTACCCTCGGTGCACCCCATGAGGAAGTGCAAGGCAGGCAAACAAAAAGCATGCCTGTTCCACTTACCTCTTCAAGGGGTCGTGCTTTATGTCGAAACCCGGCGAAACCCGTTGAAACCGATTTACCATGTCGAAACCGAGCAAAAAATCGAACTTATTATACAGTTTGAGCCGCCAAAATTTGTATACTAATCAGTTGCATTGTGTACTTTAATATGTCTAAATTTTGGAAATGTGGTGATATTATTTTTTATTCTGTGGGCCTATCTTGTGAGTGATAGGCGCGCAGCTTCTGGTGACCAGGCGACAGTCAACCCAGCATGTATGCAGCATACAGCCACAACAGGTATAGGGCAGACAGAAACATCGATCCAACGTTGATTTGATGTTGGTTCACCGTCTACGACACTGGCTCAACATCAATTCAACACCTATGCAATTACGGCCTCATTATAACTTATGTACATGTTATTAGTCCGTTTTCTAGTCAAAGCTTCATGTTGAAACAATTAACAGTGATAATGAACATGATTTTAACGTTGTGGGCCTCTATTTAATCTTTCGAAATTAAAATTAAATAATAATTCTCCTTTGTACCACGAGGTTATTTATAACTCAAAATCGATATAGAAAATAATGAACACAGTTTCATTAGCCGTAGGCCTAATATAAATTTTATTAACAATGGTCTATCACTTATATTATTCATATCAGTATTCACAACATTATTTACAACAGTATTTACAACATTATTTATTCATCAATATTAACAACATTAATTATAACATTATTAATTCATTATAAAAAATATAACATTATTAATTCACATAAATATTCACATTCACATTCACATTTAATTAAATGTCTTTTACGTTTTTCTGGTGGTAACTGAGCCCAAGTTGATGAAGGGACTGAAAAACGTTTGTAGTCCGCACACAACTCAAATTCTCCTAAACCTACAACAGCTCTTTCTAGCTCACGATATTGTCCACACACTACATCGTGCAAGCTTGTGATTAAGTCTGGAAGTGGTTGGGGTTTCCAGTTAATAGCTTGCTTCAACACATGGTTAATACTCTCAGAGTTATTGTTTGTCCAGCTTCTCGGGGGGAGAAGCAAGCCGACTTTTTGTGAAATGTCAATATTGTTTTTGAGTAATGGCACAATGTCATTTGTGAAATGTTTTTTGAACTGGGGGGCCAGATTATCTATTGTTTCTTGGACTGCATGTAGCCGACAGTCAAATACAAGAGAATCATCAGATTCAACTAAGCCGTCCTTGCCGAAAATGTCTTTCATTATTTTAGTTCTGTCTGTGTCACAGAGGCCGACTTTATCCTTTAAATACTCTTGAGCGTTCCCTTGTAAGTGACGTGTGCAGCTCAGTCTGCCACCACCGGGAAAGGCAGATTCCATGGCCTTACAAATGGAACGCTCTTCATCGCTACCAGTTACTGGTTGACTGGTAGTGCCCTCTAATTTCATGGCAAGATGATCAAAAAATTGTCTATATGACTCATAGAATTTGCAGCGCGGACCTTAGCCACACTGGTACTTTCCTGTACAGACAGACAGACAGACAGATATTTTATTGACAGAAAGAAAGTCAATCCAGACTTATTTGTCATAGAACTAGAGATATGTACATGTATATACAACATTGTTAATTTGTTAAAATCATATGACAATATACATAGTATGACATACACAACTAAAATCATGTTAACTGGCATTGCCATAAGAAACACTGGGTATGTACTTTAAATAGGATTGAAAGGCATTGCCAGGGTAACATAAGTTCTATCATTTTGTTTCCCGCACCAAAACCAGAGATAAAATAGCTACTATGTATGACATGCTAATTATAGATATAGTAGCAAAAAAGACACTCTGGAAAGCGTGGAAACCTAGAATATATACAAGTGCATAATTATGCTACAGTAATTTGAGAATGTATTAGGACAATGTTAAAAATTACACGATATTTTTAAAAATCAAATATTATATCATGCAAGTACAATCAATGTGACAATCTGCGACACAGGTAGCTCCCAGCCATGTGACCATGCAAGGACAGTCGCTATGAACTCGGCGATTCCCTGATATAGACTAGTGATGTAAATATGTATATATGCTTAATGAAGTGTTTATCGAAAAGGCAACTTTATTTATTAGTTGACATTGAAGCGTACACCTTCGCTCATCTCATAACACATGGTGAGCTGAGCGAATATGGATGACAGTAACTTTTTGGTACACATGGACAAAGTCGCACAACAATTTTACAGACACACATTTCAAGAAAATCATAGCATGGATGTTGAAATAGTAT
Organism: Flabesymbios commensalis; assembly: GCA_964017125.1. Classification (NCBI taxonomy): domain Eukaryota; kingdom Metazoa; phylum Annelida; class Polychaeta; order Terebellida; family Flabelligeridae; genus Flabesymbios; species Flabesymbios commensalis. The sequence continues at coordinate 115,488,147 of OZ024902.1, read as the reverse complement.
CGTATCAATCATTTTTTTTTATAAGAAATAAAACTAGGGTAACTTCAATATTTTGTACTTATATTTCTCTCAGAATCTAAACTTAAAACTCCGACATAGGTCGGGTGCCGAAAATATCTATATATTATTATTTTTTATGACGAGGTAAGAGACATTATATAAATAAATTATTTCATCAAGTTCATGTAAAATAAAGTTAGGCTAGTTACCCATGAAGCAAACTAAATTACAAGCAATGTATAAAATATAAATACGCCTCCTCTTAATAACATATTTGTTTTTTCGTTAGTACTTTATTAAATTAATAACCTTATTCTTTTAGTGGATGTTCAGGAGTGTAATATTTATTATAACCCTTAAACTACATCAATACTTCATTACACTGACTGTTACCGTTTTAAAACAAAATATATAATTATGCATTAAAATTTACCCATAATAGTATATTTTATTCACATTTTGCGTTTAGCGCATGTTCAGGAATATAAAATATAGGTATACAGTGGTAGCATAATTATATTTACCCATTATTTTTTTTAATTTTAAGCAGCTGTTACCTTTCTAAAAGCATAATATATCTATGTAGATAGATGTCCCCGTAATATTATTCTTTTGGCAATTTTCTAAAAATTATCACTTTTATTTTAGGTTCAGGGACAAGATATTTTGTAGCTTAAATATACCCTCATTTTACTACTTTTAGTCAACAGTTTTTTTACTGGAGGCCCTACTGTTACTTTTTACGACTGTTTACTAGCAGACTAGTCACATGGGCCCTATATATGAATATATATATATAAGTATAGTTAAATCACTTACCGGCCAAGAGCAGCCTTCAGGTTGTAGGAGTCACCGTCGAAGCTACACCTACGACACCGAAACAAGATTCCTTCTGTTTTCCATTCGGTCAGCTGATCGAAGTTCAAGGGTACACATCGGCGATGGACCCAGCTCAAACAAGAAGAACATTCCACTGCATTCGTGACAGTGTTTTTCAAACAGATTGCACAAGGAAATGGTATCCGTGGCATGATTGTAGAATTGTAGAGCAAAATGAAGAAGACGTAGCACTGATAAATCAGAATACTAAAATGACTTGTGGCTCTGGAGATTCTTTTTATGAGGAAGTTGTATGTGAGAGGTGTGATCTTTGATGGCAATTAGGGAAAGGAGTACTTACTCCATGTGAGGGAGGGATTAGGCAGAGGAGTAGTTGAGAGGATTATGATAGTGGAGTAGGTGAGAACGCCAACTGGATAACTCATCGTTTATATTTGATATTCTTATATGTTGCAGTACTTCAATTGTAGATATTTTTAAAACATTTCCGAAGTTCATATTAGGTATTATCAATGTTGTCGCGCTTTCATAACATGGACCCTACATAGGATAGATGCATAGTTATTAGCGACACGAAATGTACGCCTATGCAGATCAATGTGTCATAAAAATAAATAAACATAGTAAATACATTCGCTCCGGAGCGTGATGTAATCTTTTTGCACGGGTAATATCTATATAGAATGCAATCATGGCAATGTTACATATATAGATGTAACTGCACCTTTTACTATGGGCTATGCTTCTGCTTATTTCATATGTTTGCTGCCACAAAACAAAAAGTGAAGTAACCACGTGAATAATATACCTGATAACTGCACTTGCGATCCACATAAATATTGCTAATTATATTGCTAATTATATATCCAGGAACGACATATGTGTAAAAGTTAGACGATTATACATTTTAATTAAACTCTAATTTTATTAAGTCATTTAATTGTATAAAAAATATCGCAAGTTAGCTGTCATCAATAAGTAAGCCTATGTCTTAGGTGTTATAATCACATCGCGTTGGGAGCAATGAGGAAACGTCATATGTCAACGCCGCGTGAGAGTGAAATGACAATTGCTCCATCTCTAGAGGTATGCAGTAGGAAGCTAACCCTTTGAGCGCTATGCACGACTACTGCCGTTTTAATCGGTTTTATTAGCTGGTGACATCACAGAATCATGAGTGTTTTAACATACAGTAAAGATTTGCAATTGCTTGGTCTTGTAATATTAAATCATGAGATAGTCCTACAAGCAAATTCTGGCGTAACAGTCCTATTCTGTTACCAAATAATGCCTAACGCTGAAGACGTAAATAATGCTGCAAATCAACAAAAGGTATATTATACCGATTTTATTTTGTAACGGAAATACAATGGTAATATAAATCCTAATATAATTGACAAAGTTCTCTCCAGCATTCTGTTCTTCTCACTTCTGAGTCCACAATGCGTTTATCACGAATCACAAACGTTCTTAACCTGCGCATAAACAGAAACAGACTAATTAGCATCATTTAACACAATATTTATTAAAAAAATGATTCAAATTATAGGAGAGGGGTCAGATAGGTGAAGTTTCAGCGATGATATATGATATAGGTCTAACGGCGTTCCGTAGCCTCATAGACCTGCTGCCAGTCAATAATACTGCCCCTTTAAAAAATCATATAACTCGTCGTAAAATAACAAGTATTAAAGACACAGGGTTTCCCCCAAAGCATCAAAGCATCATGGTACCATGATGCTTTAAACTTTTACCCTGATGCTTCAGTAATTCCCATGATGCTTTTCCAAATGCCATGATGCTTCAATAAAATCATTAAAAGCTCTCCCCAAACTGGACTTTTTACTTTAATATTTTACAATGTCATAAAAAATGATGTATCAGTGCAAATAACGGATACATATTAGCTCTATAAGTTACTACAAGGGGTATTATATACAGAAGTTTTCAAGGGGGTATGCCTCCTGACCCCAGTCTGAGAAAGCATCATGGTAACTGGCAGTTCGGGTTCAGCGCTGAACTCGAGCCGCCAGTTACCATGATGCTTTCTCATTTTTCTGGGGGAAACCCTGAGACAGATTTCTGTAATTTAGACATGACATCGTACATAGGTGTAGATAGGTTCATGGTTAATATGGAGTATATATTTCAATAACATCACCCCCTATCGACCCGGTTTCGACATGATAACTCGGTTTCGCTCGGTTTCGACATAAAGAGATACCGCTCTTCAAGCACTTGTTAAAACAATTAAGGAATTAAAGGCGAGAGCTGGCACCAATTTCCGTAATTGCGAGAAATCGAATGATGGGAACCTCCGGGAAAGGTGATAAAGGTGCCATTCAAAACAAATATTGTTTTTAACTCTACAATGATGGCTTCATTTCTACTAGCAATAGTGAGCAAAAAGAACAAACAAACACAGAAAAATATGTCTGTTATTGTAGTGTCTCACAAATTCACATAAATCTTGAAAAAACACAAAAAACCATCAAAATGACTTTTTTGAATGTACCTAACCCAGTGCTGTTGGAAGCTGACTGCAAGTATCTGGTTGCTTACAATCAGTTTTTTAGTCCATTAAACACGGGCTAATAAATTACTGATATTGGTAATTAAATTAGTGTTTAAACATCATGATTTGAAAATGCTTGGTATCAAATTCAGCGATAAATTAAATTTTCACCCAGCATGCCGAGTGGAAGTTGAGCTTCAAACAACTGACTAATGTGCCTATAATATCATAGGCTCACCTTTAGGCATATCCTTTAGGCTAGTTCATTGATTGGGAAAAAGAGTGACTCAGTGAATGAGTCTCTGAGACAGTAAGATTAAGTCTGAAAAACTCACCAACCAACCCCCCAATCAAGTAAAATATCACTTGAAGAAGTAGGAGAGACAATGTGAAAATAAACAGCTTTCGGTTGCTTAATGTTTCCAAGACGACACCTGGCATTTTGTGAAATGAATCCCACACAAAAGTGGGTTGATTGTTAGATAAATTATGTTGTTTTGTAGAATAACAAACTGTCACTTTTCTGACAGTTCCAGTACATGTGTTGAAAGATAGACAGTGCCTGTACAAAGACAAACAGTATTGCCACCTAGCGAGTTCAAAAGAACTAAGTTTGTTTGTTTTGGATAGCTAGCCCGGAATAGGTTGGCCAGAGCCTTCCGACATAGAGCTAAACATTAATTTTAAAAATCACATAGGCTACCAATTTATCCGATTTCTTGGCTATTAAAATGTATGATGAGCCACTGCAATCATCTTTCTAACCCAGCAAACACAAAAAAATGTATACCATTTGTACAACGTCGGTCCAACGTCTGTGACGTTGGCCCAACATTGTCCAAATGTTATACAACTGTTTTGCGTTTGCTGGGAAGTAGATATACATATTTACCACTGTAACCCACTGAACCCATGAATTCAAAGTTGATATATCACCAGGACACTACATGAGGTGGTATTATTCTGTACAGGGATATATCCTGCTTCACAATCAGACTCGTCTAACCCAACATGAACGAAAAGCAGCTAGATCTCTGGCAAGCATACCTGATATGGCCTCAATCATTTATAATACATGGAAGAACGACGAGAGCAGCTGCTTGAGCACTGGGAATTATGCAGGGTACCTTCCACCAATTTAATAGATATAGAATATATTTTTCTCGTACCAATAGTGTCTTTCAAGGCATAATGCAATATTTGACTTGAATTGACCTTTACAGATATGAACCAGCAGACATCCATTTGGAGTATCACGATTCAGGTGGGGGATATAGTGCTGATCGAGCAACTCAACTAATCATTAAATTGTAAAATATTGTTGCTAATCTCGATTAAATACAGCAGTTATAAGTTGATTTAATTTGGTCATTATCGTCCATAGTCTTGCTCAGAACATAATTTCATTGAGTAATTGGAGTATCAGGCAGTGGGAGTGATTGTTCACTAGCAACTGGTTTATGATAACGTATACAAAATGTTTATGATAACGTATAGTGCCTACTTTTGTACAGAAAAAAACGTATAAAATATATAAAAGGCCACAGACAGGAGCAGCGACTAATCCATTTAAATATTATGGGATTTTGCGGTTTCCCTAACGTTTTTCAAACGTGTATTAGAGTATAACCTAAATTTAGTATAAGAACAGGTCCACTCGATTCGCTGAGCATAGCATTTTTCTATGCACTATGCAGTAGCTCTTTGAATTTTGCACATATTTTTATCAATGTGAATACATAAAAAATAGGCATGTAACCCAGCTGTTTGTTCACTCGTTTGCTAGAAATAACTAAATCGCCCACATAAAAAAGCTGAGCAAAATTGGAATGTGCGGGTTGTCGCAGATAATTTCGTTAATCAGGTCACCACAGCGCGGTATATACACAGATGGGCATGCACATAGGCCCAGGGGCGGATCTACCTTTCCACTGACGAGGGGGGGGGGGGGGGATTGACAGAGGAACACTTCACTGATACAGTAGGGGGGTCCGTGGTCTTAGTGTGTCACAAGTTCATAAGAAACCCCTAAATAAGATTATGGGGGGGGGGGGGGGTAAATCACCTACCCCCCCTCTTGGAACCGCCACTGCAGTGACCTGGCCTATCATTAAAGGGACTGGCCCAGGCTAAAATCATCAAAAAATCGGTGATTTAATTTCGGGTTCTTAATATGACCATATGATGTAAACATGTACATAGACTAGAACTGCAAATTTTTATAATTTTTGTGCTGCGCATTCATCAGTTAGACTAGTATAGATACGAAATTCCCGCATTTCCTATTTTTGACATGGTTGTCAATAATTAGAAATCAGGAATTTCGTCTTTATATCTAGCCTAACTGGTGAATGCGCAGCACAAAAATTATAAAAATTTGCAGTTCTAGTCTATGTACATGTTTACATCATATGGTCATATTAAGAACCCGAAATAAAATCACCGATTTTTTGATGATTTTAGCGTGGGCCAGTCCCTTTAAACAACAGATAAAATGTGAAAGTGAGATTGATAGAGGGAACAAAAGTCTACAATACAGTATATATAAATAAAGAAAACATGTTCCCACGCTACACGTAGTCTGCACGTTGGTAAAAGATCCATACATTGAGAATGGTCAGCTTTTAAAGAAGCCACACATAGTATGTCATTTCAACTTGAAGTGTTCAAGTAATAGATCAGCTTTTTATTTCAAATTCTTTCAAAAGTCCCCTAAATTGGCAAAAAAATCTTGGGGGCGAGTCCCCAAACCCCCTGCACCCCCTCCTTTTTAAATCCTGGATCCGCCCCCTGGCTATTGAAAAATCACAAATCTATCCATAGCTCATGTCCATAGACTAGAACTGCAAAAGTTTTTTCATTTTTGTGCTGCGCATTTACCAGTTAGGCTAGATATAGAGACGAAATTCCTGATTTCTAATTATTGACAACCATGTCAAAAATAAGAAATACGGGAATTTCGTCTCTATATTTCTACTGGTAAGTGCGCAGCACAAAAATAAAAAAACTTTTGCATTTCCAGTCTATGAACATGTTTACATCATATGGTCATATTAAGAAACCAAAATAAAATCACTGATTTTTTATGATTTCAGACCTGGGCATGTCTCTTTAACCTGCTATACATCAATCTTTCCAGAAGTTTATAGGATACATGCAAGATTGATATTGGACGGTAGTTAATAACCATCATATTTTTGTCCTTTTTATACAGAAGAATGACTTTTTCTATTTTCGTTTCTTTGCAAAATACTCCTTTTGAAAGTGGCTAATATGACATTTAATAAAACGTTAATTCCAATTATGATACGATTGTTTAACAATATTTATACATACCATCCCATCCTTGAGGATTTAATGATTTCAAGGATGAAATTAACTTAATCAACTCATCACTCGTTACTGAGTTAAGGGACAACGAATTTGCCATTGATAGATAGGTTGTTTAGCTTGTCGTAAGATATTTGTTAATTTACTGCGAAGTTTTTTATAGACACACTTATTCTAATTATTTTTTTGTTTGATTTGTTTTACAAATAATTTATTTTGTGCTTTGTGGAAGACTTAAGCCCTTCGTTGAACCAGTATTTATGATTACTGTTTCTTAATATATAGTATTAGTATATATTTGTTTAGGCTACCCACTGTGAAAAACTAAGAAGGCTTCTTGTAGGTCATCCATGTTTAGAATGTCGTTCCAATTTGTACTTTGAAGCTTTGTATTGAAATGATCCATATTAGTTTGAGACATTTGTTATTTCAACAAATAAACTCTCTGAACAATTTGAGCTGATACTAAGGTTATTTCTATTCCTAGACTGTATATTTTCTTCGATAAATAATGCCACACCTCCTCCTTTCTTGTTAGTTCTAATTTACTAGTTATTTACTAGTTAGTTATTTCTAGATTATTGTCAATTGTGTATAAATTAGCTAAATTTGAATTACAACACGTTTCGGTTGACCCTACTATGGAAAAGTTGTGGTAGACAGCGTAAGTGTACTTATTTTAAACACGTGCACAGACAACATTTTAATTGAATAGAATGGAACAATACTTTTTGATTGTATATCAGATATTAACCATTATCTATAAGTAATACACAATATTATAGCTGCATGTAAGATAATACATATAAGTGACTGAAATATGTGCATAAAAACTAAGTAGAAAACGTAGGTAATAAGTATATAAAATTGCGACGGAGGGGAGACTTCCAGGCCAGGATGGGCCTAGGCGTAGCGACGTAGGGGTACACTGGGGAAAAAACGCCCAATCAGGCTCCGTCAACAATCACCATTATACTAACCAGGCAATGAAATTTATTCGACCTAATGAGTGAGAGAATTAAAAGAAGGACATGACTGGATGAGGGCGGAATTAAGCAGAGTATGAGGCAGTACATATCGTAAGCCTCGAACAGGAGAGTTAACCTGTCACGCCATCCTCCAGTCATGACATGTCTTGTCATATTAAAAAAAAGTCTTGTTTGTTGTACTCCATGCCAGAATTGTGGCTCTGGGAATCTGTATGGAAAATCATGTGAGTTGCAAGACTCTGCATGGGATCAAATCAAATCAAAAACATGTTCCCTCGCTACACGTAGTCTGCACATTGGTGAAAGAGTCATATATTGAGAATGGTTAGCCTTTCAACATGAAGTGTTCAAGTGAAAGATCAGCTTTTTATTTCAAATTATTTGAAAAGTCCCCTGAATTGGCAAAAAAATCTTGGGCCCGCCCGAACCCCCTCATTTTTTAAATCCTGGATCCGCCCCTGGCTATTGTAAAATAATACTTTGGCTTGGTGTTTGTAAAAATAGTTCTGTCAACTGATTACATCATATTTATAATCTAAAACTAAGTAATATATTGGCATTATATGCTATATCAGTAAAAGTTCCAGGAGTATAATGTCTCGTAACACAAATCGATCCATAGCTCAGTAAGTATTTCCAAGATGGTAAGTGTACCATGCAACAGTAGAGTAGTATAATTTATGGACAAACATGTGTATAGGGACCAACTGTGGGTATTATCCTTGATGTTTGTGATTCCGTGCTGGGTTACTTCACAATATGAGACTCAGATGGAGACTCGTTTATTTGTTTTCCACATATTAATACTATTAGCAAAACTAATCTTTAAATAAAAATGGACAACGGGAGACTTCCACTAAGACTGAAATATCGCTGGCGTGGAAGCCACCCAGTCAGGTATGCATCAAACTCTTCTCATACATTGTACATCGTCAGAGGGAAGTAATTATGAATTTTGTATGCTTTATTTAATACCCAAGTCTTACAATCTACATTACAATCGGCATGGTCGAATCATGTAAAAACAGTAATAAAATTTCATATATGACCCTCCTCTATTGGTTAATATTCTATGATATTGACTAATATTCGACTTTTCAGGCCATTACATTGTTTGCATAGTTGTAATTTAAAATTAAAATTGTTCAACATCAGCTGTGACAACCCGTCTGGTAGTAGTTTGGACTGAATCATGCGAAGAGTATAGTAAATAGCAAATAGAAATGCTCATTTGAGAATGACATGTAATAAAATGTTAATTCCAACTATGATACGATTTTTAAACAATATTTATATATATACCATCCCATCCTTGAAGATTTGATTATTTCAAGGATAAAATTAACTCAATCAACTCATCACTCGTTACTGGGTTAAGGACAACGAATTTGCATTGATAAGATATAGATGGATTTTTATTATGAGCAGGGATTTTATTGACCAGATTAGGACCAGTATTAACAAAGAAGTTAATAAAGAAATTATCTGTAACCTGTTTATTTTTTATTACAAAGCTACTCGGTGTGGTTACGTTTTTGTGCTTGTTAATAATTTGCTTAATAGTCTTCCATATTTTATTTAAATTGTCTCTATGTGCTGCAAATAGATTATCATAATGTTTTTGTTTATCTTGTCTTAAATATTTGCTAATTTATTGCGAATTTTTTTATAGACACATTTATTTTAATTATTTTTTTGTTTTATTTGTTTTACAAATAATTTATTTTGTGCTTTATGAAAGATTTAAACCCTTCGTTGAGCCAGTATTTATGATTACTGTATCTTGATATAGCTTATTTTTTGGGGAGAACAATCGGAGTATATATTTTTATAGGCTACCTACTGTGAAAAACTCAGAAGGCTTCTTGTGGAAAATCTATGTTTAGAATATCGTTCCAATTTGTAATTTGAAGCTTTGTATTGAAATGATAAATATTAGTTTGAGACATTTGTTGTTTAATAATCGTATTTGGTTTCGTAGATTTAACGATATTGTTGTCCATATAAAAGACTGGAAAGTGGTCTGAAATGTCAGTATAAAGAATGGTCATTAAAAATATCTATTTCATTATTAAGCGGTCGTAAACAACACCCACTATGTTTTTATTAGAATTTAAAACTTTCTGATTAATTTCAATAAATAAACTCTCTAAACAATTTGTAATGCTACCAAGGTCTTTTCTAATGCTAAACTGTATATTTTCTTTGCTAAATAATGCCACACCTCCTCCTTTCTTGTTAGTTTTAGTTATTTACAGGATCAACTGTGTATAAATTAGCTATATTTGAATTACACCATGTTTCGGTAAACTCACTATGCAAAATTGCAAGTTTCTATGTGGTAGACAGCGTAAGTGTACTTATTTTAAACACAGACAACATTTTAATTGAATATAATGGAACAATACTTTCTCAATGTATAGTATATATTAACCATTATGAATGAATGAAATCTTTTATAGCGCATGTATCCAGCCGGAGGCTGTTCAGAGCGCTAAACATCGAGAGTAACTTAGCAAGGCCTGTTATCATTCAAATTCCAACTTATATTCGTTACAATGTATTGTAGTTAAGATTAAAACTTGGAAAAAGATACTATAACCTTTTTCTTTTTGACGGGGGAATGTTGCGGGATTTTGTACCCAAGGGGTTAATGTAATGTGTTTACGGTACTTGGTTTGAGAGATATAAATATATGTTGGGCCAATGTTGTCCCAACGCCAATAATAATGTATCTGGTTTACTGTATGACTTGTGAAGATATGTTGGGCCAATGTTGTCCCAACGCCAATGGTAATGCCGGCCTACGTGCAGGAGGCCTACATGCAGAAGGCCTACCTGCAGAAGCAGTGAAGCATGAGTGACTCGGGATGTATGATAATTGTAGAGAATGTATGATTGTGTACAGCTGAGGTTTTCTGTTAAACATGCTTGTATCGGCGTTATTAGGCAACACTTTTCTGTTTAGGCTCTCGCGAACAAGACCTTTCGAAATTGGTGCCATACCGTGTTCCGGCGTGAGTGTGACTACTCATGAGATAACTTGAGGCACTCACGTCCATTTGATCATCGCGTTCTGTGCAACCTGAGGATAGACGAAGGAGACTGAGATATCGCAGTGAGTGTTCTCTAGACTTTACTATGTAAACCTCACCACGATGACCACTGATCTGTTGTCTATTTTCCAGGTCGCTGGGGTTTGGGCATTATTGTTTTTATGATTTTGTTGTGTGTGCTGATGAATGACTGATGTGTGATTGACATAACTATATTATTGTTAACGAGAGTGTGATATTGTTAACATTGATATTGATGTTTCATATAGTTTAGTGATGTTGGTACATCTTTGCGAGAAAAGTAACTAATTCTCTTTTATATTGTTCAGCATAGGATTATTTAAATTTATCTTTGAACTGGTTTGAGAATATTATCTGCGTTAACCAGGCATTTTGAGTAATTGTCAAACTCGAACCTTTATTGATATTTGACGCATATTTTCCATGTATTAAAGTTTGCTTCTCTTTTCATATTCTGGAGTTTATCATTATACGACACTGTACTGTTTGTATGATTCATGAAATTTAAATGTCATTGAATGTGAATTGTTTTGTTCTTATTATTACCGTCAGTTCAACCTCGTCTGTCTCATATTAGTCTTTTGGATCGGTATGTTACGTCCCAAATTTAGATCTATCTATTTCAGTAATTAATTCCCCCTAGTGTAATTCCATCATAAACACCCCGTAACACTAGTTATCTAGATTTATTTATTGCAGATGTAACGTTGGCCATGTTTCCGCCTGTTTCAAAGACTAACTAGTTTCAACGTACCCCGGGGGTAATCTAAAACTAGGGGAGGTAACTTGAAACTGGCTTTTTTCTAGTTTAAGCCTGATTATCGGGAGGGGGGGGGGTACGTTGAAACTAGTTTCAATGTACCCCCCGGAAAGCTGAAACTTGTTTCAGCGTACCCCCCGGTATGCTGAAAGGGGGGTACGCTGAAACGGCTACACCGGTTTGCACAGGTGAAATACAATACAATTTATGCATTTGGGGAAAATAATGCGTCCGGTATTCGGAGTAGACAGGTTCCGGTTTGGACAAGGTTAATTAATATTGTTTTGAGTGTAATTAACTCGGGACTAAATAGTTATTACGGTTTAGACAGGATTCCGGTTTGCACAGGGTCCGGTATGTACAGGTTGCACTGTATTATAATTCAGATTCATAAAAATGCTTCCATTTGTGTGCTAGCGGTAACCATTTTGAATTTGAAGGTAAAGGAAATTTTGATTGAAACAAATTTAATAAGACATACATCTCTCAACTCTAAATCACGCACAAAACAGAAATTGTGTATTTATTCGCACCAAAAAAATGTAAAAGATGTTATTCTGGTGGTCATTTTTTTCAAATTTGAAGGTGAAGGACATCAAATATAGAATTTTATTCGTCAGATTCGTATTCAGCACACCCAAATTATGTAAAAACAAGTGGATACAAAATGCTACACTTAGTTACCAAGCAAAATTTGTTCAATGTTTCTGATTTTATCTCAAGATATATACAACCATTTTCACAAAAGGCTGCAATATAATCTTCCACATTTTTTTTACTTTTATAAATCTAAATACCACTCAGTTCAAAGCATATGTATATGGCTGGGTTCAAAAACCATAGGCCAGAAAACAAGGCCAGATATAGATATGATCCAAACTTATGTTGTATCAAGCCGTTTCAATTGACCATGACTAGTTTGTTTTGTTGTTGATTCTAATTATGAAATATAACAGCAACGACAGACGCACTTAGCCCAACCCCTAAATATAGACAGGTGTGGGGGTACCCCCATACAAGCATATTAATAATACAGGGTACCTACTCCACTGTGTGAAAAAAAATTCATGAGTTTTCCATAACAAAATTGATTTTTTCCATGACAAAATTCAGGCATATACCGGGCATAAAATTGTTGGAGAATGTATCTAGCTCGATCACATCACACGGACTCGATAAAAATGTGCATCACAACATTTAGTTTATTGACAAATATTTTTCCATGAGTTTTCCATGAGTCTTGGCATTTTTCTCAAATTCCATGAGTTTCCCAGGCCGGAAAATAAAATTACAATTTTCCAGGTTTTCCATGACGCGTAGGAACCCTGGTATATGATAAACGCATGATGCGGCAATGGAAACCACGTTTTTCTAAGTCTGATATTCTAATAGCCAATAAAAAAATGGTTTCCACATGGTAACAAAGTGTTACCCCTAACTTATTTCTAAAAGACTTGTACGATTCTGCAACCACATGGGATTCTGTAGTATTGCAGGAGCGATTCTACGCCTTCGGTGCAGGTTTCATCAAGCGAGTTAGTTTGTTAAAGCTCGCTTCTAATCATATTGATGATCATTTTTTCTGCCAGTGGGTACCGTAAAATACTGATGTTAAAAGACAACGCTAGGGCAACCCTGAAGGTCACAAAGTATGATGAGAAAGAAGATGACATAGATACCACACTTGATCTGATCGTGAAGGTTATCAAGGCCGACGTTGGGCAGGTAGAAGATGAGAAACAAAGTTACAAGCGGGAGATCTCGAACTCTATATTATTGCTGCCGAATCTGTTCCTAGCACACCCCAGTTGCTACTTCAGATGCTTTCCCATTCCCTTGATGCAGACTCATTAACATCGCTCCTGACAGGAAACATTGTGACTAGTAAGTGTGAGTTGCAGTTATCCAACTCCTTCACAAATTGCTGTCGGTGTATTAAGGCATCGAAAAAATATAATAAAGCACATGTTTGATTAATTAGAAAGTGATGTGCTCTTTCGATACAGTGAGGACTCAGGAGATTTTAAAAGTCCTCCGCTGTAGCAAGATATACTAAAATACAAAGAGAAGAGAAGTTCCCATTCACAATCATGGGTGTTATTCAGCACGTCGCTGATAATTTCGATGCTGGCATGTGGAGCCCAAACAGGAAAGTCCCGACTCACCCTCTCACCATGATAGAACGTTACCCTGGGTCGGAAAACACAATTGAAACTAAAACTTCCCTCGTATTTCAAAAGAAGAGGTGTAGATACGAGTCCATGTTAATGAACTCGAGGATGAGTTAATATCCTCACGTGGTGAAATAAACCCTATATCCCCTCGATTACCTTCATCAAACCAGATCAGTAGAATCTCCTACGACAGAGTTAAACGCATGGTAAGTTACCTGTTTTCCAAATAAATTGACAACTCTAATTAAAAAGGCAGTAATGACACTGTTGTGAAAAATACAAGCACTGAAATAGAGAACTTTTAAATTTACAAGTATAAAAATAACTAAATTTCAGAGCATTTCAGAGCATGACCTCTGAGAACACAACCCCTGAATTCAATGGATAAAACACGATTGCAAGCATGGCATTTCTGTCAGCTCCAAGACCCAAATTACCTACCTCCCTCTAATTGACGCGAAATCATCTAATCCTTCCACTATCCTCACATTAATGATGAAATCAAAGAGGCTTACAAATGCAAGAGCGCAATATTGAGTAAACCCCCGTCTAGGGGGGGGGGGGGGTGCATTTTCTCATGAACTTTATTGGAACAGTAGGCGCAAATGCAGCAGATAGTGGTTTGGAATAAATTTTGGAATCGGCACTCTCTGGTGTGACCAAAATTTTGTCTGGAAAAAAGTTTCCCCAGAATTTTAGTTCTTTCAGACTGTTAATAGAGGAGCTACATGTACGACAAGAAACGATCAAATCTAATGTTGAGATTCAGTCAATGGTAGATCATCTGGACCTATTGTGTGAGAAGGGTCGCACATCAATGGTGTGAATCAAAACAATAATTTACCCTACACTTCACATGATGAAGTCAGACGACATATTTGTTTCAACTAACCAGCCTGACACTGTCAAGACATTTGCCTACTCATATCACGACAGTATCACCCTCACATCAGGTCAGTTTTACTATTTATATTATTCCTCTGTACCAATAAAAATGGTCTCACGATTTTCAATATTTCTTTTAGGTTTTACTCAGTTCAGGTCTGGACCAGATGCGTCAGAACACAGAAGATATTCAGTTGAAACACAGGGACGAGGCACCTGCCCGCATGAAAGCTGACCCACAAGACCGGCTTTCTCTTAGACAGAAGCTCGCCATCTGCATTCACCCACTAAAACTCCAGCTAAATATCCTGAATCAACTCTTATTAATATAGTGACGGGTGAGATGGTTCAAAGTGAGATTAGAAGGTGAACGTTAACAGAGCCTTGGAGTTAGGAAAACAACAGCAGAAAGAGTTTGAAACAGGTTGGTCGGATTCATTCTATAAACCCTTAAAACGAATAGTTGTCCCCATCACTGCTGATCGTAAGTCTATTGAAGTTGATGGTCAGATGATTATCGACACTGAGGTCTTCTATGCGCGAGCCCTGGTAGTCAAAGTGAAGGATCGCCATCCTCAAGGATCCGTGATAGCACATGGAACTCTCACCAGTTGTAACATACATGTTCGATGATCAAGGTCTTATATGAGAGCCACACAAACGTCAAACCTTAAAAATAGTCTTGCCTTTGTGAGGTCACACAGCTGTGTCACAGATGACTCTTATTTTCTGGACGTTTGTGTCATATTGTGGGCGGTAGACTTACCAACTGCCAAACATGCCGTACTCAAGGACTACATTCAAGATTGATGCATTTCGTGCATATTTTCGTCGGTACAAAGAGCCGGCAGATGTGTTCCTCATATATTTTGATCAATACAATGATGTTAGCAGTAATTAAGAGACGACACGTTTGTTGTGAGAAAAAGGTGATACAAAGGTCTTCAAAATGAAGCCTACCTCATGACTTCCTGCAGCAAAACCTCTTTTCTCTGTCTCATCTAATAAAATTAAGATAATTTACGTTATTAGCGAAGACCTGATAAACGAATGATGATGATAAACCCCTATGAGCTGGCAGATAATGACCTTGTGATCAGACGTAAAAATATACAGACAACTCAAGAGGAAGGTGATATTATAATCATACAACAGCTAAAGGGCCTGTCACACCTTGGCGATCAGCCTCAACGATCGCGTAACGCACGAAAAAATCAGCCAAACGCTGGCGAATGCTGATCATCGCTGGACCATCGTTATGCTATCGCCGTGTGCGTTTATTGATCGTTGTTGATCGCAGATGAACGCTGATGAACGCTGAGAGTTTTGAACAGGTTCAAAACTTTCAACGCACACCAGCGTGTAAGAGGAGACGCTAGGGGAGCGTTACTCGATCGTTGTACTCGCTAGGAGAGCGTTACTCAGTCGCTGTATACGCTAGGGGAACGTTATTCATTCCTTGTACTATACTGCTTGTAAATCATAATAGGCATATACATATAGATGTATTACACTTCCTGGCGAATCACTTTAAACCATAATTTAATAAGGATATATCTTATTGGTAATGATAGGCAGCATATCTACACAATGTATCAATCTTTATAGTTCAACGCATTTATAAAAGTATGTCATCAGCTGATCAATACTAATTTGAAATGTTTAAAATCTACTTCTATGCAAAATAGGCCTTTAACACAAGAAAATGTGAAATTCAAAAAATCTTTCACCAAACACTTCTAAACTCTCTGAGAAACCTTAGTTGGAAAATTCAATATATTTTCGCGTGGCTTAACATATTATAAAGATAAATTTATCGCAAAAAAATTACTGAAACCAATGAAAGACTGCAGTAAAAGTTAGAGGTTTTCAAGTGATCGTAACTGTGCGTTGTAGAACGTCGAGCACACGTTGGTAGTCGCCGGCGATAGAATCACAGATTATGTGATGTGCGTTCTTCAGTCGTAAATCACGTTACTCTAACGCTACTCATACGCTTACGAACGCTAGACAATCGTTCTGGATCATGAGAGGCCATAAATCGCCTGCGTTTTCAATAATTTTTTATATTTTTTGTGCGTTACGCGATCATTGACGGCCCTTAAGGCCCTGTCACACCTTGGCGATCACTGTCAACGATCGCGTAACGCACAAAAAAATATAAATAATTAGTAAAAATGCTGGCGATTGATGGACTCTCATGATCCAGAACGATTGTCTACTGATCATAAGCGCATGAGTAGCGTTAGTGTAACGGGATTGACGATTGAAGAAGGCACATCACATAAATCGTGATTCTATCGCCAGCGATCACCAGCGACTGCCAGCGTGGGAGTAGCGCATGTATAACACACTCGACGACTGGGGAACAATTGTCAACGTGTGCTTGATGTTCCGATACGCACAGTTACGATCACATGACTTATCTTTGAAACCACGATGTCTTACTGCAGTATTTCATTGGTTTAAGTGGATTTCTAGCCGCAAATTTATCTTTTTTAATTTTCAAACAAAGCTTAAGTTTTGTCAGACAGTTTAGAAGTATTTTGGTATAAGTTATTTTAAATTGGAAATTGTTCGTGTTAAACGACTATTTTGCATAGAAGTAGATTGTAAACATTGACCAGCTGATCACAAACTTTTATAAATGCGCTGAACTTTTATAAAGATTGATACATTTGTAAATATGTTGTCTATCACTATCTCAGATGACACAGACGTGTAATGGTTCCCTCGGTAGTGGTCTTATCTACATGAAATCACCTTTGCACTACTGCAGTATCATCGACATTGACGAGACTGTCGTTGACCACCTATCCATTGTATCAGCACTACTCACAGCGCGTGTACTTAGCGGGTCTGATATGGTCGCCTCCTACTATTGTGCAGGCAAGGGGAAGGGTTCAAAGTTCTCCAAGAAGGTAGGCCTACTGTACCACTGAATGCCTAATCATTTTTTCAATTATATTTTTTTGTAAACACTTTGAGAATGCATAACATTAATGCATTGTCTGCATCGCATGTTTTAAATAGGTGCAGTTGCATTTAGACTACTAGGAGACTCGGCACTACCAATGACATCATATCACCAAATGATCGACGAGGCCTCTCAATTCATCCTTGCGTGCTACAATCTCACCGGCAATAAAAACCTGACAGAAGCCAGAGTCTGAGTGGGTGCATGGAAAACCAAGATGAGAAGGAGTACCCCGAAGCTCTGCTCACTTACCCCAACCTCAGAAACTTTTCGCAAGAACGTTCTCCGAGGCCTCTACCAATTGGATATATTTTTTCCTATATTACGTGATTAAAAGCGAAAAACGGTTAAAAAAAAGACCTTGATCGTTTTAATCGATCTTGAAATTAACTTTGGAGGTAGCCTACTTACCGGCTACTTACCAGCTCGAGCATGACCAAACCACCCCCCCCCCACCCAAAAAAAATCAGCAAAATCGGTCCCGTAGTTTATTTAAGTAGATCTATTGTCGTGAAAACCCTATTTTGACGGTCATTTGTTGAATTAAAAAAATGCTGAATGATAAACTCTATTTACTAGTAGGTTTCAGATTCCGGAGCATGTTATGCCCTAGAATCAACCAAAAAAAAAACTTTATTAATCAGGTGAACCTATAGTGTCCTGGCTTCCTGTCTACTTTGGATGACAATCTTTATGATCTGCATGGAATTGTTCAGCTACTAATATTTAACAGTAAGCTACGATCTACACTTCGGATCGCAAGTATAGGCCTACCCACATGAGACATAGTGCTGATCGGGAGACACCACTATATACCAGTCAGCACATGTGGACAACAATGAACCTCTACCAACGTCAGCCCAGAGAGGACTTCAATGTCACCTCCAATAAAACTAGACAAAAGTCAGGAGAGTAAATCCTATTTCTTCCAATCACAAATAATGCAAATATTTCAAGCCGCTTCCCCAGTCATACACATACATTATGTCTGATTTTACCTTGACGTCTAGCTCATATGGCCTCATATGCATATGCATATGGTCGATTCCCACGAAAGTGATGCATATCGGCAAAAAAACGACTTTGTTGCACAGTCCTGAATTCTTCAGTTTATATCGCAGACATATGGAACTTTCACAAAAAATATATGCGAGCTCTTAATATATGATAGTTGCAACAGGAATGGAGTTCATGCTCATTATTGAACACCAGAGTAACCCTACGAATGCATATTATGTAATATGTAAATGCCATAATGTAACTAAAACTTTGGTCGCAAAAAGTACAGCAGTTCAAGTGGTAACAATTAGGTGGTAATGTTTGGAACAGTTTAATAACAGTTGCGAAAATTTGATACTGCACATAATGATTTGTAGTCAACTTCTACTCTGCTGCAAATATTCAATATTCAGAAAATATACAAAAAAAGACATGTCAAACATAACATTTCTTTCAATTCAAGGCTTAGAGTGGAAATAGCAGTTGAATATTAAAATGTAAATGGAGCATCTTGTTTAAAATCATGATTTCATATCATTTGTTCATCTAAAAGTTTTTCTCATAGGTTTTAAAAGTGTATTCGTAGGGTTACAAAATTATATTTTGTTAAAAAATAAGGCTATTAATTAACATAATTGTTGTGTTATGAACCATTTGTATCGATAACTAACATTACTTTGAAAGCCAGATTAATAAACAATCAGAGAAAGATGGAATAAAGAGATTATAGCAACAAGGTGCACGAAGATCACGAGAATAATTTATTTATTGTTTGTCACTGAATTAATAGTCAACCTGAAAAATATACATACATATACACGTATCATTCACTTGTGAAAGGTATTTGACAGATAGAGCTGCAATGAACAAAATAGGGTAAAACTGGTTGCTCTACGTCGATTCACAATGCTTATAGCAGCTTTGTTTGTAGGGTTACGCTGTCATTTGTAGGGTTACTCTATCTAGGTGGCCTATGAAAAATCATCACAATACTGCAATATTGACGGCTCATTATATTATTTAAACAAATGTGTGTTCTCCCGTATGATATCCAATAGATTTACCGCGCTATAATTAACTTTACATAAATCATTGAACAAAATATCTAATTTGTCAAATAATTGTATGTATTTCCAACTGGTGAAGTTAGACAGTGATTATGGCGCTATTGCATCACACACGTTTTAAATACCACTTTTTTTGCTTGCTTGTATATATTGTTTTTGAAAAATATTGTGTTTTTAGAGAAAGGTCTCGCAATGCCAATTAAACTCGTATTGTGTTATACAACATAGAAGCTATTTGTGAAATTGGTAACCCTACGAATACACACAGTGGTGAACTCTTTTAGATGCTAGATATGCTTAAATTATTATTTCCAATATTTGTAATACACAAAAGAATACACGTTAGATATATTTTCAATATAATGTATAACAAAGTATATTAACAGTAAATTTGCCTTTGCATTGGTGAGTTCAAATAATTTTCAAACGTTTTGAAAACATGTATTTTATTTTTTGGATATAAATATGTATTAGCTTGTTGAGTTTTACACCTTATAAGTGCTCACTATGATGTTAGCTTTATTCTTGGCCTGTTTTGCAATGAGAACAACATATATTTTTCAATCATTTAACTTTTTTCTCTTGTAGATAGTAACCCTACGAATACCTAACATTTGTGTAATCCTACGAATGACAATATCATCAGTCTCTGGTGGCTCTTCTATTGCATAAGAATATTTTAAACGATATCGTCCACATATTGCCATATCATGACATGATAATGCATCATAGATATTCAATTAACTCCTGTATTCTCCACACCTACACAGTGAAATATAGCACTGTGATAATTTGTAGGATATCTTAAAAATTCGAACATTGCTAACGTTCCAAGATATCTATGTTAACCACTAAAATCTGACTGTCACGTACACTGTACCTTGGTTATTCTGTTAGACGAGATTGTAAACCCCATGTGCTTTCATGGAACTCCACAGGTGCCATTTCTTTATTGAAAATTCGTAGGGTTACACAAATTAAAAAACCCGTGGTGTTCAATGGAAGAAATTAAAAAATTGTATAATTTTCCGATATTTTACCTTGCCCATATTATACATTGGTACCACAAGTGTATTCAGAGAAAAGAGCTTTTGTTAATCTGTAGTAGTATTCGTTTTATAGAACATGAAAGCGCATTCGTATGGTTACAAAAACGCACTTAAAATTATTGCACCTATTTTGTTATTAGTTACACTATTTTGTGGACATGCTCCACAATGAATTCGGTTCAGCAAATAAATAGCAAGCACAGCTTATGTCATAGATATAATGTGTAAAATATTTATTTTGTGCAATATTGATTTACTCAGATATCATAACACAAGCTGTATTCGTAGGGTTACACGAGTTTTAAATTTTCAAAAAAATTGAATTTAAAAAAATTGAATTTACAAAAGCAAACAAAGTGTTAGCTATTGATTAGGTGCAGGTGCGGCGCTTCAGAATGCGTAAAATAAAGGCGCTGTTCATTGTGAATATTGAAAAAATGAGCTTTTTCAAAGTAAGGTTCAAATGCATCACTTTCGTGGGAATCGACCATATGCATATGCATATGCATATGCATATGCATATGCATATGCATATGCATATGCAGATGCAGCGAGAACGTATGGCTTGAAAACACACACAAAATATTTGATCTATTGGCAACAGTGCCAACAGACCTGTCATGGCCAGCTTTTTATGCAGCATCCCAGAGCTCTGCACCAATGCAATATAAATCAGCAATGCCTCCTTTATGGAATTTCAAGGCCAAACACCTGCAATGATCAAACACGCTATGCACCTCTCCTATGACATCACAAATAAGCTGAATAAGGGACGGTCTCCAGTGCTCACCATGGTTCAGTCACTGTATACTCTCGGGAAGCAGCTCCATAAGCAACATGAAGATTTGGGCGAGTGCAAGATTGTGTCCATGCTTTGTGGGCTCCGTATTGAAATGTTAATACTAACCATGATCGGACACCTCATAGATGCGAGTGGATGTAGTGAAGCCATAATCGATGCAGAAATCATCACATATGCAGCACTGCATCAGTTGAAGAAAGACGCATAGATTGATGACATGGGGAGTGAGGAACAACTTGAAGCAGAGGACCAGTCGCACACATGCCTGAATAAGAAACACGATGTTACGTTCAGAGAGCGTAACTTCATTTTGTACCTGGAGTCTCTTAGTCTTACAGGACTAGTGTTATGTGTTTTTGCCCTGGATGTGACACACTACAAAAAGTGGCTAACAGTTCACCTGCGGGACAAGCAGGCTTCCAAATACAGGCACCCAGTAATATACCATAAGTTCATGAATGGGGAGTTTGCAACACAGCGCTCAACTCATCGCTAGTCCAGCATGTCATTGGATCAGGTAAATAATATTAGCATGTTATTGGATAACCATCATATAATACCATAATATATTTATAAGTCTTCCACCCACTATGTGGTGGAGACGTGATGCTGTCTATTATATTATCATCAGGCCTATTATTTCTCAACACTTTGACGACGTGAACGCTCTCCAGTCGCCAATATTTATCCGATCTTCATGATTTTTTTGGGTGAATATACAATTTAGGGGTCATTTAGTGTCTTTTGGCTATTCTGAGCGAATTTATGCATTGTGTAGGTCCGAATTTTTTTAATATTGTTCTATGGGCAATACAATAAACTGAGAAAAAAAAATTCAATATCTCTGACGAATATTTTTTTATTCAACATGCAATGTGCTAAAATACACGAATTTGTACACAAATGCAATGTCTCCCAATATCTAACACCTGAAACATAGACTGTTTTAACATGGAAGATCTCTTGGAAATAACCTAACCCCGAGTTATTTTGTAGCGCAATTGTTATGTTCAACGGAATTTATTCATATACAGACATGAACTCAATATAAAAAGTTGTCAAGGATACATTTACTGAGGCTTTTTAGCTGTCTCACGCAAACCGGTCAACTCAGCAACACCAGTGTTATCTAAACTCCTCAAATTGTGGTGTGATACCATTTAATTACTTTGATATAAGCAGAGACAGCTGCAAAGTCCCAATATTTTGGGGTAGGTGAAATATTTGTAAACATTCAATCTGAACTGCTATTTTATAACCAAAACAATCACCCCTGAAGCGTATTCAATTTCTGTGTCAACTCAGAAACGCTCATAATTTAGCAAAAAATCATTGAAAACATGTTAAACTGAACAAAGTGCTTGATAATGATGGCCATCCCCCTACCGCACCGGTGGGCAATGATACATCTATTTTAAATACATTAAAGATTGTTTTATGTTGTCCGTATTCAACTCAGCAACATTATTATTCCGATCAACTCAGCAACGTTTATGAGTTGATCACTCAACTCAGAAACGTTGCTGAGTTGACCAAATTTTGCTTTCTGTCTCACTAATGTAATTAAGACTAAAAACGTAACTCTTTAAATGTAAAATGCAATTAAAAAATATGTTTTTAATTAAATTAGACTAAGAGAGTATTCGCTTATGTAGACATTTTTACAACAATGGAAAAACGTTTCTGAGTTGAAAACAAAAACGTTGCTGAGTTTACTGAATTCTGCTTTCTGTCCCCCTTTTTGTAATTAAAACTGAAATTTCAACTCCGTCAATGTAAAATGCAGCTAAAAAGAAGCTGCTTTTGATTGAATTAGAGTGAGAGAGTATTTTAGAAGTTGTTTACATAAATAAAACTACAAATAACACTTAGTTAAATTTCTAAATCAAATTTACCTTTATTATATTGGCATGTATGTATTGTACAATGGCCTTCGAAATACATTTTCAAATTAGGCTTGTTATGATCCCATTTCTTTTTTGTCTTTATAATGATGAACCAATTTTTTTTTCAGAAAATGGGGCTCAAGTGTTTAGAGATCTCGTAGATGCACTTAAAACATGACTTTTACGTGCAATTATCGTGCTTTGTCAACTCAGAAACGATAATGTCAACTCAGCAACTATATAATTTCACAATAAAATCAGTTATGTCTCAGCAATTTTTATTTCAAAAAGTGTTATAAATAGTAACATATCACTAAACTATCATACAAAGCAATTTTTGATCTTTAAAATTTAAAAATGAGCAAATATATATATATAATTCGTTGCTGAGTTGACATTTTATTTTTACGGTCCTTCACAAAAACACACATTTTTTTTATATCTGTTCGAGATTAAGCTCTGATATTTTAAATGTGTATCACATAGACCCTACCCCCAATATCTGACCCTAGTATATATAATTTGAAGCAACTTAATTTTTTTCAAAAATACAGATTGAAAGACCCCTTAAATTGTAAATTCACCCTTTTATGAACACCCTCTGATGGACTATCCTACTTAAGTTCGAAATCAGCTAATTTGCATATATCCAAGATGGCATCCATGGGCTAATTTTCATATATTCAAGATCGCCGTGAACACTCTCTAGTCACGAATATACATCTGATCTTCGCAAATTTTTTTCTGAGCACCCTCTAATGGATTATCCTGCTTGAGTTAAAAAATCAGCTTATTTTCATATCCAAGATGGCAGCCATGGGCTGATTTGCATATTAAAGATCAATGTAACCGTTCTCCAGTCGTCAATATTCATCCGATTTTCGCAATCTTTTTTCTAAACATCCTGCTTGGGTTAGAAGATCAGCTAATTTGCATATCCAAGATGGCCGCCATGGTCTAATTTAATATTCAAGATCGACGTAAACGCTCTCCAGTGCCAATATTCATCCAATCCTTTCAACACCCTCTGTTGGATTACCCTGGTTGAGCTTGAAAATGAGCTTATATGCATATCCAAGATGTCAGCCATGGCACTCCTGTCATATAGCCCCATTCCCTACTGCATTGGTAATAACTTTTAATTGTGGAAGATGGAGACTTCCATATTTGCTATGCAAATATAAGTTCTAGAACTTTTTTTTTGAAATTGTGTGCAATAATATCAACTGTTTTGTGTTTCGTTTGTTCTTTGCAAGGATGCATGTTATCAACAGACCATAATGTAAGTCAGTCCTGGATAATATAAAATTTATTTTCAGTTACATGAACACATCGACAATGAAATCAAAGGGAGTGGTGGTCCAATGGGTCTCTCCAACTGTCCTAAAGCCATGCAAAGTCTGAGAATCGCTCGGACAGAGATGAAAAGGTAGGCCTATTTTTTGAATAGGTTGTTCAACAAGTCAATCTAATCTAATTTGTTTCACCATTATTGTTTTCCTCTGCTTATTATCATGTTTCTATAGCATAAACCATGGTAGTCATCATCATGAGGAAATCATTGCATACCAAAAGGCGTTTGAGAAATATGTTATATCTCTTCATTCTGTATTCATCGACCATAGAAATCCTTTTATGGGCAGGACAAAGGATCTTCTCAACATCAACACAAAGGACATCATGGTCAAGAGTTGAAAAAATCTCTTCTTACAATGCAACATCATGGAAACACACAGTATAATACATATGTGCTGGGCGTGACAATCAGTAACACAAGCTAACACGCCTATCAAGTTCCCCAAAGTTGTTTACTGTCAAATGATCAGCTCTAAACTATGAAAATGCAAGGCGAAGGCTAGGACAGCAAATGCCTTAGCCTACTGAAAGAGAACAAACACCAACCTCTATCGAGCTCTGCTCTTATCTGGCCAAACCTATCCGATAAACTGTTCATGTATAACAGGAATGTAAGTCGTCCATCACAGCAGAAAATATATCTGTGTCACAGGGCAGGTCCTGTTAATTAAGGAATGGAACACGGTATCCTTCACGCCTTGTGTTATGTCGCTTTTTCTGTAGATAAAAAAAGCTGCAGTATATAATGGGCAGAAAAAAAGTTGAAAGAGGGAGATACTGACAGTTTCAAGTCAGTAGACGTTAACGAAGATTTAACTCCGCTGCGAGCTAAGCTGTTCAGCATCTCTCGTACCCATCCTAATTTCAAAAGTGCTAATAGAAACTTAGTCTCCACCACATTCTGTGTTGGATGAAAAACGCTCAAGAAAATTCCAGACCCATAGTGATCGATTCCCCAGATGACATACCGGTATTCAAGATTGGAATGGATAATGTGGATTATCAACGACTAGGTTTAGGAGATTATTTATTTCCAACTTCCATTGTATAGGACACGTAAGGAGCACAATCCACTAACCATTATCGGGTTGATATTAAATGTTTGTTTTAGAATGTGTGCGGTCCACGTAGTAGATTAAAAATACCTGACTTTATAGTTTATGTAACATCATTATGATCTAATTTGTGATTGTCTATCAGAGACAAAGAAAAATAACGCTGATTTTGATTGTGTTTATAAAGTTTTTAGGCAGGGAAAAAATCGTTTGAAAATTATTGATTAACATTATTGTTTCTTTCAAGTTGTAATTTGTCAGACATATTTATCATAGATGTATTGATATTTTGCTAAGCAATTACAAATTTGATAAGCAAATTGGCAGAATTGCATAGCATTGTAAATCTGTACAATGGTTTAGAATATCGAGCCAAGACTGTCCAGACCATAATTATTCAAAGCATAGCCACCTCAACTGACTTGATAAAACTTAGTTGAAGCTGCATTGCAAGAATCGAAGATATGAGCCGGCTTAATGGCCAGGCTATTGACAGAGCTGGTAAGTCAAGGAATAATTCTTGGAATTATTAGACCGAAATTGTCAAGGAGTGGACCCTGTTTTCCTAGAAGAATTAGCATACATAACCTGTTCATCGGAATTTGATTGTTTAATGTTTTGGGCAACATTACAAGAGACAAGAGGTGGGGACGCTTTAGTTCTATGGTACTTTTACCTTGCATATATTGGATTTTTTGTCATATGACACCAAGTAGCACATAGCGTCACTTAGTTTGAGATATTTCTGTGTAATATTTGAATTGGAGATACACGTGACCACTGACGAACAGTGTCAAAATTAGTCTCATTGAAGGAAAAGCTTTTGTGAATAATTCTTGAGAAGCCTTAAGCCCTGGTCAGACAGCACTTGACGGCTTAATCATGGCCAAAAAACGTCAAAAGTGATCTCACGTGAAACAGCCGATGTTGTTCGCCTTGAAGACTAGATACAGACCCGTTGTAGACGTTGCAGGACGTGGGGATTCCGAAAGATCGGAGCGGCGTCAAATGCGGAATAAAGTTTTGAACTGCTCAAAACTTTAGAGCGCGAACAAGCACGGACGGCACACGTGGTAAGGACGTGCAACACACGTGAAACACACGTGATAAGCCGTGTTCCGGCAGTGATTAAAAATTAGTGAGCCGTGGTAAGACGTGGTAAGACGCCAAAGTTTAGCGCTCTGTCACGGTCAAAGCACAGTTATCGGACGTGTGTATTACGCAATGGTATCACGGGAAATAGCGTGTGTTTAGCTGCTTATCACTGACAAATGCATTTTTTTCGCGTACATAGCACTACCTATGCACGTTTTAAACAAGTTCAAAATATGATTGATCACTGCCTAATCACTTCTGTATCACTTCTGATTTGCGGCATATAAAAAAACATAATTTTCTGAAGACCTCGGATTTTGCAGTCTAGATTTCAAGGGGTGAACATGAAATGAACGGGGTTTTAGGTCCACATTGTTTGCAGATATAGGCTAAACTAGGCCATAATTAGTCATAAAAACGACGGAAATATAATTTCTCATAATTGCAAATCGACTGGAATCATCTATTCATCTAATCATACCACGTACAAAGCACGGCCAGGCACAAAATTGACCAATAATTACCACGTACGACCACGTCCAACAGATTTTATAACCTTGTGGCTGTGATTAAGCCGTTAAGTGCTGTCTGACCAGGGCTTTAGTAAACACGGCACTGTGCAGGGATTTCGAAATCTTTTTCGGTCTTGGTGTCACCAAGACGATTGATTAAGGTGTGTACGCAAGAGCTGAAAATGCTAGTCTGGTCATCGGTCGGACTGGCAGGCAGAGCGAGTGGTTCGCCCCTAGGGGGGCCTAACAACTGCTTAAGTGCAGCGGGAAGTAACATGGGTTTGGCCTCCGCAGGATAATTCTTCAAAGTTGAGATCAACTCGGAAAAAGAGTTGGATTTAACGCAGAGGGCAGAAGCCGGGTTTTTTCTATAGCTGGCATCAAGGCTATGCAGCTCCACCCTGTAGAGACTTCAGTTGTAATCGTTCTCACTCTACCCCTGAATGCGATGAGGCCTTTTCCACCTATTTGAGCACCCCTCTCCACGCGACTCCCAACTGTCGGCACCTCCCCTAAATTTCAAACTCTGCCCAAAAGTGGTACATGTAGAACAAATTCAACTTTTATTGCAATAAATATGTTACCCATACATTTCTAATTCAAGTATGTCATAGCATACATATTTTATTATAAATAGAGACACATATAACGTTCTGAATTATTTTCTTGACTTTATATGAGCACATTTAATCTCGAAATTACGTATTATTTTTTCAAAATGAAACCACATATTTTGCGTGCGTTTTCGTTCATAAGTAGATAATTAGGGGGAATCTATCGACACAAAATCACAAGAATAAGAGTTTAGCCACTGTTTAAACTGTTTTTGATTTATTAGCTGATGTAATCCCCCGTTTTAGGCTCTAATTATTCAATTTGTAATCAGAGGTGGCAATATTTGACTGTATATAATCCAGTTGTACACACTCTATAATTGTGTGATAGGCTGTACAAATAACAGTTCGCAGATGGCAAGGATACAGTGCTGCCTCAATGTTGGGCCATTATCATCGACGCTATCACAATGTTGGAACAGCGTTGGCCAAGTTCTCGCATCGCTTCGCGTATACTGTCACTTGGCTTGATGTTCCCAGGCCAGACGGTGCCGTCTGATTGCCGGCGCGTTGCGATTAGCTTTGATGTCTGAGATTGGGGGGTGTCGCACGAGAGGCACGTGTGTCCTCCTGGAGTTGGGTCCCAAATAGGTAGACACAGGCTCATATCTGGCAGGGTGTAGTGGGAAAACAAGTACACCCTGCACGCAGGATGTGCAGCTCGGGCGAAATAGACTTGTAATCAGGGCTACACCCCCCCCCCTCTTATGACGGAAAGCTGTTCACGCCCCTGCACGCTATGTGGAGTTACTAAGTTGTGCGGCACAGCTGTGCTGCACTGACAGTTTCTTTTACTGTCAAATTTCAATGTCTAGAATAATTAAATACCTGTGAGTAAAGAAGAGTGCAATCGGTGAGACCTCCACTGTCATATTCCTGCCTTGGGGGTGTATATATTACCATCATATTTCTAGAATATGAACTTCAATGTCGTACTCGTAATGAGTAAGTTATTGGTTCTTATTCGTGTAAGGAAGACACACTCAGCTGAGGGTAACAGAGCTGGCTGGAGTCGGTAGGCAGAGCGGACAGCGTGATAGCGGCACACCAGCACGTCCATCCCGAACACTGCACATAACTGGTATCGAAGAACTTAACTGGAGAAAGAAGTGAGCACATTGGTTTATTCCAACAGAGTAATTTTATATTTGGCTAAAACCAAAAAATTGGGGTAATTTTACATAAAATTTGTGTCCCCAAGACTTAAAAGGTCTGCATTTTGATTTAAATATAATAATATTGAAAATAAATGGTGCAACTTCACGTTTAGGCATTACTACTTAATAATGTTTAGATTATTTGTGAAAATATATATATATATATGGTTTTATAAGAGCTCTATGTCATGGAAACGTGGAAAAAGGCATGTCCCCAGAGAAAATTCCACTATTTGAAACTTCACTGTAGGATACAAAATCACATTATAATTCTAGCAATTACATTTCGTGGCTAGACATTGTTCACTTCAACTAATCAATGATCAAAATTCGACTTAAAATTGATATCGATATAAATAATTTTGATGAATATACATGTCCCCACATTTGCACTCTACTCCGTTACCATCATTGTAGCATGCCCCATCAAGTGAATAATCATGAGCTAAAATTATATCAAGTGTAGTTTGACACACTGAAGGGCCTTATACGAGTTTTTCGCCTTGAAAGAATTAATATTGTTGAGTGACAAGTTATTCGAAACAGGTATTACCAAAAAGTTAGAAAATATACTTTTGTTTTTACTACTCCGTTCCTAGCCTTGTGGGTATGAAAACGAGTTTGGTTTTATGCTTGCATGCCAACAACAGTTGCTATGGGGACTATTTCCACCCGTATGATATATCTTTGAATTATTGCGTATATCTTTTCATTAATCCCAAGAATACTTTTAATTTTCCTACTATGTTTCACTCTACTCCGTTACCAAGAAAAGGGAACGGAGTGGTGAATTGTCAAATTTTGTGGGTTTTACAGTCATAATGATTGATGATATAGTCTTTTAAAACATGGCTCGTTGTCCCCATATAAATAAAGCACCCATTTATGATCGATGTTATGATAAGAAAATATACAGTTTATATTTATGTCGAGCCAAACATTTGGTAACGGAGTTGAGTATTTTTTGGTTTGGTAACAGAGTTAAAATAAGGATTTTTGTTTATGCCATCAAATTTTCTTAAATTTTTAGCAGTTTTGCGGTACTATTGTTTAGTATTATGCTTCAATAAGGATATCACGTTTAAAAGAGTGATGTCAAGCTAAACAAAGTAACATAATTTTTGAAATGGTTTGGATTTGGTAACGGAGTAGTAAGTGGAATGCTGCAACTTTTTTAAAATGACGTTTTTAAAGCAAAAAAAAATTGTTTAGCGCAGCCAGTGGCTTTTTATGCTCTATTGGGGTCAGTGCACCAAACCCATAAAGTAGTTTTCCTCCTCTTTGATGGTCACCTCACTGCCATTTTTGATGCTACAAAGTTACCCCAATTTTTGGTTTTACCCATTTACACAGTCCTGGACCGATACATGTTGGAGTTGATGATGAGTTGTACATCTTGAAATCAAGAAACTCATAAACAAAGTATATTGAGTGTGCGCCTTACGGCGACATGACAAAGTCACTTATACACGAAGGCTCTTCTCGGTAAGCTCTATTCACTAACTTGACTAAGACGAGAAACATGTCTGTTTCCTTCGGGGAATTTCGTGCAACTTCCCAGCTTGGTGCTTAATTAGGAAAATGGATGATATACTTCACAACATCATCTGTGACGTGATCAGCCTGCCTGGGTGAACCGGTGACTGCCCTATGTTCAGAAGGTTCTATGTTCAGAAGGTTCTATGTTCAGAAAATATTTGTTCAAAAGGTTCTATGTTCAGAAGGTTCTATATCCAGAAGGTCCTATGTTCGAAAGGTTCTATGTTCAGAAGGTCCTATATTCAGAAGGTCCTATGTTCAGAAGGTCCTATGTTCAGAAAAAAATTGTTCAAAAGGTCCTATATTCAGAAGGTTCTATGTTCAGAAGGTCCTATATTCAGATATATTCAGAAGGTCCTATATTCAGAAAATTCTTTGTTTTACGTAGAAAAACTTACATCCTTCAGTTTCAGGTAAATTGCAATGCAAGATAACAAATCACAGCCTCTCATTTTAGCTCATTCGGTCAAAGGTCAGATGAGCTTTTGTCATGGCGCGTTGTCCGTCGTCTGTCTGTGCACAATTTGCCAAAATCGCTATCGGGACTTCAATCAACATAGTGAACAGCCACAAACCAGGAGTGATCACAGAAGGATTGTCCCCGCAATTCAGGAACAGACACTCCTGTAGATCTGTTTTTTTCCGCGTGTTCAAATTTTCGCGAATTTCTGATCTTGGGACTTTTCACTTTTGTAGTGCTATTATAATAATAATTTTCGTGAGATTCTGGAATTCGCGAATGTCTTCTCCTCGAGAAATTCGTGAAAATTAAAACCTCGCGAATATTACCAGATCTACATTATCCGGGGCCTAGTGTGAACTTGTCCTATAGCCTAGGCATGTAGACAGTTCAAACCAAAAACACCTGCAATTAGTTTTCTTTCTTTCATTTTTTTTCTTCATTTTAGTCCATTCCGGGGGAGGGGGGGTGTCTATAATCCCTTGCATATCCACAAAATGCGTTGTAGGCCCCTATTGTTGAGAACTCAACTTTCACTAATTAGAGCCTTATTTTAACTCTAGGCCTGCCATGGGCCACAATTATTTTTGTAAATCTGTAGAGCATGCTTTACGTCGATTCCTCAACGATTCTGAACCGATTTCTTTGAAATTTTGCACAGGCCATCTTTAAGTCAAGTCCTAACACCGGTAAAAATTTACCTAGACCATTCGACATGTAATAGAATTCCATAATTAGCGTAAGGGTTGATAGAGGGACGTCATAATTTCAATTTAATACAAGTCAAATCGTCTAACTTTTGAAATAAGGCATATCATTTTACGTCTACAAAATTTCATTAAAATCGGTTGATAATAATGACAGAGTAATTAAAAAATTGACGAAAAACATGCGCTACTGGTTATTTCTGTCCTAATGTATTATTATAGCGTGGGGTGGATGGAGTTAGCCCTGGATTGATTCGTTTTACCCGAGAGCGATCTCGACACCAAGGTCTGAAAAATGTTCACAACTTTTTAATGACTGTGAGGGAAATGAGCTGAGCATGCGACATCGTAGCTAAAATGTTACCGATTCGAAAAAAAAACTATTTTCTTCAGATATGACCGTCCCAAGCTTTTGTATGAAGTCAATCTGTGGCTGACACCTGTTCCAGCCATCGCGGCTAGGATATTTTTCAATGAAAATACTCTCAATAACCCACCATGCCCTATCACTCTACGCTCACATCATCTTCTGTATATCATCTAAAATAAATTGATTAAATAATATTTTTCTCATTACCAGCGTGCATTATTACCACCCGGTATATTTACTTGTAAAGGTTGTGATATATGCATATTCACCTACCACCACAATACCAATAGACTTTACATTCAACAGATGATAATCCCATAGACCACATAAGATACAAAAATAAATTATTGATATTTCTACATCTATATCACTCGTTTTTATATGATATTTCGAACAACGTACTTCATATGGAATATAATTATAACTTTCATATCTACAATTTAATGAGTCCATCAAATTTGATCAAATTTAATGTCACTAATTTTAAGCTTGGAAACCCACTGGGTATAAGTTTTTGCGATATTAAATGTACGTCATTGACGTTGATTCAACGTCGTGTGCCCAATTGGAACTGACAAATAGTAACCCGTGCTTTCTAAACATCGTTCCTTCTGAACAAATATTTCTGAACATAGGACCTTCTGAACATAGAACCTTCTGAATATAGAACCTTCTGAACATAGAACCTTCTGAACATAGGAACTTCTGAACAAAAGACCTTCTGAACATAGAACCTTCTAAACATAGGACCTTCTGAACATAGGACCTTCTAAACATAGAACCTTCTGAATATAGAACCTTCTGAACATAGAACCTTCTGAACATAGGAACTTCTGAACAAAGGACCTTCTGAACATAGAACCTTCTAAACATAGGACCTTCTGAACAAAGGACCTTCTGAACATAGAACCTTCTAAACATAGGACCTTCTGAACATAGGACCTTCTGAACATAGAGCTGTAGCTAACCATGAGTGAAAAGGGATGTGACGAGTGACCTCATATGTGAGGCGTCTCACAGCTATTTACACAGAGAAACATACATAGTCATAGACTGCTCGCACTAGGCCTATAAAACTCGGAAGAAACACAGATATGACTATGAGAACAGCACAAGATAATTAACATTAGACAGTAACAGCGGGTGGCACAGTTCTCCCCCCTGGCCCACTTCTTCCAATCTCCCAAACCATTAATCATTAGCAATATTTATTGTTATTCGGCATCACATCCCCATCCCATCAAACAAGATAAGTTTTAAAAGCTATAACAAGTTAGACCTATTTACCATTGGACCGTCTGCAACGATGGCCCAATATTAATCCAACATTCCCCCCTCCTAATGGACCCGTAACTGCATGGTAGGCTTAGGAATACTAATATGAGTAGGGGCCTACCACTAGGCCTATCAGGCCTACGTTACGCAAACGGTGCTCATTTGAGTGCGATATGTGAAAATAGAGCACTCCAAGGAATAAGGTGAGCCTGAAAATTGTTATAGCAGCAGGGGTAGACTAGTAAGTTCTGGGATCGCGGGAACTATGGAATGTGTCGAACTTCAAAACGTGGGAACTTAGTCACCATACATAGACCTAGTTAAGAAAAAAGTGGATAGCCTATACTAGGCCTATAGGGCTAGGTCTGTAGATCTAACGTTAGGTGTAAGTAGGGCCTACCTGTAAATTGGCGCCTCCATCTTCTGTTGTGTTGTCTATAAAGTTGAGTTTTTTTTTTTAGACGTCTAGATTATAAATTATGTGCTCTAATAAAATGGTTGAATAAACTTGAGGGAAATATGATACTGTCTGATATACCCCTCTGTCCCATACACCACTCACTTCCTCTAACGTTAGTCAGCTGACGTAGGGCAGTGGTATGATGAGTTGACAGCTTCAACTATAGTATAGAGTCAAGTAACCTGGTAACAGGTCTGCTGTAGACGAGTGTATACTGTAGTGTAGTGTAGACCTATTTACTGTGTTCTCCTTCACTGTCTTCTACTCTAGTCTCTATGGTGAGTAATGTCTATAGGCGTGCAGGAGACACAAATTTAGTTTTGGTGACCCAGGCCAGGGCCAGGATAAAAAAACATTCCCGGCAAAGTCTGAGCTGTTAGTGTTACATGGTTACTGTGTACTGTCTAGACTAGAGTCTGGTATTACTAGGCCTATATGGCCTAGTCTACATAATGTGTGTAGCCTTGTCCAGCAGCACAACCACCACCACTAGCACAATCATCACCACCATAATCATAATCATCACCACCACCACCATCATCACCACCAACACAACCACCATCACATCACCATCATCGCCAACATCGTCATCACCACCATCACAACCACCATCATCATCATCACCACCAACAACACCACCACCGACACCGCTAACACCACCATCACCACCACCATCATCACCACTACCACACCACCAACACTACCACCACCAACACCCCTAACACCATCATCACCACTACCACCAGCACCACCATCACAACCACCAGCACCACCAATACAATCACCACCACCATCACCACCACTACTACCACATTACCAACAAAACCAACACCACCATCACCACCAGCACCACCATCGCAACCACTATCACCAACATCACCAACACCATCACTACCACCATCATCATTATCGCCACCTGGTCGATCACCAAGGAGATGACTATTATCCGCGCGGGTGTCACATGCGGATTTATATGAAAAACGCACCAATGGAAACAGACGACCCGCACGGGTACCCGCACTGGACCCCGCGCCCGCGCGGCTAAAAAACCTTACCTATGGAAACGTAGCCTTAGTCCGATGGCCCATTGGTCCGACGGCCCATTGGTCCGACGGCCCATTGGTCCGACGGCCCATTGGTCCGACGACCCATTGGTCCGACGGCCCATTAGTCCGACGGCCCATTGGTCCGACGGCCCATTGGTCCAACCAACCTTGTACAAGTATATCATCTCTAGCAAGACACCTGGTTAAATAAATGAATTTAATTGAGTTTTGAGATTATTTGAACTGTTTACAGGGCCTACACGTACACAGGTAGTTTTTAAACAAGGTAATTTTCAGTCACATTGAAGTAGAAATTGCAATAGCAGTTTCTTAGCTGTTGATAAGTAAAAAAAATACTGCAACTCTAAGCATGAAATAATGTATAACAATAAGTATCTCATGCCTATTACCAGAGTTTTTTAAAGAAAATAATATGTTACTAAATTATGGCTCAAAATTTATCATTGGTAATGGTCTCTGGATATGTTTATCATTTGTAATGGGCTCAGGATATAAAATATATTGAGATTTTTAAAGTATGTGTTTTGCGTTTCTAAAACTGGCAAACTGTGGTCTAAGTGTAATTACATATTATTCAGTTTTTATTATATTTTTGTGGATGTTTTCTTTATCTTCTTTCAATCTCATAACATGGGGAGGTTTCTGAAGTAGCCTTTTGTGAGACATTAATTGATTTGTATTGTAAAATTACAGACACTTTCTGAAAATGAAGGAAATTTGATGAAATCAATGATATGTTATTAAACTTCGATTATTGAATACTTTATTCTACGTGTCAGTCACCTGTGCTATAATATGATGATTTTAAAGGACAACAAAAATAATTAGGCTAAAATCATCCGAAGGTCAACATTTTGGTTCCTTGATATGTCCATAATATAGACTAGAATTGCGGAAGTCTTTTAAATTTTGGGTTGCTGTGGCAACAAAACAAGTCTACCGAAAACCCCGTTTATCAGTTATTCCCATATTTCTTCTTTTAGACATGCATGTCTGCAATTAAAAATCGTCCTTATTTCTCTTTTAGCTGGTAAATGCGCAACACAAAGTTAATGTTGACATTATTATGGACATGTCAAGGAGCCAAGCAAAAAAATGACGATTTGGGCCTGATTGTGTCGCTTTAGAATATAAATATGATATTATATATTTAATTATGATTGTCGCCTTTTTTATCGCGAAAGTGAATAAACGGGAATAAGGGTATTTGCAAAATATGCAGCATTTTTTTTTTAATAAATTGATAGAATTATTTCTCCATAGGGCTATAGCTGGGGTTTTTTATAATAAATATTAATACAATATTTTTAGGGTGGAAAAATAGTGATACCACGAGTTTTTGATAGTTTTTGATAATGTAAACTTCTTTTTTTAAATATTGCAATTACGGCTTTTCGCCTTGACACGACACTATGGTAATAATAGGCCTGCATGTATAATATTAGTAGTGAGTACACATTTTGATTTATTCTTTCTTTCTGTATTGCGATCTGGGGAAGAGATGAAACAAAGGAAGAAGAAACGAAAGTCGCAATTAGGCCTCTACAAACACTATGTTCATTATTGTGATGACAAGGGGCATACCTTAAAAATGTCATTGAAAAATAGTGTAAATGTAGTATAAAAGTTTAATATCTTTAACATGATTGTAGTAAATGTCGCCCTCTATTAACCCTTTAATTTCGTTTCATAATCTTCAGGGTAGTCGCCGCATAACTAGAAAATAATGTGTGTAAAATTTCATAAAAATTAGTTCAGAAAGGGGTTAAAGGGACCCCTTGGGATGAGACATTTTCAATGTTGTCAATTTTGAACATTTAATCTATATGAAGCTATATAGCCTACTGATCTTATAGCTGAAAATACGAAAAAGTCAAAAAAACAACTTTAAAGCACCGAAAAAGAGTGAAATAGTTGTATTTCCAGGTCGTATATTGCCATGTAAACAAAACAAGTCAGCAATATTCAGCACTTTACATCACATATTCCTACGTATCAGACGGTAAGATCAGAGCAGTCGCCGCTAATTGGTGTCTTATAGTCAGGACACGGGAGGACACACCTGCAGCACTGATTGTCTACCCAACGCTGGGCCGATGCCATCAGCATGTGGCCCAATGCTGTGAAAACATTTAATCGTCCTTCAGGTATATGTAGCCGTGGTTATTTCACCTTAGGTTAGTTTTATTAGTATAGTGGGGTGAGACCTTGTCATTGTTCCCTTGTTTCCCTGACAGCGCCCGTGCGCTGGATAAATGTGAACCCCAGTTGTGTAATTTTAATTCACCGCGAGATTGAAGTCACTTGACTCGTCAACGTCGTTGTGAACAGAGCTATACCGCTCTGTTCTACTCCTATTTTCCATTGGATTCTTTGTTGAAGAGTAGCTGGTATTGTAGGCTTTGAAAATCTGTGATATAGACTGGTCATTGGTATTGTGCCTGATATCGAGCTGGTGTGTGTGACTCTGGAAGTGACACATTGTGTACCAGGGTTTTTTTTTGTTTACTCACAGTCTGTTGTTACCTTTCTAGCTTGATTATTTTTGAAGTTATAGCGATTTTACTTTTTCCTCAAAAATTATGCAAATTATGTTAATTATAACCACGGTTACATATACAAATAGTTTGTTTGGGTTACTTCTGGTTTAATAGAAATGTTGATTAGAAATATTTGTAAAAATAGGAAAATTCTGAAAAAAAACATGATTCGTGGGATACACTACTTCAGTACGGAATTAAAAAACGAAAATTGATGTCATCCCAAGGGGCTGCTTTAAGACAATATATTTAATCGTATTCCCAAATGAACATTTATGTTGTTTATTAAACCTTTTTTTAATTCTAAATCCGGATCGTAGGGACTAATCTGGATCATTACTAAAATTTAATCGACTATGCCTTGGCTCGAAAAACATCTCTACCTCTACGAAAAGTATAATGCAGACAGACGAGTAAAAATATATCTCAATTGTCAGAGATGAGACATTCCTATAATTAGTAGAATATTGTCCGAATTACATAGTTTTCCGCTGGGCAACACTGAACAAAATGTTCCCTGGTGAATGAGATGAGTTTGAATATGAGTTCTCATGCATTATATTGCAACCCAAGTACATTATACAGTTTTACCATTAAGTTCACCAAAGTTTATTTACAATTATTCAAGCAATAAGTTTAACACCAAGCGAGGCCTAAATTTATATTATTGAGATCAGTTTTACCTGATTTCGCGTGATCATTATAATTCAGTGGAATCGCCGCACATTAAAAATGCAAAACCGTTTTTTATGCTACAAAATTATTAGCGCCCATACCTAAAATAGGCTTCAATAAATTGCAGTACAGACTATATTATATAATATTTTGAAACAAAAATTCTGCCCACATCTTCCAAAAATCTGTAGTTTGGCACCCATCAGAAAAAAATCTAAAAAGGTGAAATAAATAGGAAGAGTGTAAAATAAATAAAATATTGCAGACAGGAGGTGAAAGAAATAATTTGTGCAGTTCGAAAAATAGTAATTGGATGGTGGCTCCCTTACGCCGAATGCTTGTCACGTCGGTCCGCTCTGAAACTCAGGTTCAAAGAGACATGATGTTTCTTCCCCATCCACACATCCTAGCGTCGTCTGATTCACCTCAACCTCCTGAGGAGGTTTTTATTGGGGGGCGCAGGTGGCTTCTGGAGCATAGCGCAAGTGTCCCCAGCTTGGACTATATCATGTAGCCTAGATCTAATAACAAGTCAAGGTAGGCCTAGTTAGGATAGTAGACTAGGTCTAATCATAATGTGAATCAGATTAGGCTATGCAGGACACAAAACCAGAATGACAAGGTCATAATATATAGTACCAGTATAGACTAGGCCCTATCTACTAAGCAACTGTTCATCTGGTAGGCCTATTTTGTCATGTTTATAAGTAGACTAGAATAAGTCTATAGGTCTACCTGCATTTTTGATTCTGTTATTTTAATTCTTTTAATTTTATGCTGTAGGCCTAGTCTATATTTAATTAGGCCTAGTCTAATTCTTTTAACAATTCTGAGATTGTTAATTTAATTAGACCCAGATGTCTAAATCAATTCAATCTGGCATCGCCTCATTGGTCCTCTTCCCAAGTCTTCAGAGATCTGTATTTGTATATTACATGATCATGGCAGTGCGCACTAACGTTAGGCCTATTGTGCTATCGCGCCACGGGAGTAACTTAGCAATTTGCCAGCCTGTTATCATTCATGATATCATTTAGATTTATAGCCTTATGCATGCCAAGTACTCCATATTGACATTGTGGATTTTCTAGGTTCTCGCCGGATGGAAACTGTGCCTACGTCCATTGAGGTTCTTTTACGTCCAACTCAAAGTCAGTCAGACGAGTCAGACGATCTGATTTACGTGGTTCTCTGAGCCCCACGACACGACATCGCTGCACCAGGATGTCCTAGTGTAGGCCTATACTAAGGCTATACAGCACCTGGCAGTCCCAGGCGGTCACCCAGTCCCAGGCGGTCAACCGGGCGCGACGTTGCAGTGATCAATCCGACACTGATGAGACAACGCCGTATTTCGATGGACACCTTCAGACGTTCAGTTTCAAACTCTGCTTTAATAGGCCTTGTAGGCCTAGGCCTACTCCTTTACTGACTTTAGCCACTCGGCTGCCACTCGGCTAGGCCCAGCCCTTGGTCGGGTCCTCTGTATGATATTGATAGTCTGGATAACATTCCCAGCAAAGTCTGGGCTGTAACTGTGTTTAGTGTGTAAGGCCTAGATGGCCTAGTCTACACAATGTATGTATGTATGTAGCCTTGTAGCCTGCTGACACTACTATACCCAAAGTCACATTAAAAGTGATCATCCAGGATCGCATGTTTTTCGCTGATTTCTCGGTCAATTGTCAACTGATTTTCATGAAATTTTGTAACAATCATATTTCAGCAGAATCCTAATAGGTCTAGACCCTATCCCTGAAAATTTCGTAAAATTATATATCGTATTTCAAAAGTTAGACCATTTGACATGGGATTGTAATAAATTGAACTTACGACGTCCCTCTATAAACCCATTAAACGAATTCTAGAATTGTATTACATGTCAAATGGTCTAACTTTTGAAATACTTAATATTTTTTTGCGAATTTTTTACCGCTGTTAGGATTTGAATAGAAAATGGCCTTTGCAAAATTTCAAGAAAATCGGTTCAGAATTGACAAGAAATCGCCGAAAATCATGCGATCCTGGTTAATTTGACGGCGAGTATGGCCTATATTATAGTAGACCAACCTTAGGTGGACAAGTCAGTAGACTTAAGTCAGTCTTAAGCTCACTGATTGATTGAGACGTGATCACGTGCACAGAACATACATTAAGTATATTTCTATGATCACGTGTTCTTATTTAAGAAAATAATTTGACTAAAGTCAGGCTGGTGAAACCGACCCCAGGCTCATAATGTGAATCAGATTAGACCTATATAGGCTATGCAGGACACAAAACCAGAATGACAAGGTCATGAAGGTGGACTCCATTTTTGGTTTAGACTATATGACTACTAGCCTAGACCTATAAATAGTCTAAGCAGCTGTTCATCTGGTAGCACAACACGTGTAGTCACGGTACAGGACACATGGTAATTGTTTTTTTTTTAGAGGATATATAAAACCAAATAAATTACAGCATAACACCCTTTCATCAATAGGCCCCCTTCGGAACAATAGTAGACACATTTATTTGGCTCATGCTTTCCAACCTAGTATTAGTTAATCAGACATTAGGCTGAAGTGACGACTTCTGACTGGCAATGGAGAATATAATGTTTGTGGAAAGGGTTTGGGGTGCCTATGAGAGACATCAGACCAGAAAATTTGCTAGGAATTTGAATATGAGCTATTGCCTTTAATTAAGTCATAAAAAACATGTCCACTCTCACTTCTATGTCATATCAGATGCCCTAGTTCACGAATATGGAGAGACAATTTTGGGATATTTCTTACACACGAAAAGCCGACCAGTTCTAGTATTGCTTTATCTAGTATTGCTTTATAGATGTGAACACTTCCGAAAGCATGGATGTACATGTAGACACAAAAATTAACATTCCAAATTTTTGAAGTTTTAGCTATTTTACTTTTTCCTCATTAAATATGTAAATTAGAATAAGTAGGCCCCTATGCTAATTGGCATATTATCAAAATGGTTGACAAGTGGTTGCTGCTGAGAATTTGATAAATATACGCCTACTACAGACGAATAAAGAGGCGTAGAAAATATATGTTCACACGCAATATTCAACTTCTAAAGTAAACTGATTCAAAAGCTATGGCAATTTTTTTACATTTTCTATTAATTATGCAAATTTATGCTAATTAGGACGATTAGAGGAATTCAATATCAACTTAATCTAATTCTACGGGGTGGAAAACATGGGTGTATACACAAAAATTAACCATCTAGCTTAATTATTTTTGAAGTTATAGCGATTTTACTTTCTCCTCATTAATTATGCAAATTATGCTAATTAGCGTATGACCAAAATGGTTGTAAGGTGGCTGCTGCTCAGAATTTTATAAATATACTTCAAACGAATAAAGAGGGGGTGGAAAATGCAGCTTCTACGGTGTGAAAAACATGGGTGTAGACACAAAAAATAACTTTCTAAGGTAATTAATTAAAAAAAATTATGGCGATTTTAGTTCATTTTATTTTTTTCTCATTAATTATGCAAATTATGCTAAGTATGCTAATTAGCATATGTTTAACATTGCTACCATGTGGTTCCTGCTCAGAATTTGCTAAAGATACTTCAATAAAATAAAGAGGGGGTCGAAAATATAAGTTCAGACGCAAAAATCAACTTCTCAAGTAAACTGATTCAAAAGCTATGTCATTTTTTTCATTTTTTTGCATTAATTATGCAAATTTATGCTAATTGGGAAGCTTTGAGGGATTTAATATCAACTTAATCGAATTCTATGGGGTCGAAAACATGGGTGTAGACACAAAAATTACCTTTCTAGCTTGATTATTTTTGAAGTTATTGCGATTTTACATTTTCCTCATTAATTATGCTAATTAGCATATGATTAAAATGCCAGGTGGTTGCTGCTCAGAACTGATGCACCAGGATGTTCTTAACCATAAAAGCCCAAAATACCTCTGTTAACAATTTATTCCAGGTTGAGCTAATTTTGAGGCTAGATTTCCTGGACTATAATGGTTTGCTTCAAATACACCCCACACAAAAACTATGAATAATATCA
Source organism: Flabesymbios commensalis (assembly GCA_964017125.1). Lineage (NCBI taxonomy): Eukaryota > Metazoa > Annelida > Polychaeta > Terebellida > Flabelligeridae > Flabesymbios > Flabesymbios commensalis. The sequence continues at coordinate 115,445,869 of OZ024902.1, read as the reverse complement.
GATATGAGGTCAGTCAGGGTGTCTTAATGTGCCCAAAACTGTCTCAAGGGGCCCCGAGTCTATCTCAGTGAAGTACTGTGGCGTATCCAGAAATTAATTAAGGGGGGTGCTCAGATTTCAAAGAAACCATTCAACAGCAGTGACCTATAGGGGGCATGCTTCCGCAAAATTAAAAAAAAATAAACATCAAATAGACTAGTGCGATTTCGTGGTATCTTTGCTGTAAAACAAAGATATTAAATATTGGCTGAAATGTCAGTTTTAACTTAATGACAGATTAACCTAGCCTACTCTAGTCCAACTATTTAAGCTAACACAACCACACAGTGGAAAAAAACCCCGTAAACATGATCATTAGCTCATTTAATAGCGAGTGCGAACTACTAGGCATATTAAATAAGCCAGATAAAAATAAACAGCTGTCGATCCAATGATGCGTTAATGTTTGGCCAGCGGAGCAACAATAATATTAATCAAACGTTGGGTCACCCTCATTGTGATAATAATTATGCAACCTTGTTTGTGGAATGCCGAGTATGCCATTATGTACGGCCTATTTATGCAAGAATCATCTACTAAAAGTCATAACATGTCATTGAAAAAAGTTGTGGACCATTAAAATGCTTACAACGTTTACTAATGATCACTAAAAATTCCTGGGATATTTATTTTTATTTCACCCTTATTAATTTGCCACCCTCTCCTATGGCAGAATATTTTTTAATGCAAATGTTATATTCCAGTTCATCATCAGTTAGGCCTATATCAGATATTTGTGGTAGTATTGGTTGTAGTTCCACATTTTTAAAACAACTTTACTGCCAATTTTCAATTCTTATTCTTGATTTTGTCTCTGGTAAAAAAAACCCTGTTGAGTCCCAGCTGTATCTGAATTATTTCGTGTCAGTGGCTATACTGGAGGTCTATATACTGCACTGAGAATATACGAAAAATTCAAATAGGCCCTAAAACAATTAAATTTTGGAAATTGAAAAAGCTACCCTGTTTTTTATCCATTTGTTCTCAAGACTCAGAGATGATATCTCTTGAGAAATAAATTCGCCATCACCCAGGTGAAAGAATTATGGTAATTGAGGAATAATCTTTATCCCGTGGTCCTTATTATTTTATTTTATGCAACGCCAAGTGCTTGAGAGGGCAGCACGTCCAGCTCTAAGCCGTTGTCCGTTTCAAGCGATCCCCATAGCCGACTGTGGATTGTGCTTGTGGTGTGTTATAATAGTCTATGATAATTACTATCAATCTTAGCATATCTACTTTGGAACAACGTTGTTTCAAGGTATTCTATGATAATTATCATGAATCTTAGCATATTTATTATCCATAACGTTGTTTCAAGTTTCGCTCAACGTTTCAATTATTTGCCAAGACTAACACAAAGTTGATATATTTTACTCTGTTTCTTTTCAAAAAACTAAAATGAATGTTTGAAAAATATGTCTATCTCACACTAATTAAGCGTGGACAGGAGAAAGAAAACCATTCGCAACAAATTCCTACTTTTAGGTGCTCTGAATGGTCAAATTTTAAAGATTTGCATTGTAAAGATTTGCTTCTGTCGCCACATAGGGGCTATGTGGCTATCATTGATTTGACTTCCAGTTAAAAACATGCAAAAATGGTACATTATCATTATTATTAATTGGGTATTTTTTTGAACATGTTATTAACTTTGGTTGACGGGAACAGGTTGAGACGACCTCTACAATGCCTGTCAACCATATTAGTGAATTAAAATTATATAATAAAATAATATGACAGTATGATATAAAACCAACTGCTCACTGGCTATAGGTGTTGCCATACTTATCATGTAAGGCAGCATCATATCCAGTGTTTAAAATAGCAATGCTTTTGTGTACATGCTATTTAAAAATGTACATACATAGTATAGATTATAATTTTTTGTGATATGTACACATAAAAAATAAAATAACCAACAATTGTCTGTCATCTGTTTCCCGCACCAAAACCAGAGATAAAATAGCTACACTGTGCTCTACACAGTGTAGCAAAAAAGGACACTCTGGAAAGCGTTTAGAAACCTAAATAAAACCTCTAAATCTTTTAGTTGTTTATTATATAAAAGGACAGACAACTAGGGTATGTGTAAAGGAAAAATAATAAAAACTAATGACACTCTTAATTTTAACATGGGCCTACATACATCTCTAAATAAAAGTAATACTATAAACCTAGAAAGCATCTACTGACTGGAGGGAAAACAATCCGTAACTCAAGGAGTAAATCAGTTGATTGGAGATCTTTGAAATTCAGCGTAAGGACCCACCTCGTCTGGAAACAAAGGTGACTGAAAAATCACGTAAACCTAAAAATAAAACAGAGAAAAACAAATAATAATTTTGAGGGAAACAGCCATCCATACCATGTGGTTATACTCTAAGTCAGATCATGACAAGCGTGATCATGTAGAGTGATGTCGGTCTGCTCCAAACAGTATCAGAGATTGTCTCCGGCCTGAATTCGAGCCAGGCGGACAACACAATGCAACATTCGCAGATTATCGTTCATAGATCGATCACTTAAGGTGCCATTTGTGCTAGATGTATAGATATATATTCAATACACTAGTATAAGTTGGGCGGGGCGGTTCGTCAGCTGCCAACCCATGAGTATCGACAACGAAGCCCTCCGTTCCTAGTCATGTGTGGCTGGTGACAGCTCAAAATAGCCGTCTCACAGCCGATTCAAATTGCACAGGTAGTTTGAGACACAAAATATTTCGCTATATTCGACAATTTACACAAGCAAAAACCAGGCTCCGGGTACATAGATTATTCACATCAAATAAGTTTACCATGGTGAGATATAATTCATTGAGGTTCTTCTTAAAAATCTGCAAGCTACTAGCATCTCGGATAACAAAAGGTAGTGTTCCATAAGCGAGCAGTGCGATAAAAATGAGTACATTGGAACTGAACACAGAGGTACAGCACAGAGGTAATTTGAATAGAACACCCTGTTTTGCCCAGTTCATTGTCTAATCTGAGTCTTTAATCTGTTAATGGCGCCAATGATGCATCCCAGACACCAGCCCTTTAAATGGGAAGGGGTATATATTTAGGTGTGGAGGGGGCTGGAACCAACATGTCGGACACTGGTGGATTAATTGTATATAAATTTTTTTTAGTTGGAAAATTACCACTATGGAAATTAAAGGGGGTGCTCGAGCAATGAAGTAATGTTTTCATATAATTCTGTTTATGGTTAATATAGTGAATGTATGAATGATATAATCTCATAGTAAAGTATCCCATATCTGTAAAAAATAATGTTCAAGACATGCCACCCCTTGCCATGCTACTTGATAACTGTGGGGTATAATTTTCTTCTCGTTGTAGACTAGCCATTCATTTAAATTATATGCATAGTTGTGCGATCATATTAACATTTCGGGAGGAAAAAATTGATACAAAAGGTTTCTCAACGGTTTTAGTATCTACAGGGACCCCCGAATCTGGTAATAAAAAGCTAACATAATCCACCATTGGAATATACATAAAATTCTAGATGGCCGCCAAGACCCATCGAACGCCATGTTAAAAACTAACTTTTTTGTGCTTTGGACTAGAGTGGTAAGAAATACCACTTTTCCAACTAATTTTGGGTCAAGGAATCCATTTTTGGATCTATTGAATTGATTCGAGGTGTATTTGACTTTGAAAATTCAAAATGGCCACCAAAAATAGTTGGTAGGCATGAAAATATTCTTGTGGAAAATCATATACATTTGTGGTTAATTTCTGCACAAAATTAGATTATGAAACAAGTTGTTATATACAGTTATTTGGCTTATTGAAGTTACAATATAATTAGGCATATTGGGCTCATTCCCAACCAATCTGTGCATCATTGTCTCATGTTTTCACAACCAGCACTTTGAGCATCATCGGATTGTGGTGGATTACAGCAGCACATTATTTCACAATTACCTCATGCTAACTTCGTAATACCATACTTCATGTACTTATTTGAACGCGTGCTGCAGATACTTTTCCAGTTGCACATTATCACCTTCAGCATGTAATCTAGCTGGAGCAGCTGGACTTGCCATGCGTACAACCCTCAAATGACCACTTTCAAGCTCATAATATCCCCATTCGTTAGGGTTATGAGTGTTGATGCCGAGAAAGCACTTGGAGAAAGACTCTGGAATGTAACTATGCTGATTCTTCTGTTGGGAGTAGGTTCTCTGGAGGGAAGTACTCACTAAGTTTAGCCACTTATGTTACTGCTGAACTTTATCACTCTCTCCAAAGCAAGACTAACCCCTACAAGTTTTTTTATACAGGACTGTAGCTGACTTCCACTCGGCTTCTTCAATAGCTTCTATATTAAATAAGTAATTCACAAACACTTGTGTGTCTTCAGGCAGGTGATCAAACAATTAAACTAGGTAGACAGTAATCGTTAAATTATACAAAATATAGGGCCAATATTCGAGCGAGTGAGTGAATATTCCTTTAAGTCACTTTCTGCACAATCATGGCAATATCACGACAGAAGTCAGCCCAACGTCGGGACTATGCCCAACTCTTATCGAATGCCACAACCGGATCGAATCAGCCATCGGGGCCGGCCGGGTCAATATGTAGGCCTATAGCAGTACACTACAACAAAAAAGTTATGGTGGTTCAACTATTTACAGACCTGCGGAGACGACAGCAGGAGGGACATCGGTGGAACAAGTAAATAAAGTGTCTTTGCAATTAATAAGAAAGAGCATTATATCAACCAGGATGTGGGAACAAGCTGCCCGCGATATTGCATTACCGCTCAGCATCCTATCCACACCTCCTTCATAGACAGTTGTGATAGATTATTTGAGGCCAGCTCCATCCATTGTATATCCTAATGGTTCCGAGAAAACTGGCTACTGCATGGGAACCACCAAGTAACAATACGATCGGGTGGATGGGGTGCGTGGACGGCTCTGACTGTAAGATCATGTAGGCCTGAGCTGGCTACCAGAAACGTTATAACCGTAGAGGTATTATAATTCTGAGCTTGCAATTAGATATTCCAATGTAGATCTAATACAAACAGGGTCAGTGAGTTCCAGGTCCAGCATCGGGTGAAAATATTCAGAGGAACGCCCTGCCCTGGGTTGAATGTATTTATGTGCTGCATAGAATGTATTTATGTGCTGCATATGCATTTGACCAAACCATGATAGCTTACGAACACAAGTGAAGTGTCGTGATGTTGAGTAGAGGGTGTTGATTTTGGCCTCGTCCTCAGATCTTGAGAACTTACCTAAGCTGTAACAGCTGGTATACAGATGTTGGACCAATTTGATAATTGAGCTTCCTTACTTCATGGATCTCATTGTCATTTATATGTCTTCGTTTCAGAGTGTGATAAGTGCGAACACCAGGAGTAACTGTTCCCATTATACCCATCATGTGAACAGTATTGTTGCCTGGATGGGTTTCGGTGTCATCATCAACATTGTCAGCAATACATTGCGAGAAAGCAACAACATTGTCGTTCAGGTTCAAATCAACCCCTTGTGTGCCCGCTGCTAACTTTATTTTGAAGCTTCCATGTACGAGTTCGCAAAAAGCCAAACTTGTTAAGCAAATCGCCCAGTGATGGATGACCATACTTGTGCTGAATTGTAATACATAATCCCAGAAGTATGGGTGGCAAGTATGGACATGTTGCGAGCATGATAGCCTGTCCAATAGAAGCAATATGGGGGTCTGCATGTTCTGCTTTAAACAATAGTGGAAATACGAGATCTCGATGATGAGGGTTAGTAATTCAACATAGCGTTAAGTGAAGACATATCGTCTACCTTACTAAATTTCAGGTTGCGCTTTAGTTTCAGATCTCATTATTTTTCCAGCTTCCTCAATCAGATCTTGTGCAGTGAATTATTCGTTCTGTGACTTCACATTTCGAAGTGTTGCAGCATTTGGTTTTGAGCTTGTGATAGAAATAATTAGTATGGTATATCATATATTAATTTGGTATCATCTATCATATGTGTGGGCAAATATTTTATGGTGATGGTTTCATCGTCAAACGTTTCTAAATACTTGGTTACAGTACTATTCTGATATGCGTAATGCTTCTTTTAATCTTTGAGCCGAAAATAGCAAACTTGCTGTACTGGTCATGTGAGGATTAAGCTCAAGGCTTGGTTTGATCCTGCTGCACTTGTAGGACTATTAACTTGACAATGGATCTCTCTGCTTGACCCCCATCACGGATCTCGGGGGATATATATAGTCCTTATGGGTGAAATACAGAATACAAATACAGAATAAAAATACAGAAACACCAGTACGATGTCATATGAGTCGTAGATTTAAATATGAGAGATAATAACAGGTCCTGAATCTGCACAGAATTACCTTTAAAATGGTATATCTCTGTGGCGTGATTAGCACTAACAATATGACTCCGCAAAATCAGGGAAATGTGAAGTCTGAAATTGCGTGATTTTGAGAAAATGACCTTTGAAATTGAAAAATGTAATGTGTACACTATTTGAAAACAACACACACTTGGATTAAAATTATCAAAATAAAATAAATATTCATTTCGACCCTATTTTTTAAATTATAAATGTATATGATATATTATGAGGTTGTGATCATCAGGATTTTTAAACAGCATGCATATTTCCTAATTGTTAGTGACTGTTATTATGGTAACAGCAATACAAACAGGGCGGTCTATTGGTGAATATACAACAAAGTGTCAGCAACAGCAAGTTTCATGTATGATAGCCAGTGGATAGAAAATCAAATATATATTTTTTAAAGCAGATTTGTTTTCATCAATCTTGAATTAATGGCCAGATTTTAATCTAATCACTAAATCAACTCCAAAAATGGATTCTTCGATCCAAAATCTATTAGAAATGTGGTATTACATTTAATTCTAGGCTTAAAAGTGAATAAGTCGATTTTTTATATGAAGTGTAAGGACGTTTGGCGGCCATCTTGAATTTCGGATAGATTCCATTGATGGATTCTGTTAGCATTTTACTGTGTGATCAGACAGTCTATTTATACTCTAAATCCGTTGAGAAACCTTTTGTATCAATTTTTTCCAGTCTTACATAGAACAGGATTTTAGCATGATCGTACTATAGTGGACAAATCTAATATTTTGATGTGAGGTGGGCCTACCTACTCTACCTAGGCAATGAAGTTATGCCTAAAACACATACTGTGTAACAGTCGACCCGTGCTGGTTTTGACAATATCAGATGCAGTAGGCCTACACCTCTAGAATTGGAGATTTAATTCAGCTCAATGATAAATTGCCAAATTTAAGTTGTTGCCGGTCCGACATGACAAACTTAAAATTGGGACATTTCCAACCTCAGTCAAGGTGAAGCTGTGACAAGAGGATGAGCATCATTTAATTATCCATTGATATCAGTCTTGATATAGATAAAATAAGCACACAACATTCCTCGTGCATTTACTGTTGTCGCCGTTGCATGGCGTGTGTTGCGATCAACAGTAAAACATCACAATTTTATCTAAATCACAGATTTGATACGCATATATAAGGGCATGCCGGTATGAGTGAGTATGCCATTCTGAATGACACACCCTTAAAAGTGAACAATTTGTAGTATTTCCTTTTGCCCCAGCTACATGAGGCCTTTGGCCCTAGTATTAATATTGTGTTATTCTCGGGGTACTGGGATGATTGCTAGTAGTAGTACTTTTCGTCCCCATCCGGGGGGGGGGGGGTCATTAGGGATCTGTTGCATGCTGTACGGCATGGTACAGGAGCACTAGTCTACAGCAATCATCCAAGGGAAGTCCGTATCTAGCCATAATCTTCGGGCGGATTGCCAGTTGCTTACCCTTGATCCTCCGCTCAACAGCGGTGCTAATGCAGCTCTCACATTAGTACAGGCACGTGTTGTAGGCCCTGTTAAACAAGTGTTTGACATTAGGTCTCTCACGTGGGATGAATGGAGTTAAACTAGTGTTCAACTGCAAAATGCGTATGCCTGGGACGATCAAGTGTAGGCCAACAGTTGCCTATTGAGTACAGATTGACGGCATTATTATAGCCACTGAACTGATTACAAGATACTACTTAAACGAGACATTGATCCAATGCTGTTTTAATGCTAGGCCAACGTCTGCGACGCTGGCCCAACATTGAACCTACATTGAATAAAAGTACAATGTTTGAGAGAAAGTCCTCCTGCAGCCCAGCAAACACAAGACATTTGTATAACATTTATACAACGTCGACCCAACGTTTTCGACGTTGGTCCAACATTGCATCAAGTCATACAAATGTTTTGTGTTTACTGAGTGTCAATACAAGCTTTTGGGGTCAAGCAGTTTCCAAATCCCCGCAGTAATACAGTCAGTTTGTTTGCAAGCCAGCGACCAAGTGGCAAGGGCAAAGTGCTTTGAATTATTAACTCATAGATGTCACTCAAGTATATATGAACTTGCTGTGATTTGGGAACTTGCTCTTAATGAGGCTTTGGGTATGAAACGCATATTTAGTATTATTATGGAATAGGGCCTTGGCCTACCCACGGGCACTATTGCCTTCTGGGGGACCGTTGTCCCGCGAATTTTGACAGTTGACCACAGCTTCAACCTTCCTGTTGTTACTCTGGAGACTACAATCATGTAGAGTCTACACGACAAAAATACACCAAATGGACAATGGAAGGAGGTTTTTTTTTTACATGGTTCTATCAGTGTCTACACAAATATACCACAAAGATAGTGCAGGAATGCAAAACAAAATACACTCCAAACCAGTGACCATGACCAGTTAAAAATAGGACAAACATAGATACATCAGTGTTCAGAACAGTACATTATGGGGACACCCGAGAGTGAGTTCCCAAGTTCGAAGTTTCCAAGTTCCCAGAATTTCAAGTTCCCAAGTTCCCGGAACTTCAAGTCCCCGGAATTTCAAATAACATAATTTGTTCAACGGAACTTGGGAACTTGAAGTTCCGGGAGCTTGGGAACTTCGAAACTCACTCTCGGGTGTCCCCACGCAACGCGATTGTCGATGAGTATCTTTACTGGTAAAAGGGCATCCACCACGTATATTTATAAAGCAACATTTGGGACAGCATAGCAGAAGCTCTAAGCGTGAACAAAAAACAGATTAATTAATGGCCTAGTGAATATTGACTGAAAATAAACACTAGTAAAATTATTATTTTTGATATTGTTATATCATTTCTCCATACCATACAATATATGTATGATCCTTTCAGCAAAAAAAACTTTCTCTCATCACGCGTCATATTTTGACATACGTACATGCAATACGCATCGCGCTTCACGCGTATGTGGAGTCGTAGCTTTTTGTTATCACAATATATTTTTCCACTTAATGTCCACAAGTTTATTAATGACTTTGTTGAAAGATTGGGGAGCTGTGCCTATGTGTCAAATCATGTATCTTGGATCAAGAACGTTTATCCCATGAGTCAACCAATGTGTGTTTGACTGGGCAGCGCTCAATCATCCTCTCTACCATGGCCACATGTATACACTTTTTTCCAATCTGATATTTTTTTCTTTTGTTGTGAAGATGTAGCCTTGAAGCGTTGAGCGTCATCCATGATTCTCTTTGCAGCGAACCCAGGATCGACATTTTCCAGTGGAACCTGATTTGATAATGGTCAGCTGATATAGAGTTTTAGCCTCCGATAGCGTGCAGTGTTTTTTATGAACCAGCGCATAAGAACGCGCAATAGGTCACACAGATCATCGCATATGAATGGCATCATTGGCGCTTCAGTCTGATGCTTCGTCAAAATGGTTTGGCAAGCTTACAGTAGTAGTTTGGCCTTCACTAGATGTTCGCTCAGAACAAAGTCCTTTAGAGTGCTGAATGAGACCACTATTGGTATCTATCTTTTTGGTTTCTTCATGTTCTTTCACATGAAGATTAATTGAGATTCTCCCAAATATCAATGACTCTTTCTTCGACTATGATTTCTTCTACCCATCTTGTGCTACAGAATTGCAGCCCGTATAAACCACTTAGTGATCTGTCGATAGTCTTATCTGGCGGGAGAATCATGGAATAAGTACCAAACTATTCTGAGTAGCTTCTCAATATGCCATCCTGCACACCAACAACAAGCTATGTATTGCCGCAGCAATTACAAGCTTGTAGATGAAAATTTCAAAATTACTCCACTATATTGTTTTGCGTAATGCGTAATCAAAGACAGGTGTGACTATTCGTTTAATTGAAACTTTCTAAGTAAAAACTGAGTTAACTCTGATGTTAGTTGGCAGATTTGTTAAAAATACAATAGTTCTCTTTCAGATGCCAAAACAATTTTAATTAAATATGTTGAGTTATCTACTACACAGTAGGAGCTAGGAATTGTGTTTGTGTCCGATGAAATATCAACAACAAAAATCAAAAATAAAATGCCTCATTTTGTACTTGTATTTTTTTACAAAATTCTTATTTCATATATCTTTTTTCGATTAAATTATTTTCATTTATTTATTATCAGACTTTCTATTTTTAAATAACTATTATTATTATTATTAAATTTTTTTAATTTTTATTTATTTTGTATATATTTATTTATGACACTTTTTTTTCACAAGCGATTTTCAACAACTTTATAGTTTCTTCAATCTCTTTTTATCATTGGATGGACCTTGTAGGGGCTTTTGTTGCCTCTGGCGGAGGCGGCTGGGATTGCAGGAGGAATCTTCTTCGTGGTCCGATGGAGCAGCATATTTCGGCTTGGGTGTAGATGACACAAGGCTGAGGCCTGGTGTAGTCAGCGTCTCTGAGGTAGCTGTGGGGGCGGCTGCTACAGGGATGTGTGATGCTGGGGGCTCCATTCCTGGCTGGCTTGGTCGCTACTTCAGGTGGTAACAGGGTCTTGCACCTGTGGGTTGGATTCGCTGAAATGGTTGCTGCTGTTACTGAGGCTGAGTCTGATGAGGATGAGGATAATACTGGGCCGAAGGTCTGTAAGGTTGCTGGAAGGTCAAGACAGGAAGAGTATGCGCTGCTGCTGCAATGGAACTTGCAGTGGAAATTGCTGTGGAGATTGCAACTTTTTCGCCTTGCTCTGCTTTGACATCCTTCGCAGAATAGGATAGACTGTATCCTTAAAGTCATCGAAACAGAGTCATTGTAAACGTGTTCAAATTCGACCCGATTAACTCAGAGAAAGCATCTCCCTCAGGATCTCCTCGCTTATCAGACATCAGCTGTATCAACTTGGACTGGAAGACTTGACTGTACTGTGACTGGGCCGGGGATGGCGATACCGGGAGAGCTTACTAAACTGATCGACTGCTACCACCCTGTGTTTTCGTTCCTCTTAATGTCATGTTGTTAGTTTAAGTACAGTGTATGTAGTAGCGATAAGACGTGATGTTCGCAGAGTACCTGCGGCCGGAAATCATTTCCAGCCTTTAATCTCGCATATTATATAACGAGCGTATATAACGAGCGATAGTGATTGACTCACTGTATAACCAGAGAATTAGAACAGGTCTATGGTATAACTACTTCTATCTCCTTATATGTCACTATCTCCGTAACACATGCTATATTACCAGTGAACCCGTATATGACATTTTCACACCACCCGTTGGTCCGTATTTGACCTTCTGAAAATGTAATTTTTGAGTCTGTATTTTAGGAGCAGTTGTATGTATATCTCCTTAAAAACATTGTCTGTCCATACATAAATGCAAGTGAACATATAGATATATTTGGACCATAAGTCCCTATCTCAACGAATCAAAAACCTTATATCTCCAGCTGTCTCTCCGTAAATGACCTCCTAATTTCCCAGACTGTATCTCTTCATTTTGTGAATGTATCTCTTCGAATCAGATAGCCATTCAAATATTATGACTTCACATGATATTTCATGTTACAAGCTGACATCCACCACCAATCACTGCACAATAGGACCACTTTCATCACCATTTAGACCACTCCCATACAATTTAGGGCAATGTTTAAGCTTTTTAGCGCAACAGGCGTTTTAGCGAGCAGATCGTTGATGTAAATTTGGACAGAATTCAATTCAATATCAATGGTGATTAATTATCATCATCAGAATAATGATGGTAAATAGGACACTTATTGACCAATTTTTTGTTTTGTTTTTAGTTATTCAAGATGGCGTCCAAGATGGCTGCCAGCATATAGTCATATTTATAATAGCATGCGAACTTAGAAATTTAGCTCATTTTTTGTAATTGACCCTTTCAACCAGTTTGCTGCTCACCGAATTCATCTAGACCCCCATAAAAATTGTTCAGATTTTGATTCTACTTGACATCTTTCCCTGCCAAAACCATCAATACAACCTGATTTGGGGGTATTTTAGCAAGGTTGACTCCATGGCTGTGGGACTATTATTAAATGACAGAAAAACACATTTAGCTCCATAGCTTCAAGCATTGCGAATATTTATTTTTAAATATGAGCCCTTCAAACACGCACTACACATCTATCATTAGAGATATGGGATATAATATGACACCAACACATTATATCCACTGGCTGCTCAGCCTCCCGATGTTTACTATAAACTAATATTTACCTAAAGATTCTTTGTTGCCAGATGACACTGTTTATGGTAAATTATACATAATGACAGCAAAATATGTCTACCCGTCTAGAATTTACTTTACATTTACTTGTAGCATTTATAGTAATTTTATTTTACAATCACCGCCGCTTTCGCCATAATCAGCACAAAAATGAAGACCTTTTTGTACAGCAATATCTGATATTGTGCATGTTCGAAAAATGAGAAAAAAGAACTTAGACACAAATATTGTTGAATTTGTTATAATCCAAGTTGATTCATTGATTTCTGATCTTCCTATTAGTATAGCTACATATTCTGACTGAAAGTAAATGTGACTTTGCTAGTGTGCCCACATGTTTATCAACATTGACAAAGAGCAAAAGTTATCTTGTCTCAGTTCAGCTTTAAAAAAAATGAACAACTATGTATAAACAATTATTATTATGATAATATTTATTAATACACTATAATAATACACTACATGAATGGGTACTAAGCTCTCAAAACCGAGACATGTTCCTAAAGAATTTTTAAAAATTATCTAAAAATTATTTCCAACAAACAGGTATAACGCTAAGCAAAACCGAAGAAAACACCCCCCCCCCCCCCCCTCAGGGGTGTCAGTTTTCAGAAGTGTTCAGGACTGGCTTACTATGACGAAGGCGCGTTTGTTGTATAAGAAAAGGCCTCAGCCTATATACCTTGTTAATTCTAAGCTCGCGCTGGTAACACACACAACTATACTTTTTCACAAATCTCACTGTTATCCACTTATCCAACTTTTTGATTGAATTTGTTATTCTTTTCAACTTGTTGTTTGTATCATAGCGAATTCAGGAGTGTTATCATGCCTCATGATAGGGAAAGAAAGGGAGAGAGAAGTAGGAGCCATGGAAAGAAGAACGTTATCAGGGACAAACACAGGAGCAGCCCTACTAGGAAGAGTAGGAGGCCTACCAGGAAAGGTAGCAGTGTCAGGTCAGTGCCTGTGACATCTCCCCCCGCCGGTCAACGTCAGCGACGTCGACGCTACCGCCGACGGCGACGTCAACAGAAACAGTAGCTTCTATGACAGCATCTACTGAGAGAGATGAGCCCATAGCAGAAATTACTTTGGATGGGGAAGACCCACATTTGAACTGGAGAGCCCCGGAGCCAATGGAGACAGCCACTACCATGGAGGAACGTATACAAGCAATGGTTGAGAAAGCCCTGTCCAGGGTTATGGCTACAAATGCAACACCTGTTCCAAGTCAGAGCCATGGGACAGTGCCGAGGTAGGTGACCATACTCAGCAGAAACGGGGACCCGCAGTAGGGCCGCCTTGCTCTCCTATTATTACGCTACGAGACGTCATCGCGGCAGATGATCAGTCTCCTCTGAGGCAGGGCCCCGTGGTAGGGCGCCACTGTTCACCTGTTAACAGGGTCAGATCACGTCACAAGAGCCATCTGGACCCTTTAGCATCCTTATCTCAAACACAAACGTCTCCAAGTGGATGGCAGGAGAGCTTGGAGGACGAGGATAGCAGTTTCAAGAGTGAGCAGAACCCCTTTTTGGCCATGCCTGGCCTGGAAGACTGGCACTTGTCGGGTCCTAGGTCGGCTCTTTCCAAGCCAGTCGAAGAGGTTACGACCAGGGATAGACAGAGAGCCTTGTGGCATCAGGCTCGCAGCGGGGCGGAGATACGCCAAGTTAGAATATTCCACTCTGAGGCGCTATACTGAAGTGAAGGCGCCAGTTTACCATTCATACCACCTGAACTGCCGCAGGAAACACCAATTTCTCACCACCATTGGCAAACAGATGCTGCTATCAAGAAACAACAGAATGGGGGTTACTGCTGCCGCATAGAAATGATGGAGGCCTCCATGATGGAGATATCAGCCATTGCAGAGGCATCCCTGGTCCCTCAGCACCGGGATAGACTGTTAGAAGCCGTAGGTGTTATACAGAGTGACGCTATGGCGCCTGTCGGCCACCCTCTTCGTTTCCTAGCTGCAGGATTTAATGATTTAGCCATCAAGAGACGGGAATTGGTGGCTAATGCAGTTAAAGATAAACTTTTACAATCCCAGCTGCGTAGTTGTCCTCTGAGATTTGACTCTTTTTATAAGGAACACGTCTCTTTATACGCCAGATGCAGTATTCTCTCACGTCGGCTATACGAGACAATAAGGGACCAGCCCCCAGACGTCAGGAGAGAAGTCGCTCACCATTACGTCATTCACACGAGTCTTCTCATCACATACAGAGAGAGACACAGACATACAGAGGTTGCTCTTCTTACAGAGGGAGTCGGCCATTTCGAGGCTCCTCCTCCTTCCGAGGAAGTCGTGGTAGAGGCAGAGCCAGTGGGAAGAAATATTGACAGTGTCCCATCCTTAAAGGACAAGACGGTATTCTGGGAAACCCTCACCCAGGATCCCTTTGTGTTAAAAACAATAGGGGGTACAGACTTGAATTTTCAGAGATACCCCTTCTTATATATCCCACAGAGACAATTTTTCATCTACCCAGATCACAACAGGGGGTAAGAGAGTTGGGAGAAGAAATAACTTCTTCGCAAAGGAGCTATAGAACGTGTGACAGCGGTGACAAAAGGGTTCTTTTCAAACCTCTTCTTAGTGTCAAAGAAGGGGGGGGGGCAGAAGGCCTATCATAAACTTGAAGCCCCTAAGTCATTACATCAAAAAGAAACCCTTCCACATGTCAAATATAAAGGATGTCTCCCAGGCCATTCGTCAAGACGACAAGTCAATCACAGTCGATTTGAAAGACGCATTTCTTTACATCCCAATTCATTCAGAATATCGCCGCTTTCTTCGATTCCAATGGAAAGGAAGGGTGTATTAATTTTGCCGTCTCCCATTCGGCTTAACATGGTCCCCTCAAGTGTTTACGGACATAACAAGGCCATGGAGGAATGCCATCTAAGGGGAATACGTGTCATCTTCTACCTAGACGACATTCTGGCATTGGCAGACTCATACAGACAAGCGTCAGTCCACAGAGAAGTATTGTTGTCACTTCTCCGCCGAGCGGGCTTCAGGAGGAGTCCAACAAAATGCAGACTTACCCCCACTCATGTTTTTGCTCACTTGGGACTAGAGTGGGACACCAGGAGAATGAGAGTACTCCTGCCACAAGACAAGATGACTCAAATAGCTTCTCTGTCCAGAAGGATGTTGCACACAAATTCAGTCCGCGTGTCAGAACTGATGGCCCTCCTGGGCAAGACGAACTTTGCCTCAATGGCTGTACCATTGGGACGATTGAACTCAATACCCCTACAACAGTGTCTACTCCGCGGCAGTGGCCGGTCTCTGAGGGCAGTGGTCAGCATCACCTCAGAAGCAAGAGTCTCCCTGCTTTGGTGGACCTCGCCTCCAAGGAGTGGACGAAGTATTAATCTTCCCCTTTCAGACAGTGTTCTAGCTACCGACGCATCTCTGAGCGGCTGGGGTGCACGTTTCGGTCACAGACATCTCCAAGGTCAATGGTCTCGAGCTCAGATGAAGAATCATATCAATCATCTAGAGCTCCTGGTGGTCTACCTGTCCCTCCAGCATTGGACATCGCTGATGAGTCACCATATCATAGCGCTACAGATAGACAACACTACGGCGGTGGCGTACTTGGTGAAGCACCCTCCAGGAGGCAGGGTTTCCGAATCAAGTGGCCAACTTCTTTAGCGCTGCCTGGAGACCAGGAACGAGGGCCCAGTACTCGACCGTGTGGAACCAATGGTTCTCGTGGTGTAGCAGACAGGGTTTGGAACCTACTAACCCGTCTTCCATAAATCTCATCAAATACCTATGGTACATGTATTCGGAGCGTCAGTTGGCCTGGCATACCATCGGTGTCCACAGGTCAGCAATTTCAACACTTCTACAACCTTTGTGTGAGAGGACGATTGGAGCAGACAGAGCGGTATCGTTGTTCATGCGTGCAGTATACCAGTCACGTTCGCCTACTCGCAAGATTGCCCCGATTTGGGACGTTGCATCTGTGCTACAATGTGTTGAGGCATGGGGAGACATCGTGGACCTCTCCAGGCCTCGCCTGACACATCGCCTGGTGTCACTCCTGGCCCTTGCTTCTGCCCGAAGGGTCAGTGATTTGTTTTTACTTTGCACTGATAGTAACCATCTTCAACGCCTTCCATCTAAATGGAGTTTTATTGCAGCCTTTGGTGCGAAGCAGGAACGACCCCATCATCGTGTTCCCCCTATAGTGTTTGAGAAAAACGTGGACTGCCCTAGATTATGTCCCGTTTTACATTTACAAGAATATATGTCTAGGACATCGGCTGAGCGTGTTGCCAGTTCTGATTCCACTAATTTATGGAGGACCACGGTACCTCCTTTTCGCCCTGTAGCTAAATCTACCATAGCCAGATGGCTTGTTCTAGTTTTCAGTGAAGCTGGAGCAGAGGACAGTGCTGGGTCCACTAGAGCAGCTGCGGCTACGTGGTCCGCAACTAAAGGTGTCAAGCCTTCCACTATAATGGCCGCCGCGGATTGGGCTTCGGCCAAGACAATGTACAGACATTATATCAGACTGATTCTTTAGAATGGTTTTAATCATGAGCAATCCGTCCAGGATGCTACTCTAAATCTTTAAGAATTAAAACGGACTCATTTATAATAATAAAGGTTATTATTATTAGAGTGTTGTTATTTTATTTCTAGTTGGAGTTATTGGATTATTTTGGATTTTTCATTGGATATTTCCGAATTATGCCAGATGGGGGACATTCTACCCATTAATGTAGTGTATTGCTTTGACAAAAAACCAATCTTCTGGTTAAAATGAACCAATTATATAGTGTAACGTAATATAATTTGGATTTTAACCAAAGGTTTTTTGTCAAAGCAATACACTACTTTATGCTCTGTCATTTTTGTTATTCATTTTTGCGCTCGCTTTTCATTAACAAGGTATATAGGCTGAGGCCTTTTCTTATACAACAAACGCGCCTTCATCATAGTAAGCCAGTCCTGAACACTTCTAGAAACTGACACCCCTGAGGGGGGGGGGTGTTTTCTTCGGTTTTGCTTAGCGTTATACGGGTGCCTGTTTGTTTGAAATAATTTTTAGATAATTTAAACAAATTCTTTAGGAACATATCTCAGTTTTGAGAGCTTAGTACCCATTATTGTAGTGTATTGCTTTGACAAAAAACCTTCGGTTAAAATCCCAATTATATTACGTTACACTATATAGTTAGTTCATTTTGATATAGGGTTATTTCGATTATCTTTTGTCACATGCCCTGTAGTTCAAATATTTTTTTTATTTTGCAGCACCACATATATCTTCAGCTCATTCATGTGCTGCTGCACCAATACCTGGTTATTCCTCAGCCTAAATAGCAATTCATCTTCATAACAGCTCAGCAGGTTACTGTAGCAAAGCTGCTAATACTCAGATTGCAAATTCTAATCGATCGTTTTGAATCAAATCAAGTTAGTGCCTCACATGAGTGTATATCTGACTCTACTGATATGTTGCAAGTCCTATACTCCTCACAAGCTGCACACTGACCATCAATTATTGATTGAGGGCTGTGTTTCTCCCACTGATTAACTGTTTTGTGTAGGGTCTATATTCGTTCTTCATGATTATGCAGAAGGACTGATTTGCGACAATAATCGATCGTTTTTGACAAAAAGATTACTTTAAATTAGATAATTGTTTTTAATGTAATTTGTGTTCTTATTGATATCATACTTGGCGTGGTTACAGCAGGTTTCTTTGAGCTACATCATTTTTTGAAAGCATCCAATAATGGAATATCCAACTCTGATCTCTTTCCTGTGGCTGAGTCTGATGAGGCGGGTACTACTGGGACGCAGGTCTGTATATCTGTATATTACGTGGCAGTACGTACTATTGTGCTATCGCGCCACGGGTCTGTAAGGTTGCTAGAAGGTCAGGCCAGAAAGAGGTATGTGCTGCTGCTGCTGCAATGGAACTTGCAGTGGAAATTGCAACTTCCTCGCCTTGCTCTGCTTCGACATCCTTCGCAGGATAGGATAGACTGTATCCTGAAATTCTTCGAAACAGTTACTGTAAACGTGTTCACATTTGTCCCGATTAACTCAGAGAAAGCATCTCTAAGAATCCCCTCGCTTATCAGACTTTAGCTGTGTCAGCTTGATGTGGAAGACTTGACTGGATTACGACAGGGCCGTGGATGGCGATACCGGGAGAGCCTATTGAACAGATCAACTGCTGCCCGTTATAGCCGTCCTACACTGGCACTTGAATGTGCGTCTTCAGGAACCCGTAATTATCAATTATCCCCCGGTTATTGGCTAATATGTTGTAGTCTCCTCCTGCTCCAGACCACCGTGTTAGCTAGGATTGGGCTGACAGAGTATGTAAAAAATTAGGGTGTGTAACAGGGTGTGTAACAGGGTTTGTAACAACCCCTTAACTAGTTTTGACAGGTCGTGGTTGTAAATTCTAGGGCGTGTTGCAACGGTTTTGGGCGTGCAAAACACGACCACACGCCCTTCTAGCTAACACAGTGACTCTCCAGACCCATGTTCTTCATCACCTTCCCATACTGCGTCCTAGCAGTCTTAATACAACTCCTGGGGTGTGCCACACTTGTTTTAAGATCTTTAGCCTTCTCCTGATATGCAGCATCCCTCTTTGGTTTCAGCTTGAAGTCGTCCTCGAAGTAGTTGGAGAGGAACGTGGTATCCTCGAACCATTCAGCTATATTGGCCTGAAATGTTATGTGGTGCCTTCCTCTGCTTCTTAGGAAGCAACTTCTGGATCTCCTGCAGATGAGCTCTTCATCTCGCTGCCCGTGTCCCACTCCTCTCGCAACCTCCTCTTCATGTTAGCTGGTGCTGGTGCTGCTGCCACTGATGCTGAAGCGTACCTCTCAAAACTTATTCAACCCTATGCCCCTGAGTCTAACCCACGGTCAGGGATGAAGAACCGGCTCAAAGACACGAAGCAGCAAAGTCTACAAGAGTGGTCGTCGAAGGTGCCTCCCCGGAACATTTTTCTTTTTAATACTCCTATGCTTTCTGGATGAATTTGATAAAAAGCTCAAGTTTAGAGTGAAACTTGACTTTTCAGCATTATAGCTAGTTGGTGCACATGTAGTAAGGCCTGAGATTGTCACTCGCTTGCAGGGCCTTCCACACTACTCGTCGTACACATTTGTACTCACAGCATGCAAGTGTTACGGTTGAGCCCTGTTGAGTAGCTCATTTGCCATGATGCCGCCATGGCATTCGAAATGCATTTTATTGAAAATACTGGTAGATATTGAACTTAAAATATTAAAGCCTTACATAAGTAATCAATGAATTATCATTGTATCATCATGATCAAGAAAAGGGGTTGCATGCACCTTTTACTTCTAAATTTTTAGATCATTGAAATGTACATACTAAAAACAAATCAATTTCTCCTCACCAATGTACTTTTACTTGGAAAGGTGACTGCATTCACATTTTACCCAAGTATTTTTGTTTCGGAAAATACATTGAATAAAAAAAGATATTAGAAATTATTAAATGCTGAACAATTAGTATTATTCTCTTCATCAATATACCATTATTGGGAAAGATGACTGCAATCACTTTTTAACCAATCATTTTGTCAATTGATTTGTGAACTCAAATAACAAATGTTCTTAGAAATTAGCAAATGCCGAACAATTAATAAGGTCTCTTCACCACTGTATATATAATTGGGTAAGCTGACTGCACCCACCTTTTACCAAGGTAGTTTGTCTTACATGTAGAAACATATAAAAATAAAACATTATTAAATGCTGAACAATTGATAATGTCTCTTCACCAATATAATAATATTATTGAGAAATGTGACTCGAAACCTGGTACATATCTGATTTCTTGGGGGCTTCCAGGGATACATCTGTCGACTGCACTGTGTCGATTTTTACTAGTTGTGTATACCAGTATCAATATTTCATGTTTAATTGTTGTTGGGCAGTAATCTTTTTGTGTCTTCTATGCACTTAACATGACAGCCTCCTCGTATCTGTCCATAATCTTCGAGCGGATTGCCAGTGGCATACCCTGGTTCCTCCGCTCAACTGCGGTGCTAATGCAGCTCTCGCATCAGTGCTGGCGCTGGTGTAGGCTGTGGTGGCCTTGAATAACCGGCAATAGCGTGTTTGACATTAGGTATCTCACGTGGGATGAATGGAGTTACCCAGAGGGAGTTATCCTTACTATTGTTACTCTGGGACTATCCGACACGAGGATAGCGGAGCTGCGCGAAATGCCACGGAGTTTCAGCATTAAATTGCACAGCGAAACCCAAGTCTCCCACCGGCTGGGCATGTCTGGGGGTAGATCCCCTAGACATGCCCAGAACCACTATCGGGCGAGCGAAGGAAAACGCTCTCAATAACCCACCATGCCCTATCACCTTCACATCATCATCTGTACATCATTTCATCTCATCAATTGACTACAACGTTTTTATCGTATTACAATGTCACTTAAAAGACCTTTTGTGCCGAAAAGTAACGTAAAGCAATGATTTACTACTACTACTACTTAACATGACTCCCGTGATTTTCACTCTAAAAATTCAGTTAGACCTTAGGTTAAAGGAGAAAAACTGACAAAACATTCAATTTATAATTTAGCCAATATTGGATTTCTAGTGGCTATATATGTGAACATACAGGACTCCAGCTATGGTTCCACAAATCGATCCTTCTATTTCAGTCATGGGGAAAAATAGCCAGTATTCAAAAACTCAATATCGGAAAAAACAGAAGAAGAACAAAAGATTGAAGAAAAGAAATTTCACAAGGAATTACGTATGTAACGTGGAATTTCACTCAGATGATTCACAATATGAAAGTGGTGTTGTGTCGAGGAGTACATGTGATGCATCTAATGCTATTGAAAACAACACTGATCGATAAACTAACAGCTGCCCCGTTGCCCGAGGCAAGTACCTCTCAGTGTCCGGCAAATGATTCATATTGATTGTAGCCCTGGTTTTTTAGCTCCCGCCGTCACCGTAGGTGAGATGGAGGGAGCTATGGATTCCGCCTCCGTTTTTTTTTGCCTCTTCTTTTGCCTATAACTTTGTAAGAAAATAATCTAGGATAACAATTTTTGGTATGTGGGTTACTTCCAGATGGATAATGGACAGGTTAAAATATTTTTAATGTGAATTCAATACGCAAGGTCGCAGAGGAGAAAATGATGATGTTACGGCGTTGGGCCGTCCGTAAGCAATTCGTTTCCGGAGCATATCTCTGAAAGTACTTGTCTGATTGTCTTCTAATTTTACACACAACACCCTTAGAACTATGACCTATTTAGACGTTTTGACGCGCACTTCGTTTACGAAAAGTACTGGGCCGATGACAGTCATATTGCACATACATGTTCTCTAAGGTCCCTAGTTGTGCCTTTTCAGGTTTTTGGGCCTTGACCTTGAAGTTGACCCAGTACTTTGAACTTATTTATAACATCGGTAAATCCAACTGAAAGATTTTGCGGAATATCATGAAAACCGCTCAAGATAGCTACACCATTACTATAAAACAAATTGTGAGGTTTTAGGAGAGGATGCATCTTGAAAAATTTCAAGTCGATAAAATTAAAAATGGCCGCCTATCGGCCATTATTCACCACGACAGGCCTGATATTGCGGAATATCATGAAAACAGCTCAAGATAGGTACACCTTTAATATCAAATAAATTGTAAGGTTTCAGAAGAGGATGCTTTTTGAAAAATTTCAAGTTGATAAAATTCAAAATGGCCGCCTATCGGCCATTATTCACCTCGACAGGCCTGATATTGTGGAATATCATGAAAACCGCTCAAGATATCTACACCATTACTATAAAACAAATTGTAAGGTTTCAGGAGAGGATGCATTTTGAAAAAATTCAACTCGTTCAAGTTCAAAATGGCCGCCAATCGGCCATTATTCACTTTCACATGGCCGTTTTTGGTAAACCGTGCTAGATAGCTAGACCATTACTATAAAACAAAATGTGTGATTTCAGGAAAGGATGCATCTTGAAAAAATTTGACTCAATAAAATTCAAAATAGCCGCTTATCGGCCATTATTCACTTTCACATGGCCGATATTTGGTCCACCGCGCTAGATGGCTAGACCATTACTATAAAACGAAATGTGAGATTTCAGAAGAGGTTGCATCTTGAAAAAAATTGACTTGATCAAATTCAAAATGGCCGCCTTTTCGGCCATTATTCATTTTCACATGGCTGATATTTGGTAAACCGTGCTAGATGGCTAGACCATTACCTGATTACTATAAAACAAAGTGTGAGTTTTCGGGGGAGGATGCACCCTGAAAATTTTTAACTTACGAATTCAAAATGGCCGACAATCAGCATTATTTACCTCGATAGGCCTTTTAAAAACTTTCTATTCAATCGAATTCAAAATGGCCGCCTATCTGCCACTTTTTACTTTCACATTGCTGATATTTGGTAAACCGTGTTAGATAGCTGGACCATTACTATAAAACAAAATGTGAGATTACAAGAGAGGATGCATCTTGAAAAAAAATGACTTGATCAAATTAAAAATGGCCGCCTATCGGCCATTATTCACTTTCACATAGCCGTTATTTGGTAACCGTACCAGATGGCTAGACCATTACTATAGAATGAAATGTGAGATTTCAGCTGAGAATGCATCTTGGAAAATTTCGACTTGATCAAATTCAAAATGGCCGCCTTTAGGCCATTATTCACTTTCACATGGCCGATATTTGGTAAACCGTGCTAGATAGCTAGACGATTACTATAGAATGAAATGTGAGATTTCAGCTGAGGATGCATCTTGAAAAATTCTGACTCGATCAAATTCAAAATGGCCCCCTATCGGTCATTATTTACTTTCACATGCCCAAACTGTGTTAGATTTTAGTCCATTACTATAAAACAAAATTTGAGGTTTCGGGGGAGGATGCACCCTAAGTTTTCAACAAGTTTATATCGAATTCAAAATGACCGTAAATCAGCTATTAGTTACCTTGATTGGCCTGATATCAGGTAAACCGTGCCAGATAGGTAGACCATTACTGAGATACTGATTAGGATCATTAATTTTTAATGGAGGTTTGCAATCTCTGACAGACTGTCTACTTCTTATCTTACTCTTAGACTGGGCTTCTTAGACCTAGTTGTCTTGCGTCTTGATTTTTGACCTAGCCTAGGACTACATTAATAACCCTGCATAAAATTGCTTATATCAAATTCTAATTCGGAGCGGGAGCTCCTGGCCTTTTGTAGTCTTGTTATATTAAAAATGCAACGGCCCAGAGTATCCTGTACTGGTATTCCGAATTAAACTGTTACTCTGATCCATTTAATTTATCAAAAAAACGGGCAAAAACTCCCATAAGGAGGGCAAATATCTTCAAGAGTTAGTGTTGAAGTCTGATTATGTCCAACTGTACAAACACTGATACATGGCAATATAAAGTGTTAATAACGAGAATAACAGGTGCTACTAATCAACTATACCGACAGAAACAAATACAGGGCTTGACATTGAAATCAAGCACTAGCTGAAACAGTTACTAGCCCTCATGCATGCAGTCACCAAATTTAAAGAATCATTCAACTGCAAAATGCGCATGCCTGGGACGGTCAAGTGTAGGCCAACAGTAGCCTATTGAGTACAGATTGAAGGCATTAATATAGCCACTGAAATGATTACACGATACTACTTAAACGAGACGTTGATCCGATGCTGTTGTAATGCTAGGCCAACGTCGGCGACGCTGGCCCAACATTGACCTAACATTGAAAAAATGTACAGTGTTTGAGAGAAAGTCCTCCTGCCCAGCAAACACAAGACATTTGTATAACATTTATACAACGTCGGCCCAACGTCTTCGACGTTGGTCCAATATTTGATCAAGTCATACAAATGTTTTAGGTTTACTGGGTGTCAATACAAGCTTGGGTCAAGCAGTTTCCACATCCCCGCAGTAATACAGTCAGTTTGTTTGCAAGCCAGCGACCAAGTAGGGGCAAGGGCCAAGGGCTTTGAATTATAAACTCATAGATGTCACTCAAGTATATATGAACTTGCTGTGATTTGAGAACTTGCTCTTAATGAGGCTTTGGGTATGAAACTCATATTTAGTATTATTATGTTATCGGAAATTTCTAAATGCTAAACAAATAATGTCTCTTTACCAATATATATTGTTGAGAAATGTGACTGCATGCACCTTTTACCCAGGTATTTTGATTGAGGAAAATAGTATTAAAAATAGAGAAAGCTCCCAGACATTACTAGATGAACAACAATTATTAATGCCTCTTCATTAATATATGTTATTGGGAAAGGTGACTACATGCACCTTTCACCCAGGACAGGTATTTGGGTTTTGGAAAACACTTCGAATACAACATTATTCGAAATTGCTAAATGCTGAACAACTAACCATTAGACCACTAATCACGCCTAGTCATTTTAATCCTTTTTAGTGGGTATAGATCGAGCCGCTGTGTCGGGGGAGGCTGTAACAGTGGTTAAATGTACATTTTTATATTCAGTTATGATATGTGTTATGTTCGTCATGTGAACATCATTTGTGCTCAACCAATTAGATATACAATATTAATGGATATAGCAGCCTCGACCTCTGAGTCAGACCTGCCAAAGTGTCCACATCTGGCTTCATTATAGAAATCTGATCAAAGACGATTTATATTTATCGATCAGATATCCGACTGATGTGGATAAAATAACTTTTTATGTAATATTTACTGTACTAATGTTTTAATCATTTTACAATGAGTCTTAACTAAAATATATATACCAAATATCATTCTACGACGTCCGCCTGCCATCTGATTTGATTTTAAATGCAGCCACATTGCATCTTATAGAAAATGTCTGCTGAAAGTGAAGAACACCACATAGAGCAAGAACAAATAAAAGAAAATGTTGATAGCAGCGGGTACTCAGACCTAGGATATTATGAAGAGACGACAGAAGGTTGTGAAGGCTCTGTTCAACCAACTGCTCCCCAAACAGAATTTCTACCGAGTGAAGAGATCGTCTCTGTTGTGGAAAGTGATCCCACCAGGTAAATTAAGGTGGAATAATGTGAATCTCCTGTAGTAAACCACAGCATTAAATTCTATGATACTTTTGTAGGCTATTTCATATTCACAGACAAAAAATTCCCATTTTTAATTAGATTGAAATTTCTATATCAGTGAATTTTATTTATTACTTTTTATCTGCGACTCACAACTCTTAGACGTGAAAATTACGCATATAATGCAAGTTTTGGCTAAACATGTTGAACGGTTCAAGATATATTTTAAAAGTGTATTGTATGATTTCCCAAAATGTATCTATCACAGTGGTGGTCCAAATGTATGAAGCAGTAAGCGACGACGTAGCTCCTTTAATGCTTTGTCCTTTATAATCAGCAATTAAATTTTTATCAGTTTAACAATAACGGTGATATAAATGTATTGATAAGGATGGATGAAATATTTTATAACAATCACGAAAGATTTTGTATTGTTGTTTAAATTTTGTGAATAGTACGGCAACTAGGCCTTTTAGTTAATTGAAATGTGTATGTCAATTTGTTTACTTATCATGTTTTTAGTATTTCTACAGAGCAAAAGGAAGCAGATATCGAGAATTACGCAGGTTAGAATTTAAAACCGGTGTTCTTTTTCATTTCAAAATGGAATTATAAAAGCGATTTCCAACTCTTTTATGTTTTCGTATCGCAAAATTTCGTTCATATAAATATAAAAAAAACTAAATGTCCCAGCACCAGTTAACTATTTCTCGTCATTTCATTCACCCTAAGATCATGAAAATGTGAATTGCAGTCCATGTCATTGTAAACTTGAATCAAAATATTCTGTTTATATAATTTATCAGGTACCTAATTAAAATATATCTGAGTGTACCATTTTTATTCAGTAAACTTTATTCAAAATATGCCGTGTGGTGCACACATGCGACATGGGTGGTGCACTTAATATTTTCATTGTTTCGTTGTCAGCACCTCAGCAGCATCCTGCGCAGGAGATATCCCGTGAAGAGGACAACAGTCATCCACAACAGCCTGCTGAAGCCGCCACATCTATAACCGCGGCCAGAGAGGCCATGAGCGAGTCTGCTCATCAAATCATTCAGGATATTAACCTCAAGCGAAAACAAGATACTCAACTGATGCTAGAATTTAAAGAAGCCTTGAAAATGCAGGTGCGTGATGAAACTGTGCTGGCTATTTCTTCTAACTTGCTCGCCTTGTGGCGATAGTGGTCACGAACCTTTAACAGTAATATTGTAATATTTAAAAAATTATTCACATTACCTTAACGTTCTCGTGTTGGCTGGGGTTGTACAATGTTTTACAGTCCCTAGTTAGACCCATGTCTGGTCAATCAATGGCTTATCAACTGTATTATGTAGCACAAATTTGTCATATTTGTCCCTTATAATATGTACTGAACAATGGAGAATAGAAATGAAAGTTACTTAAAGGCGGATATTCACATGCCATTTTGTATTTATGTGTATTAGTATTATACTACTTTATATATGTTACTGTATCATAATGTCGAAGAATGGATGGGTTGTGCAGAAGAAGGTTCAAAATTGTTTCTACGCCTCTATTTCATGTAATAGCGTCATTCAATTATTGTTGGTCACATTTAATGATGGTGCTATTTCTAGCTGACTTATTTGACGGTAATGGATATTAAATTCACCTATTATCGTCCATGAGCAAGTAATTTTGTTATGGATTTGCAAGCCTATACACAGGACATAAACACTTATTCTAAATGTTGCAGATCTAGAATATACTAAAAAATAACATTAAAAGTTCATGGTGGATGATGCTGTTTTGAAGTATATAAGTATTAAAAAATAGAAATTTAAGTCGAAATACCGATCAATCATGTCATTGAATCAGCTAGCTAGACTAGTGGATAAAACGAATTTGTGATAGGACTGATTTCAAATTATTATTCATATTTGGCTAATTTTCAGGTGTAAAACTTTGTAAATTGAATTATCTTGACAATCCATCTAGCCCCCAACATTATGGTAGTCCCCATTATAGCTCCAGGTGTAGGCTAATACTGAATCCAAAAATAGTACGCAAATATTTAGCTTGAATATTTCCATGGGCGTATAGTGATATTGTGTCACATTAGCCATCAGAGAACTGAAACCCACTGCTATAGGTGACGTTATTCGTATGTGTAATTTCATCTTTATGCCTGTTGGATTGTGTCTGGTGTCGATGAGTTGCAAATAGTCAGGAAAAAACACAGTATGCTCCCTTCATGACCAACAGTGGGAATCCCAATCCCTTCCAGATCATTCTTTACATACACGTACCTAGATGTGCTCGGATTGATATATATTGGCTTCCCATCAAAATTTCTTGATATTCTGTGTAAGATTTTAAGGAGAGTCAGCATGAATACATACTCCTTGAAGACGAAACGGTAACCAAATGTTAGATTAATGTTGGGCTGGCGTTTTGTCATTTCGTTTTGTCTCGTCAGCTTCGTTTCGTCAGTGTTTACTTATAATAATAATATTAATAATATAAAGCATTTTATATAACGCCATACATCAGCTTTTTCGGCCGTTCGCAGGCGCTCTAAACAGTCAACAATAAGGCATCAGCAATAGGCTCGATTAAAAAGATAAGTCTTGACAGATTGTTTGAAAATAGAAGTGGAGGGACAGTTTTTTTTTATAGATATTGACAGCTCATTCCATAGCCTGAGAGCAGCACAGGAGAATGCTCTGTCTCCGTGTTTCGTGTGTGTTGTTGGCACAGTCAATGGAGACGTATTGGTAGATCTTAGTGTTCTTGGTGGAATATAAAGAGTCAGCATTTCAGAAATGTAGGCTGGCGCTTCGTTATGAAAAGCACGGTATGTTGTCACAAGGATCTTGTACTTTATTCTGGATCTGACTGGTAGCCAGTGTAGATCACGGAGATGAGGAGTGATATGGTCACTGCGTAAACACTTTACAACTAGTCTTGCGGCAGCATTCTGCGCTTTCTGTAATTTATCCAATAGGCCTTCGGAAATGCCATAGAGGGAAATGTTACCATAGTCAAGGCGAGGCATCACCAGAGAACAGACAAGCCTCAGTGTCGCCTCTTTTGTGAGACTGGATCTGACTGATCTAATGTTTTTGAGCTGGAACAATGCTGCTTGACACATCTTAGTGACCTGTGTAGTCATATCCATATGATAATCAAACATTACACCGATGTTACAGGCACATTTAGATGTTGATATTCCACTATCTCCCACTTGCACACTAGACAGTGGTACCTTATTGTGATGAAGAAAATATGGTGGTGCTATGATAACTAATTCTGTTTTATCATCATTTAAATTTAACATGAACATCACCATACATGCTTTTATCTCAGCTATGCACATCTCGATTCGACGTTGAGCTTCCAAGAGATCTACTGCATCACCAACCTTAAAGGATACATACAGTTGAGTGTCATCAGCATGGAGATGATATTGGACACCATGACGACGACATATCTCACCCAGGGGGATGGTATAGATCGTGAATAAAATTGGACCCAGCACAGACCCTTGTGGAACACCGAATCTTAATGATTACGAAGCTGAGCTGCTTCCATGAAGGTGAACCTTTTGAGATCTATCTTCCAAGTAAGATTAGAACCAAGACTGAGCTGTACCTGAAATACCACACTGCTTCACTCTCTCCAACAAGAAATTATGGTCAACGGTGTCAAAAGCTGCAGAGAGATCAAGTAACACCAAGACTGTCGCCTTACTGTCATCCATAGCTCTCAAAATGTCATTTTGAACACGTGTTAATGCCGTTTCAGTGCTATGGCGTTCCCGATATGCTGACTGATGCTTCTCATACAGCTGGTGTTGTGAAAGATGATCATGTAGTTGTTTTGCTACAATTCTCTCAAGTAATTTTAAAACAAATGTTAGATTAGACACAGGACGATAATTTTTCAATGATTCCGGATCGAGTGAGGCCTTCTTTAGCAATGGAGTTATTATTGCTGATTTTTGTGAAGAAGGAAATTTTCCAGTGGTTAGAGATAAATTGACTATTCGTGTGATAACAGGTGATACAATATCAACAATTGTTTTTAACAATTGCGTTGGAAGTTGGTCTAGCACACATGATGGTTTTGCAAATTTCTTCAACTGTTACAGAAAGTATCAAAGCTGATCAAGTTTGGTGTATTCACACTAGGTGGTTCATAATCATAATCATCTTGTTTTTGTTTCTCATGTATCACTGTACGGATGTTAGTAATTTTATCCGAGAAATATTTTGCAAATCTGTTTGAGAGATCTTCAGCTGATGTGAAAGATGGAAGTTTAGGCTCTGATTTACGCTTGAGAAGGTGATCCATAACTCGGAAGAGAGATTTTGCGTCAGAACATTCAATAATGGCATCTTGATAATATTTTGCTTTCGCTTTAGCTATTAACTCCTTCACTTTGCGGCGATGGTATATAAAAATGTCTCTATGAATAGTCAACCCAGTGTGATTCCATCTTCGTTCTGCTTTTCTACGTTCTTGCTTTACAAGCTTAATGTCGATCGAATACCAGGGAGAAGATTGTCTGATGGGAATTTTTCTGGATGTGAGCGGAGCATGTTTGTTAATAATGTCAGTAATTGATGACGTGAATTGATCAATCAGACCATCCAGGTCAGATGAAGTGTCAAGAAAGCAAGCAGCGAGATCTTCTCTGAATAAAATGCTGTTAATTTTGTTATATCTTCTGAATGTAGCTATTCTGCTATCAGGTGGTTGTTTTTGAATGTCTAAATCACAGTGTATTGCAGCATGGTCAGATATGAACGATGATGTGCATACTGAATGAAGAAATGTGGACTCGCGTGGTGTAATTACAAGATCCAATGTATGACCACTGGTATGTGTCGGCTTGGTCACATGCTGAGCAAAATTGAGACTAGCTGAAAGAAATCTCAGACGATTTGCATTCGTGCCTCTGGCTTATTCCAATGATTATTGAAATCGCCGATTATCATGCAACTATTATAGGTAGAGCTTTTATTCTAAGCAACTACTCGATATTACTCAAGTTAGTGCTTAGAATTGGCTATTATTACTGAAATGACAACAGATCGGGATGTGTCGCTTCCTTGCCAACACCCCCCCCCCCCCCTTTGGTACCCCACCTCCTCCCTTAGGCTCCCTAACACCACCATCTCCCTACCACAAACCTCTCCCTACCGAAACCCTACAGGTACCAGTATAGGCCTATATATATGTAACCGTTATTTAATGTAGCCTTTGTCGGAATTTCAGGTGGAGAAGGTTTGTGGTGAGGTGGAGCAACAACTCTGTGGTTTATACGATCAGCAGACTGTAGCTATTCAGGATAAACTGCAGGTTCTCTACACCACCCTGGACAATATTGGACGCATAGAACAAGAATTACAGCAAGTTAGAGGAACGCTCAGTTTACTTCACTAATACTGAGATTATTTCGCTTGTCTTGGGTAGCTTGGACCATGGTCATATTTTATACTTGTTAATCACATCATTTCTTTCGTGTGTTTTCATCTCATTAAATGACATTTTAACAATTTTCTGAATGGGTGCCTTATTATGTCTGCTAATTGCAGCGTGCGTTCTTGAATGAGATCCTTTATTACTGTATCATTTTTCCTTACATCAATTAGTGTTTTATCTATTTCATGAATTATAAATACGCAAATAAACTTTAATGGTAAATTGTAAATTTACTGAACTAACAACTTATCTACTCAGATACATAGTTATCTGGGGTTCGTACGTTCTCTTGATAGTCCCTAGGAAATACCATGTGTCTGCAATTAGAACTTTACACAGTTGCTATTAGCACATTCCTAAGCGGCGACTTAATTTTTAAGTATATTGTCAAATATAATTTTCATGTACACTCATTTAAAACTATTGATTGAGGTTTGTATTTGATTCAGGTTACAAGGTTTTCAATTTCATGATTATTTATATGTTATTGCTCACACAAAATCTGCTAAATACAATAATTGATTTCCCATAGTAGAAGTTGTATCTAGCTTTAACGACCCACAGTTAGACCTACTCTATTCGGTTGGAAATTACATCAATATATTCTCCAGATTCACATTTAAAATAATAAATTATGTTAATCACATGAAATGTATTTTTAAAATGTGGTAACATACGCGATCAACCTGATATTAGCATTTTGTTATTATTAGCTTTTATTAATTATAATCAGTTTGTCTATATAAAGATTATAGTGCTAGCATCATTATCTTTTATATGAATCATATTGAACAGTTGAATACAATATTAAATCATCATAAATGATGTTGATTTTTGCATTTTGACGTTTTGACGGTCAAGTGTAGGCCAACAGTAGCCTATTGAGTACAGATTGACGACATTAATATCAGCCACTGAACTGATTACAAGATAATACTCAAACGAGACATTGACCCAATGCTGTTTTAATGTTAGACCATCGTCTGCGACGCTGGCCCAACATTGAACCAACATTGGATAAATGTACAATGTTTGAGAGAAAGTCCTCCTGCCCTGCAAACACATTTGTATAACATTTATACAACGTCGGCCCAACGTCTTCGACGTTGGTCCAACATTGTATAAAGTCATACAAATGTTTTGTGTTTACTGGATGTCAATATGCAATTAAGTGATGACGCATTTTAGGAGTCAATATCTTCACTTTGATTTTCGCAGCACCACAGAACAACACGACCTTTCTGAAGAACCTGATCATTTTGCATGAGTGTTGGTTCCAGGTAATATCTCACTGTCATTCTCTCTAATTGTGTGAAATCCATATCTCTAGAGGGCAGGATAATTTGTGTGGATTCGTCTGCTGGATCCCCTAGTCCTTTTATATCCCACCACATTGGAGGATTCTGCAGTGTCATCTCCCAAGCAAGGCTGCACACATATCCTGCGAACTTAAACAGTTTCCTCTTTTGAGCACTTGTAGAATATTTTTTGTCCAGTAATTTACTAAGTGCTTTAAAACAAGGATCGTAGGCTTGAATAATTCCTTCACTATTTGTTGTTTCGCTGGGAAATTCCATTGATTTGTACAGAACATCCTGAATAAAAAAAAAACATTTATAAAATATGGAATAAACGTAATATTAGTAGGCAAACAAGTAGGTTTATTGTAACAATAAGATTGATGGTGGCTATATATTGGTGATATTGTAAAGCAGTAGTTTATTTTATGTAATCGGCTGACAGAGAAACAGGCTGAATGAGCATCATAGAAATTAAGTAAAACCTCGGTAGACCTTCAGTTTGAACGGGCTTACAACATTGTACATTGTTGGTTTTCGTTCAGTTTTAGGACAACATGGACACCCACTGACCCGTATTTTTTAAAAAGTAGTTGTATGCCCCAAATATAAATTATAACTGAATAAAAATGACAATAATTGATTAAAGTGGGATTTAAGTTATTTTAATGGGGTCATAATTTGATCCGGATTTCAAGTGAATAATAAGTACTGTTTAATAAATAAAATTAATCGTTTAAACATAATTGAGGAGCTGAATGTTTTTATTCACTGAATACTACATATCTTTACCATAACCAAACAGTCCACATCCACCTGATCAGCAGTGTCCCTCAGGCAATCCAGAACGTACTGCTTGATTTTGTCTGAGAGGTGGTCATGTTCCTAGAATATAATCGGGGATATTAATATTATAAATATGCCTAAATGTGTTGCTGCTTAGAATTGAATTCCACTGTACGCATAGTCGATCATACACCATATTCTTTAGACAGACACACTCACTGGAAGCATGTGGGTAACGGTCAAAAGTAATGTTTCCACCAGTTATTGGATATTGTTGGGTATAGCCTGAATGCTGCACTATATGTTTATAGATTGGCTACTGTATACATGGTATGGTTGGGTTAGGGGTCATTCACCTTCGGGATTTTAATCTTGTACAAGTTTCCAAATAAAAGTTTTAAACCGAATAAAATATCCTTTAAATTGTCATACCGGTGATATTATGTGATAGATGTCAGTCAATCAAATTGTTTAATGTTTTTCATAAACATAAATATAAACATAATTTTTCGTTGACAAATAACCATGATAACACTAATTAACAACTGGAGAGGGTATGGGTCAATTAGTGACTTGTTTTTTATTTAAAACATTATAGAGACACCTATAAACTGGCCCAAGAACGAAACACACCATTAATATAGGCGAGGTAGATCCCGACACGAATACAAACTCTAAAAAAATGTACGCTAAACGTTTTCTTAAACATAGTACGACTTTGCCTATCCAAATATTTAAAATATCGTACGGTGGGCCTACCCTTGACTTCGACGTATCCTTGTACAATTCAAATGACACAGGCTGAGAAAATATATCTCTACATGTTTGTATCACATTGTAATATTTCTTCAACATCTCGTTCCCCGCAGTCTGTAGAACAAAACACATTAAACATTTTAAACCAATCGAATATTTCAGGACGGAGAGCAATCTCATACGTTATTCAATATTTAAATTATCACCCGGGGTGACCCTTTTGATACAGGGGACGATTTCAAGCACAATAAAGGTCTATTAACCGTAAGCTAATTAAGGGATTTTTTTTATATAGATTCAGGAATAATAAAAAAGCTAACATCCACCTAGTACATTTTTTAGTTACGACATATTTGTTTAGCATAATAATGTATTTTCTGTGAAGCTAGAGAAGACATTGTTTTAGTAAAAAGAGTTTTATTACTTATGTATCAAATACTAGATATATTATGCATCAAATACTAAATATATTTCTGACATAATTATAATAATAATATTTGATCTACTTTTTATCATTCTTAGTTGTGATACTAACCACATAGATGTTACCAATATATTCTGTGAGAAACGTTTGCCATCTCTCCATTTTCTTTGTCGCCCTATACTTCAACATGCTTTGTTTTAGAATGCTGGCATTTTGAAAACTAAGCATATTATACCGTTGAACAATGTTTGTAGTAGCAGAACTTTTGTGGCTTGTCCCACAATCTTTTTTCATCTTTTGTGAGGATATATTTGGCGTCGTAACTCTGCAGAAAATATGAATTATTTTAGTTCAGATAGTATAGAGCTAATATGAGTATACATTGTGTCCACAACACGGGAGCCCAGTACTTCAAGTCCCACTAATTCCTAGGAGATGACACCCGAAATTAACATTAGGACATAAGTATGAGACGTGGTATTTTTCATTCGTTCAATGCATTAACATGAAGTCAGTTTGAAAGAATTATTATACAAGCAACAATCGCATAATAGCTTGTGAGGGATAATTTTGGTTATGAAAAGCTATTTACGTGATGGCGCTCATCTTCTGTTGTACAGTACCGTATTAAACATTGCACATATTCTTTCCATGGACTTTTGTGACCATGATTTACCAACCACTAAATTTATGCCTATCTAAGATATAACTGATACGTATGCCTAGCTTCTATTTTAAGAGACTTACTGAACCATCATGATAGTCTCAAATGCATTGATCAAGTCTTCGATCTTCCTTCTGCTAACATTTAAACTCTTCTGTGACTGTTGTGTCCGAGTGCTATTAAAAAAAGTGAGACGTTACATATATGTTATAAATTGCAACAACATTGTTATAATCATCCAGCAAGCAAAATAATGGGTTTTTGACTACCTTTGATTAGTTTGTATATATCTATCGTGTGGTCTGGGGATATCTTTACATAGTATTATTTACCATTTTAGTGAGGTGTAGCCTATTGGGAAGCAAGAAGAAGTGAAACAGCTGATGGGGTGAAGTGGGAAAGTTTCGCGTATCTCTTCACATCCATCGATAGGCTACTAGAAATAAATTGAATTATAAACAGATGTAGATGGGTATAAACAGTTTAAGAGTAGATTTTCACAATTGATATCCAATATTTAGAGAAGTGGGACACTTATCTGGAGAAAAGGGACACTCACGGGGAGAAGTGGGACGTCATGTCACAGTTCTCCCCATACATAATATTACGTATAGTCCCAGTTCTCCCCTACCAGAATTATACCCCATTTACTTAACCAGTGATCAAAATAGTAAACAACATTTAGCTTATACATATCCACGAAGAAGGTAGCAAGGATACCCCGAACACAGTAAATGTGACAGAGAGGTAATGTGCATATTCAATATATTATTACACAAAGGCAGAAAAAACAACTTTTAATACAAAAAATCTTTGTTTTGTCACTGTACTAACAAAGTTGTCTGCACTTTGATTCTGTGGAGATATGTGGTGAAGACAACTAAGAGACACAGAAAAATGTTTCCTAGAAGCTGATTGCTGAAAACAGCGGACGTTATCGGCAGTGTCCTGATTATCCCAGTTCTCTCTGTCCTCGCCTACTGCTGGGTGGCGATTCTACGCTAAAAGTAGTTTGCCCTGCTCACGTGACACTTTGAGATATTTTACAGGTGATCAAATTTTAGATTTTTAATATCTGAAAATTTATACTTGATGATTAGATTGTGTTTTCCTGCATTGGCGCCTTACCTCAAACTGGCTAGCCTCTCTTTTAGCAGCCTCATCTGATCATCCTGACTCTGACAGCATGTGCACTCGCTGCTAAAAAAAACAATTTTGATGCAAATTTACATAGATAGCCCGATAACTGATTATTTCTGCTTAAATTTAGAATTGGTGAGATCGGTACACTGCGATACAAAGTGTGATCACCTCTGCTTCAGTTTGTTGATGCTGGATAATTGGGGTGAGATGGGCTCGACAGCCCGTCGTCCCCAGTCGGAACCCAGTCGCAAACCTGTTTTCAGTCTTGTACCAGTCGGTTCAGTGGTTGAAGGGAAAATAAAATATGATAACTAGATGAAGTTCATTTGTTCACTTTATTGTATATCAATAGTGCTATGCATAGCTCGCGGAGGGGTATGTAGGTCAGGCCATATTAGCCAACTTGGCGCTCCTCAAAGCGGGACGTCTGTTCGGTTTGACTGCTAAGTTAGAAGTGGCGAAACACGCGTAAACCGTGGCGTGGGGCGGATTTTGCGCGAGTAAAACTCGTCAGTCTCAGATCTCACCGGCCCGGACTAAAATCGGTCAGAATCGCTGCTCTATCCTATTGCCGGCGCCACATTACCCCCGGGCTAAGTGACAACGTATATCGAAAACCTACTGATTGTGGATACAGGGACAGGTAGAGATTCGCTAACCTACGACTGATCGATCAGACCACCTGAGCTATGCCAAATTATTTAATTTTGATACTCGAACAATGCAACAATTCAACACGAACAATTCAAGACGTCATGGTTGAAAAAACAGCGTGGGTAGTTAGCGGACCGCGGCGGGTGCAGCAATGACCATCCTCTCCAAGTCCAATTAACCCTATTCTTGTAGCAAATGTCACTGACATGTTATATAATTTAATTATGCCAGGTATGGCAAAATTCATTATACAATTTAATTATTGCGATGCGGGCAGCTGGTCCTGACGTATATATAACCTCGTGAACAAGCTGTACGAATCGAGCAGGTGTGTGGATGGTACGTCCAACAAGTGTTTGCTCCTACGATCTTATCCGCATTTGCTTTGTTGTTATGGACAGTACTAGTACTGCTTGAAACAACCGTTTGTGGGCTCAGTGTCTTTGTTTTGTTACCGGTAGCGTCTTTTCTCAAATGCAAGGATATGCACGAGTACGTTCGAAGACTCCCCTTCTCCCCGTTAGCGCAAGAAGTAATGTTCGTACTGATAAGCAGCGCTTTATAAAGTGTTGGCGGGTGAGGCAACCATGCTCCGGTAGTGGAGCGATTGCCGGTCCAACTCCAAGCGTCGCAGACCGCGTATTGGTTATCTCAACCGAATTTACTGCAGTCTCTAAAGATTGCAGAGTAATCGTGCTATGTGATCGTGCTCGGGTCGTTAGTGGCTTACCAGCGATCACTGCAGGCTTTTTAGCCGTGGGTTTTGGCTTGGGTTGCATTTGATGCTTTTGTGTGCTACTTGTCTCAGACTCACGCTCTATATGCGCTGGTTTGACGCAGTCTGCAGTGACCGTCTCAACCTTGCCTTTCTGTATGATTTTGAACACTCAGCCACTCCTTGATACGACCTGTTTCGAGTTGAAATGGAAAGTGTCTTTTTGTGATGTGTCGGGTTGGGGACATAACCAGAGATGCGACATGGCCACCCGTAACTTGTCTGAATAATTTCTAAGTTTGTATGTGCGTCGACTGTGTAATTCTCTGTAAATTCACCAGGCAACCGTGCCATAAACCATCTTGGCAGCCAATCTGCCCAAAAGTTCCTTTACGGCAGATCGGAGTAATAGTGCTGGAAACGTAGTTCGGTGATTTGTGTGCCATAATTTTGGCCTTTAGTTGACGGT
Source organism: Flabesymbios commensalis (assembly GCA_964017125.1). NCBI lineage: Eukaryota > Metazoa > Annelida > Polychaeta > Terebellida > Flabelligeridae > Flabesymbios > Flabesymbios commensalis. The sequence continues at coordinate 115,407,776 of OZ024902.1, read as the reverse complement.
AAAAACGTTCGACCAAGCCATTCGACTGAGGGTGGTAGCTCGTTGTTGGATATCTGACAATGCCAAATTGGTTACAAAAATTGTCCCACAATCGGGATTCGAACTGGGCGCCTCTATCCATAGTGATTCTGGCGGGAGTCCCAAAACAAGCTATCCACCCGCTGAAGAAAGTATCGGCGACAGTTTCAGCTTTAATGTCATACAAGCAGTATGGCTTCGGGCCAACACGTGAGCCGATCGACACATGTCAACAAATATTTAAAACCTTCAGAGTATCAAAGGGCCAACTATGTCAATTTGTACGTGGTCGAACCTCTCTGTGGGCTCAGTAAATTTACAGAAGACCGGTCTATTATGATGTGAGACATTGGCGTTCTGACAACCTTTACATGATCGACACCAATTTGCGACATCTATATTCATACCGTACCATACGAAGCAGGTATTAGGTTCGACCACGTACATATCAACATTGGTGACCCCTTGCCAACTCAACATTGGTGACCCCGACGCAAGAACACACAACTCACTTTTGGGCAATCCAACTCAACATTGGTAACCCCGACGCTCGATTCGTACAGCATCAACATTAGTGACCCGCCGCTTGATTCGTACAGCAGCAGCATCAACATTGGGTCACACCCTTTTCCAACTCAACATTGGTGACCCCGACGCTCGATTTGTACAGCAGCTAGCATCAACATTGGGGTCACTAATGTTGATGCTGGATAATCGGGGTGAGACGGGCTGGACAGCCCGTCGTCCCCAGTCGGAATCGAGTCTTTAACCTGTTTTCAGTATTGTACCAGCCGGTTCAGCGGTTGAAGGAAAAATCAAATATGATAACTAGATGAAGTTCATTTGTTCACTTTACTGCATTCGAATTTCGAATCCTGTGTCTGGAGGACAGTGTCATCTCAATCATCTCACCATCCTCAGGAGGTTCTCCTGGCCCAGTTTAGCCTGTATGTGCACAAAGGTGGCCTAAAGCCCGATTCATTTCATTTCATTTACTTTACTGCATATCAATAGTGCTATGCATAGCTCGCGTAAGGGTGTGTAGGTCAGGCCATATTAGCCAACTTGGCGCTCTTCAGACCTGCACGTCTGTTCAGTTTGACTGCTCGGACAGAAGTGGCGAAATACGCGCTAAACCATGGCGTGGGGCAGATTTGGCGTGAGTGAAACTTGTCAGTCTTAGATCAGAGGTTGGCAAGTGCTCGCCACATCGCCACATGTGGCAACAGAAGCAAAATATCTGTAATGTAAATATTCAAAGATGACCATTCAGAGCACCTAAAAGTAGTCATTTGTGGCGACAGGACTCATTTTGCCTGCCCACCCCTGTAGATCCCTCGCCAAGCCCGCCTGGCCCAGACTGAAGTCGGTCGGAATCGCTGCTCTATCCTGTTTCCGGCGCCACAAGTTCACCGATTTCCCTCTGGTTTTTTGCAGTTCAGCAACATTGTTGCTCAATTTCTTTTCTAAAATTTGCTTCCTCAGCAATAGACTGTCAACCATGAGACATGCTTGATTTTTTTCAGCAAATCGTATTTTTCTTTGAACATGGTAGTATTTGATCTGATGGATGTGTGAATAATGCATTAAAATGGAAGAAAAGCAATCACATTCGATTTAAAAAATACATCTGTAAAAACGTATTATGTAGAATACTCTTTAAAAACGAAACAGTGTTGCGAAAATGCATAACATTTTTCTTATTTTTCAAATTTGCTTCAAATAAATACACGTACCGTCTCATGGCAGCTGAGGACAGCAATTTCAATGTTGTTGTGTCGTTCATATATATTGACCAAATTAAAAGTAAAATGTTCTATATATGCTGATGAATGTTCTACATGGCCTTTTTCACTTGAACATAGTGTAAAATGCCCTGACAGGCCCCAGGGCGCAAGGAGCCCCTTCCCTAAAAAGCCCCAGGTCTCTAAATTGTGTTAATTTCCATGTAATTATGACGTCACAATGGAAACTATTGCCTGTAAGTTGATGCCTGTGGACCTTTACTGCCATCAACATGATTTATAGATGTGACCTCCAGGCAGTAGTGGAAAATCCAAAAAAGCCAAAATCCCATTTTTTAATATAACTTTTGACGTGTGGTAACTTAGTGATAACTAAGATCTGTGTATAGATATCACCTATCTGTAGGTAAGCGGATAAAGTGTTATTTGTTGGTAGGCCTAATATGTATGAAACCTAACCAGCTTCTTCACATCGAGAAAAAATAATTTGAGTAAAAAGTACATAGAATCTGTGCCTATAGAGCCCCACATGGCTTCCCCGAAGCGCCCCGACTTGGGGCTCTTTAAACACACTGGCTTAATTGCTCAAAGCGCCCCCTGGGGCTGTTTGCGCACACTCCTCTATTATGCTAAGTAGGCCTACCGTAAGATGGGGTGGATAGTAATAGCAGGGTGAATATGGACAAATCTCCAAGAGGTTATTACTAAATTACATTATTTTTATACTAGCATTACATAGTCCGTGACAATTAATCCATCTAACTTATTTTAGTCTACATGTAGCCTAGGTCTGTCTGGACATACATTTTAAATTATGGGGGCAGGGCCTTTTGAGAACTTAGGCCTATAATAGAGTGGAAAACACCAGAGGGGCGCTTAAAGGATACTAGAGGGGCCTTTTGAGCACAGTGGCTATTTAAAGCGCCCCACTTAGCCCAAATTCATTTTCTTGCATTTTTATGTGATTGGATAAAGTAGAGTGGAATACTCGGCCGATTGAAACAAAATAAAATGAAATAAATCGGGCTTCAGGCCACTTTTGTGCTATAACTGGTACAGGCTAAATTGGGCCAGGAGAACCTCCTGAGGATGGTGAGATGATGCTGCCCACAGGATTCGAAATTCAAACCCTGGACGTCTGACCGATCGAAACACATTAGCTCATATATATAACGTGCCTAGTTAATAAAATCATATCGCAAATAATCATATCGCAGGTAACCTTGATAATTAGCATTGCGCCAAACAGTCTTATTGACTTACAAATTATTGAATTTTCTGGTTTCATTCCTGCTCTCCTTTAGTTCATATTCAAGTACTTGTACTCTGAAATATGCAAACAGATATACTTCACATATTATGTCTATATTTATAACTAAAGCCTCACATCAGTCTATGGACATTAACACTTTACTAAAATAAAACATAAAAAGTCACCTACCTGTCTTCCAGATGATCTGACATCTGTTTCAGTTGAAAATTTTCTTCAGTTAAATTCGCTTCACTGAAAAAGTTTGATAGATGTGTTATGTTTTGATAGTGGTTGTTTTATATGGTATGCCTTCCGTAATATTTTAGATACTGCTATAAATACAACAGGGCGACTCCCAGGCCTGGATGTCGTATGGACATCCAGAGATTAGGCCTATATCTCAGCTTACGCAAATTATTTTAGGGCTAGAAAAAAAAATACCTGAGGAAACGTGATATGTCGTACGGAAGTAAAAAAAAACATATTTAGTTTAAAAAGTCTGTGAGTTGTCTTGAGGGAAGATTTCCCCCCAAATCCTGCTAGATCAATTTCTCAGGGTGTTTTAGACTGAGAAAACATTTTTAACAGATAAATCATGATAATTTATTTGTTAATGGACAAGGTCAGAATGAAAACATCAAAAGAATATGTCGTACGGACAGTTGGGAATATGTTGTACGGACGTGTTTTAAAAATGTCAGTTCTGGCTATGTAAAAGAGTGTTCGCTTAGATTTCGCATTTGAGAATGGCTAAATTGTAAGCTTAGATAATTATAATGTGGATATCTATAACTGGGTTACAATTACAGTTTTAAACAAATTAAAAACATTAAATAATAATAAAAATCTAATATTATGTGTTATTTTTTGTAGCTTATATAATTAGAGCGTCTTATTTGACATCTGAGAATTACTGATCGATAATAATAATTTTTATTTTTGCTCATCATAATAACATTTTGTATATACCTTGCAGCTTACAATGTCTGTAGGGCTTTTGAATATCGTTTTGGAATTGTCACACTTAATATACCCAGGAAACATGAAACGTTGGCTCAACGTCGTAGCCGGTTGGTCAACAGTGAACCAACGTTGGTCCGACGTTTCATATTTGCTGGGTATACGTTCATGTTTGCTGGGTATGTCGTACGGACAACACAGTATATATATATACTTCAAAATTACACATGTATGTAGGTTTTTTCAAATTAGTTTGAAATATATAGATTAAATGTTATGTTTTTATGTTGCTCAATTATATTATGCTAAGAAGGGACTAAACAAATACATGTTTTAATGTTGCACATGTTTACTATTTATTCCAATATATATACCGGTATATATATACCGGTATACAAAAAGAGACTGAAACAGAAAATGATATAACATTGTGCTGGCCATTATATGTAATATGATTTCACATGTATTTGAGTCATTTCACAAAAGAGACATATATGCTGAAAACAAAAATATTATATTAATGTATCTTAACCTTTTCACTACCATACATGACGGAAATTTCCGTCGTCATTCGTCAATGAACGTAACCATAAAATGACACAAATTTTCGTCAAATATATACTACATTTATGTATTTTTCGTCATTTGAAGCTGGAAATTGCGTTAGCAATTCCAGCTTCAAATGACGAAAAATAGAAGTCCTACACCAGTATATCTGGATCCTGGCATGCACTTCGGCCTGGAAGTCAAAGGGTTAATAATTCAAATGGTTAACTGAAGCCGATGCAAAAAGAGATGAAGGTTCATCATATAAGAAAACTTGGAAAATGCCAAATTTACAGAAAGTCAGATTTATTAAATTAGAGGGAGATGGAATTGTTTAGAACAAAACTAGTATTGTCACAGTGAAAATATTAATTAGCATACTATAGAGATACTCATTATAGTTTAATCGTTAATATAGGAAAATTAAAAAAAATATATATATATATACCCGTAATAGCCGCAAAATTCGATATAGGCCTACATGTATTAAGATAGCTGGACACCAGTCTTTCTCACTAAAATATTCATGTATCCATCTCTGATTCAATGTCAAAGAAGACGTAGGTGCCCTCTACCAATCAATAGAATTGTTACTTTTGAAAATCATTACAAATAAATGGTAAAGTTATATACAACAGACGATAAACATACTCAAAAGGTGGACATTATCAATATAAGTTACAAGAAATGCCATGCCCGTATCCAGGAGGGGGGAGGGGGGTATTTGGTTTCTGTAACCCCCCCTTGCTCCCCCTTGCTCAAAAAGAAACTATTAGACGAATATATTAGATTTAGACTACATTGGGATCTATAATGTATTGACTTTGTGACACCAAGTGGGTATTAAAAATAGTAATAAACATTGAGGGTTCATGGTTAATTAAATGGAGATTGAAGAGTAAAAAATAGTGTTTCTATATTCCAATCTCATAGATAAATTAAATCGAAATCAAATCGACATAACTTATTGGGGTAGGACCCCTATGTTACACTAGTTTTAATTTATTTTTCACATGCTCTCTGAAAGCTTTGCATTGTTTCCGCAATTTAAGTTTTATAGTGGACGGAAATGCCCATGGATAGCATAAGCTCGCACAAATCGTGAATTGTAGGCTTACCAACAGCCTCAGATAAAAAGCATAATAATTAAATAACGTTTACCGAACACGAGACAAAAAAAATATAGGTACAAAGAAATTGCATCTAAAAGTAGTCGGATATACAAAAAAGTTCCGGACGTGGGGGACGTGGTGGTCAATTAACAGCTCAATTAGGTTTCCAGACATTAATCTCAAGTTCTCCCAGAAACAACCAAACACAAAAATTTCCTAAGGGGGGGGGGGGCTGTAAACGAACTGCTGCTGAATTCAGCTTGCTGCGCTAGCCTCATATTCACAATCATATGAACATTGAGATACACCTACATGTATAAAAATATGACGGTCCGCCCCACTTCGGCGGATCGTCATTTTGTAACCCCCCCTCTCCCCCTAGTCAGATGCTCTGGATACGGCCGTGAATGATGTCCGTACGACAATACCAATTGCATAAAAACTAATGATGTGAAATATTTTAGACAGAACCATTCAAATCTTATCTAAATAATGAAAAAGGATTTGTAGTAACAAGATTGAGACTGCAAAATTGATTAATTTATTTAATGTTAGTCCAGGATCCACATATTCGAAAGCTCACTAAAAATGGTCAGACTGGACACGGCTTTCTGTACTTTTTAATGCTATTTTTCAGTTGGCTTGGGCCCTTGAGAGGTAAGTTTGTCTAGTCTGCACTGCAAAATTCCCCGCGGAAGAAAATATTTATGCTTTTGTACGCGAGCAGTACAAATTTTGTCCGAAAAATCTATTTTACCATTTTTTTCAAAGAAAAAATGTTTGGAAAATCTTCATCTCCAGGGATTTATAGCAGACATACATAACATATGTAAATAACGTTACATGGGCCATTTTCAAAATATTTGAGCAAAAACGGTAAAGACATTTTTTCAAGAAGTTTGCATTATTTCATTATTTTTATCATTTAATCAGTTAAAGACATGGTTGGCCCTATTTCTAAAATGTTTTTCTTGATAATAAAATAAAATATGTATAAAAAAGTTGACTGAATCACCAGTTATTCAATTTTAGGTTGTGGTCCAAGTTCTGGAATGCAAATGTCTTTACCGTTAACAAAAACCCATAAGGCCTATTATTTCTGCAAGTATTCACCAGATCTAGTCAACTATTTTTTTTCTTAAAGTAATCAAGATTTGATTTATGGACAAAGATAAATGCAATATAAGTGTAAAATAGGATGTCACAAAAAAATGTCACAACAATAGGATGTCTTTGCCGTGTGTCTAATAACCTTGGTTGAAAAATTTAATAGCTGTTCTAGATCATTCTTGTCATCAGTCATGAAGAAAACAACGTTGTGAAGTCAAATGTATACATATATTTTGTAAAAGTTTATTTTATGCCAAATAGTGTGTCTTAATCGTTATAATGATTTGTCTTTGCCATTAAAACGGTAAAGCCTGGCATAAAACGGTAAAGACAAATACTATTTTAAAAGGTAATTTATGTGGTAATTCAATGTTCCTTTAGTCATAAGGTGTGGAAGTCTGCATACAATTATACTGAAAACCAGGCCTGCTATATAAAGCTTATATCACCTATTTATTTAACAATTTTTTTTCTTCACCGTTACAGCAACATCTTTACCGTTACAAAACCGTCTTTATCGTTTAATGTTCTGTCTTTACCGTTATAAAATTGCCTACTATTTAAGCCATATCGGTAAAGACAAAAAATGATTTCTATTATTGTCTCTAAAAGTGCTAATATATAACATGCTGCTTGGATATTGCACACTGATGCTTGGCATAGTATCCTATATGCATACATAACATTTAAATTCACAAAATCAGAAAAAACATTCTCAAAATGTCTTTACCGTAATTGCTCAATTTTTTTAAAATGGCCCACATATTCAGTTCCATAAATCCACAAATTTAACCCTTTCAAGCCTGAATTTACCATAGTCATCTTCATCCACTACAAGCCGCGAATTGCTGTCGTAATTCCCGACTTGCAGTGGATGAAGATGGTTTGATGTGGTTTAAAAATTAAAGAAAATAACCATGTATTGGTGAACTAGTTTCATGCAAATTGTCGTTCTAAAAACACTAGTTGTAGGAAAATTAAGTCTGTTTTCAGGGATGTAAAATGATGCTTTAATGCATCGTGGGGGCTTAAAGGGTAAAATGGGATTATTGAAAAAATCTTCATTTTTGAGCAATTTGAGGTGTTTTTTTTTTGCAATATGTATATTAGTTCAACTATGTCAATGGTCAGGGGAAGTCAGGAAATTTTAAAATCTGATGAGTGGCAACCCTGTCTCTGTACACAGTTTACTGTGAACCATATAAACAACGATTACAGCAATAATTACCCCCCTCCCTCCAAATATATGCTTAGCTGAACATATACCACACCAATAATTTCGGTAGCATTGTATTTGTTTAAAATTACTTGAAAACGTAGGCCTACATGAACCTTACTAGTACAAGAGCCAATGTATTTAGTGTCATTTTAATTCATCTTGAGATCTGAACTGCTGCCGCAACTCCTACCTATAAGATGATTGCTATTATTTGTTGTTCAATTAATTTGATTCATTAGGTAGGCTGCTATAAGAGTTAAAACCGATAATCTTCTTGCATTTGATATTATATAATTTATTGGAAAAACTTTATATTATTTACATCAAGGGAAATCGGTATTAAATAATATTAGCACTAAACTTTTGTTATGCCGACCTTGTTCCCAGTTTCCTGATTTTAATTTTCATTGTCGCATTTTCTTGCTTGACCCGCCTGATTTCATCCATAAGAGTCTGGTCACTATAATGTAGATATATTATCATGACAAATAGTTTAATGTAAAGTTTAATGTAAAATATCAGCGAGGAGTAATGTTATAAACGAAGTTGGCCAAATTCTCCTTGTAACCTACCATATCAAAAATGTACTTTTAAACGCATTTGGTCATAATCTGATAATCCAATTCTATTTTACGATAATCTGATAATAACAATTATTAGCTTAGGCCTACAGCATGATTTAAGAATAATTATCAAAACCATGCATAAAGTAGGCATATTATATATGTAGCATCACATGTAGGCCTACTGTATATTCAGCCGTACAAACTCGTGTGAGATCACCTACCTTCCAGCTCCTCCTTTTTTCGCCATATCAAAAATAGGCCTTTTCTAATGACACAGAAGGGTTTACAGCAAACTACGGTGAATTTGTGTCAGGCACGACGCAATATGCCTAGGCCTACTCGCGATCTTATTAGGCGTAGGCCTACAATGGTAATATAAACTGGACAGTTCAGGCTAGAAGTAGGCCTGATGTTAGTATTCTATCAATTCAGGTCACGTAAAGTTGGGGTAGCCATAAACATGATAAGTGATTACAGTCCAATACAGCCCTAGGCAAATAAACCTATTTATAAGTGTGGTTATATAAAGCGTCAAACTTGCAGTTTATGTAGGAATGTTGGTTATAGAGGAGACATGGCGGTTAAGCATCATGGTTGTGTGTTATGTGATTGTCTGTATGATTGTTTGTATGTCCACCTTTATTCGCACTGGGTGTTGACTGTTTCGCTGTCTAGTAGGCCCTATTTAGTTTGTCCGTCCATCGCTCTTCTAGCCTGTCCGTGAACATCGTGCTTTTTTTAACTATCCGTTTATTTGTGTCTCCTTGTTTGTTTTCTTCTTTATTAGATACATCCGCTATAATTTCTTCCTCCATGCTTGTATAAATATATCGCTAATGCCTATTTGTTATTAGTATTAACATTTATTTCATGTCTGCACAATATTTATTTTGCCCAATAATAATAAAGAGGATTACAATATTAAAATAGCAAATAGGCCTACCCTGCAGCGAGTGTTAGAATTGACGTTTAGTTTCTTTTTCTAAAAATGACACTTTTCACATTTGAAGTTGATCCCATAATATAGTTAGTATCATGATAAAATGTAGGATAGGCCTAGACCTAGGCTACATATTGTGGGCCAAAATGCATCTTCATCTTGGATCGCCTTAATTATCTTGTAACCTTAAAAACCCCTTCCCGCTTCGATGCAAATCTGGCCTCATCTTCAAAACATATGTGGCCAACTAAGCACATGTGTGGTATTTAATAAAATGACCAGTAAAATTAGTATCCCATCAACATCCTGTCACATTTTTATATTTCCATGTGTCAAAAATTTCTACTCTTAATTAAAATGTCCCATGACGCACCACTTTTTTAGCAACTTGGAGGATCACCGATCTCTTATTTTCATCAACGCGCCGCGCCAAATAGCTAGTAGGCTATGCATGTCAAGATATCAAGAAACTTTTGATTAAAATTATATTTATTATGAACAAGAAACAAATAATTAAACGATAATTAGCAAGGTGAAAAATTCACTCCTCCCAACCCCCCCCCCCCCCCCCCGCCTGTATATGAATATTCTTTATCACAGTGTATCCTGCGTGATTATTCTTTATAACACGGTGTAAGAGTCGCCAATATATGTTGTACCACCTTGCAAACATATGTAAGAGTTGAGATCGATTTGATGAGTAGCAACAGCGAAATAGATAAGTTAGGTGCTTACGAAATAAACAACATTTGTTGATTTTATTTTAACATGGATAAATCTACCGGTCCCATCCACCGGAATGGACAGTTTACCTGCAAGATTTTTGAAGGATGGAGCAATGGTCATTGCTTGTTCGTTGTCTCATATTATAAATTTATCTTTACACTCTGGTCAAATTCCACAATATTTAAGCAACGTTACCAAATTTAGAGCATTGCTACCATTATTAATCCTTTGTCATTTCGACTATGTACGTTCAGCCTGGTGGAGTGGCCTCCAAAACACTCTCAAAAATAAACTCGTCACATTTGACGTCATACATTTCTTAAAAATGTAGGGGAGACTGGGGCACCTTGAGACGGAAAAATTCAAACCTCCCAAACACATATTAAATTTTAGAAATAAAACATTTTGACGACCCATACATTATCCGGTGGGGTATATTTGAGCAAAAGATGACAGTTTTCAGAATTGTGTAAGCTTTCATTTTTTAACAAAACATATTTTCAAAAATATGTCTCAATGTACCTCGTACTCGAACACCTTGAGACACCAACTGGGGTACCTTGAGACACCATATTAGGTACCTGAAGACAACGTGGATCTACATGAAATCAAAATTTGAATACTACATATATCTGTTGCATAAGCCTGCTGTTGGCTAATGCTAAATGTTGCAGCGCCTGAAAAAGTGGGGGCACCTTGAGACAGTTTGGGGTCACCTTGAGACATCATTGGGGCACCTTGAGACAGTTTTGGGGCACGTTGAGACAGCGTCTCAAGGTGCCCCACCCTGACCAACCTCACATCTGATACCATAGTTTGTGTGTGTGGTGTACATGTATTTGAAGCAAACCTTTATACATAAGTTATAAAGTGATAGCGCAGATGCAAGAAATCATGTAAAAATGGACCTAAGCTTACATACATGCCAAGGATGTCCAACAGCCATTAGCATAAGGGTGGAAAATTGAAATTGGTTAGTTTTGGTTACATAGACCAGATGGCGCACAAATCGCAAAATAATTTCTGTGTCAAACAAGCCTGTCTCAAGGTGCCCCATGTCTTAAGGTGCCCCAGTCTCCCCTAGATGTCAGGGTAGAACATTTAAATCTCAATATCACGCACAGGATTGTGCATGGTGGAGCTCCATGTTATCTTCTTTAGATATGGACAGTCAGGTAGGGCCTACATTATATTGAGACGAGATATAGAATACTGTGTGTTTCTCCGCCATCCACTGGAAAAAAACGGATCAAAGGCTTTTAAATTTAATGGAATGAAAGCATGGAATGCACCGCCTTTGGAGATAAAAAAATTAGGCAGATTATCATCTTTCAAACAAACTGTAAGGCAAACTAGTAAGCAGATAGGACTGAGACTTTCTATAGGGGGCCTACTACTAGTTTGTCTCAGCTGTATTAAAAATTGCAATAATTTAATTATTAAATCCAGTCTTGTCACTACATCTTAATGGTATGACTGTAGGCATATATGTGTGTGTTATAGTCATGAAAAATATGTATATTTAATCATTTATTTGCCTATATACTTTTTACAAGTGCATAGGGGCCTACAATGTAATTTTCGTCTGTAAAACCTTATAGGCCTACCAGTCGCCATCTTGTCTACGATGATCAGTATGGTGGTCCTGATTAAAATGATTTTACTGTACTATTTTACTGAAATAAATCGAGTTCTAATATATGGGATTGTGTTATAGTGACATAGTAACATCAATGCTTTTAATTAGAGAATCAATCAATAATTAAACCGAAATCTCGTAAGATTTACACGACTATTTTCTCTCTGATTATAAAATTGTTAGCCCACCGTACACGACACTTTGAACAAATGTTGGTTTAATGTTGACCTATTGTCTCAACGCTAGCCCAACATAAAACAAGATTTTCTGGCAGAATTAGCACCGTTTTAAAAAATGAAAAGATATACATATACTATTATTATCAGTATATCATATATATACGACATTATTTCCCATTCACGCACACGACCAGGGCGTGGAGGACGTCCCTGTCATTTGAGCTCTGCTAGTCAAATTGTTAGTGTTTTAAAAGTTATATCGTGATATTAATAGTAAAAGCGTGTTTTGGGTCAAGTGAGTGATTATTGTTTGACAGAATCATAGCAATATAGCGACAGAAAGCCGGCCGGGATTCGAACCCGTCTGAGTTTCGAGCCACAACCGGAACGAAAGAGCCATTGGGACCGGCCGTTTTTTGTCAAATACTATTAACCCTCTAACCCTCACTATGCATCAAAGCATCATTTTGCATCTCTGAATAGTGAACTAATTTTCTACATCAGGGTTTTCAGAACTAACATTTCCCCGGATCTGTTATAACAATAACGATATATCTTTTTCATTTGCCACCCACTTCAAGTTGTCTTCATCCCCTACAAGTCGAGAATTGCGATAGCAATTCGCGGCTTGTAGTGGATGAAGATGACAGTAGTAAACTCAGGATTGAAAGGGTTGATTTGATACCTGCTTGTACAATTTGCGCCCTACCAATGCCGTTTGACCCTCCGCTTTGCATCGGATTCAAATGACTCTAATAGGGCTCAACCCTTAAAGCGACGAACTTCTATTTAAACCAAGAAACAAAAAGGTTTTTTCAACTTGAAATCATCATAAATGTCTAACTAAGACATTTATGATGATTTCGAATTGAAAAACCCTTTAGTCTCCATGGTTTGAACAAAAATAATTCAGCGCTGTAAGGGTTAAACCCGCTTATAATTATACGGGTCTAGGTTTAGCAATCAGTCTCCTGCTGTTTATTTTCACCACGCCAGAGGACAACACGACCCTTCTGAAGGACCTGGTCATTTTGCATGAGGGTTGGTTCCAGGTAATACCTCACTGTCATTCTCTCTAATTGTGTGAAATCCATATCTCTAAAGGGCAGGATAATTTGTGTGGATTCGTCTGCTGGATCCCCTAGTCCTTTTATATCCCACCACATTGGAGGATTCTGCAGTGTCATCTCCCAAGCAAGGCTGCACACATCTGCCGAGAAGCTACACAACTTCTGCCTGGTACCACTTGAATTGCTTTCGTCTAGTAAACCACGCAGTTCCTCAAAACAAGAATTGTAGCCCAGTGCAATCCCTTCATGTGTTGTCGTTTTGCTAGGAATTTCTATCGATTTGTACAAAACATCCTGAAAAAAAGGAAATATATAAAAATTGTACAATGCTTTATAACATTATTTTTTTTAAATGATAATAGTATATAATATGCATTTCCCAGAATACAAGTATGTGTTTAGTAGGTAGCCGCCGTCGACTCCGTTGCGCCGCTTGCACGAATTCGTGAGCGCGATATCTCAAGAACCGCTATTTTAAATCATTAGTGGTTTTGTATGTATGAGAAGTTTTTGGTCACAGTTAGGGGATTTTCAAGAAAAGCGAAAAATATCTCAACAGCTAATCCTAGTAGTTTTTTATGCTTGTGAGGCAGCGAAAAGAAAAAAAGCTTTGATCACAGCTAATAGTGTATGGTTTTATGTAATTCCGTGGGAATCTCGTGTTAATTCTTGTCACCTACGTTTTTCTTGTTCAGAAGTGTATGCTGATTTAAAAAAAATAGGGTGTCATTTTTTTAGGTCACCTCAAGGTCATTTTTCGACCCCTAAAGGTCATGACCCCTAGATCTCATTTATTTGTTTATTTTTTTTTTAAACACATTTCTTACTAATCGTGTAACACATCAAAATGACCGATATCGTTCAGGAAATATCATCAAATTGAAAAAAATGAATAACATTTTGAAACCCTTTGAATATCATTTCAAGATCAACTATTGCAAAGTTTTCAAATATACATAGTCCATAGATCGGTCCCCATGCACCCCCCCCCCCTCCCAACTCACTCACCCCCACCAACTTTTTTTCAGCTTTGATTTGTCCAAAACATGAAAGGAGATGTTACCAGTAAAAAAAAAGGAAACAAACTTTATATCTTGACCGTTTTTATGAAGGTATCCCCAAACCTGTCTGAAATTAAGGGGTAGGGTTTCGTAAGCGTATGTCGTTGGTGTTCTTATTAACCAATCTGCACATGCAATATACCATTTAACAGATAATTAAATTCCCGTTCTACTAATACATCACACATTGCAGTAAAGTAAATAGTCGTCTCTCCACATACCCTCAAACATGTTTTTATTATAAAATAATCAGAATGAACAGCAAAACAAACTAGTCAACATGGTCATTAAAAACAACATATTAAATGGTAGTCATTGGACATATCCATATCTGGCCTATGTTTTCTGAACCCAGATATGTGTATGCTTTAAAATGTGTGTTATTTATATATATAAATATCACACATATTTTTTTAATGAAAGAATATTGCAGCCTTTTATGAGAATAAGTCTAGTTAGCCTGGGTTGAAATCTGAAACCTGCAACTTTGCTCGGGATTTTAGTGTAGGCCTATACTTTTGTAGTCACTTGTTTCTACATAATTTGTGTGTGCTGAATGTGAATCTGCCAGATAACGTTCTATATTTGGATATCTTTACCTTCAAATTAGCAAAACACAAAATGGCCACCAAAATGTTAAGAAAACCCCATATTTTCTATAGTTTGTCGCAGATAAACGCACAATTTGTGTATTCTGCAAGATTTTTAATTGCTAATTTTTTTCTTGTGTCTTTGGAAAGAAATGACCTTTATTTGACCTTTAAATTCAAGACATGTTGACAATAATATGATGTTTTTGTGGTAACATAGTGGATTACGACTAACGTTACTGACGAGTAAATTTGAAAGAAATAAAGCCAAAATGGCCGCGAAATTTACCTTCATATGAACAATAAACAAAATGGCCATCAAAATGTAAATTTAACCTCTTTTTTAATTTGTGGCTCGGAATTGCTCAATTTATTGATTTTGTGTGACTTGGGGGCTGAAACAAGCATTTCTGGCGTTTATTGTTCATCGTCTGACCTATAGTTTTTCGTAAAATCCAAGATGGACGTCATTTTACATATTTACTATTAAAATAATGATGTCATTCTCAATACTAAGCACATCAAAGCATGTTAGAATATACTGTACTTAAACACAGTTTCGAATGCATTGCAACCTAATCTTGCGTAATACGTAGTATACTTTTTAGATTTCCATTAAACAAATGTTGTTTATGATATTATAGTTCACGTGCATAAAAAACACTTTTATTTGTCTTTTTGTGGTAACCATTTTGAATTTGAAAGTCAAATAAAGGTCATTTTGATCGACACACATGAGACATAAATTTATCAACACAAAATCATGCAGAAGCCAGAAATCGTGCAATAACTTGTAACAAAAATATAGGAAAGATGTGGTTTTGGCGGCCATTTTTTGTTTTTCTTATTTAAAGGTGAAGGACACCAAATATAAAATTTTATCCGACAGATTCGAATTCAAAACATACCAATTATGTAAAAACAATGGGGACCAAAAATATAGTCCTAATTGCAGATCAAAGTTCAATGTTTCATATTTCAACCCAGGATAAATACACACATTTAAAAAAAAGTCTGAAATATTCTTTCGTTTAAAAATATATATGCAATGTGCAATGTACAAATCTAAATACCACTCAGTTTTAAGGATATACACATCTGGGTTTGGAAAACATAGGTCAAATATATATATGGCCAGTAATTATGTTATATTAAGTCGTTTACTAGTTTGTATTGTTGTCGATTTTGATTATTTGTATTAAAACAAATGTTTAAACGTATGTGTAGAGATAACTGTTTAATCCACTGCATCATGCAACACATCAGTAGAACGGGTATTTAGTTATCTTTTATATGGTATGCTGCATATGTAGATTGGTCAGCTACTACTGCAACGACAGCGTTTGCGTAACACAATTTTTGGTTTGGGGGTACCCCCACATACGCGTTCAAAATATATATTTCGTCCTTATTTTTTTACTGGTAACATCTCATTTTATGTTTTAGACATCAAAGCTTAACAAAAAGTTGGTGTGTGTGAGTAGTGTGTGTGTGTGGGGGGGGGGGGGGGCGTGGGGGTCGCACGGTGACCAATTCTGGCTTATGGACTATATGAGTGTTTAGGGTTATAAGACTGGAAATGACCTTTAAATCTTCAGAATATTTGTTAATTATGAATGTTGACTATTTCGTGCCAATTTCCATTAATTTGCTATATTACACGACTACATTATCTTGAAATACAAACGTTTTGAAAAATACCCGTGTGTTTTGAGGGTCATGATTTTCAAGTCCCCGGAAATGACCTTTAGAACTTCAGAAAAAAATGACACCTTATTTTATTTTGTTCAGTATTATTATTTTTTTTCAATTGAACATAGGTATCAAGAATTAACATGCAATTCCCACAGGACCACATTTACTGACATAAGACCCTACACTATCAGTTATTTTCAGAAAATTTTAGCTAGGTAATTTTTTTGGTTCTTTTTAAGGTTATTTCAAAAACAATTTGTGATTTATTTGTATGTATATAATCACTTGCCTTCCTAACTACGAAATGAAACGGTTGTAGACGCAGTTCAGTTATTTCAAGTAAGCCTAAATGGTGGCCATTTTCAAGTCCTTGAGTTCATGTCGAAAAACGTTCATCTCTTACCATTATTATGCTATATTTTAGTGATTATGGCTATTATATATACAATGAGTTTCCACAAGTCTATATCTTTTTATTTGCAGTATGATATGACCCAATTTAAAAAAAAACATTCGTTTTTCGCCATATCTCTACTTAATACGGGTATTTAAAATATTAAATGTCTATGGTATGAAGAAGAAGAGAGGTGAAACCAGAGGGACGGGTGAATAAGTGTTCTGATAATATACAAGGACAGGGTTGTTTTGTTTCCATGTGCTTACCATAACCATACTCTCTACATCCACCTGGTCAGCAGTGTCCCTCAGACAATCCAGGATACCGAGCTTGATTTTATCCAAGCTGTGGCTATTGTTATCATGTTCCTGTGAAACAAACCAATGAACAAACATCTTGGTATTCGTCATAGATACCATAAGTGTTTTTGATTTACAAAGGTAGGTCTATATCACATTCTTTATTAATTCACACGCATATATATAAACACACTCTATATATTTCCAAGACTTGTTAATAGCTATCATGAACAGGAATAAAACATTAGTGCTAGATACAAAAAGGTCTACCTGTTTCTGCTTGTCTTTGTCCAATTCAAATGACAAAGGCTGAGAAAATAAACCCTCACAAGTTGTCAATACATTGTTGTATTTCTTGCACATCTCTTGACCAGCGGTCTGAAGAACAAAATACACTAAACAGAGCCAGTTTGCAAAACACTAATAGGTATCCTCTCAACAAAAAGGTGCCACTTTGTATCTTTATGCATGTAGCAGACGTGAAAACTTCAACCGAAAACGGTCCTGTGACATATTTGTCTTTTCTTTTTTGAAAATGGCATTTGTGTTAACTAGTAACTCTAAACATCGGGTAACCTCAATTTTACAAATAAATTATTGCGTTTGCAATCTAGCTAATTGTGTTAGTAATTATTTAACCTATTTACAATTAGGGGTCATACTCGTTACCATGACAACATGATAGATGTTTATTTCCAATTTCACACCATGTGGCGTGAAATACACTGATTTGTTGGGTGTTTATTTTATGTTGCTATAGGCCTACTAACCACATAGATGTTACCAATATATTCAGAGAGAAACATTTGTAATTCTTCATTCTCCGTGGACGCCATGCCATTCATCATAGCTTGTTTAAGGATACTGGCGTTTTGAAAACTTAGATCATGGTATGTTTGTACAATGCTTGTGAGAGCATAACTTTGCTGAACACTTTCAAAATGGGCTTTAATCGTTTGTGAATCTTCGTTTCGTTTCAGGATTCTGCAACAAATAATGATTATTCATGTTAAAATGATAATACTTTTATCGTCTTTATAGACACTGTACTTATTTTTTTCAATTTTCACTGTTCTACATCATTAGTTTGAGTAACTTGTATGAGAAACTTGCATTGCGCCAATTGCATTCTTAGTTTAATGATAATCAGTCAATGAATGAATGAATGAATGAATGAATGAATCAATCAATGAATGAATCAATCAATCAATCAATCAATCAATCAATCAATCAATCAATCAATCAATCAATCAATCAATCAATCAATCAATCAATCAATCAATCAATCAAATTTAATACAACTTTATACCCGTGTAGGAATCAGGGTATATATTTAAAAAGTACGTCATTATAAATATAGTCTACTTTTGATAGATTACATCAGTATTAATCATCTCATATGAGCACATAGGCATTCACAATTTAAAATAAATGGACCTGAATGCAAAATATGTGACATTGAATGGTTATAGCGACAGCATTCTAGTTCTACGGGACTTACTCTTTCATCAAGATCCGATATGAATCTATCAAGTCTCTTACTTTCTTTGTACGATCAGATAAACTATTCTGTGACTGCTCCATCTCACTTCTGTTATAAAAAAAAAGAAACAGAAACCCACCAAAATATAACAGTTATACACTCAATACGTATGTCAGTGTGTTATGCATTATTCAAGTTTTTGTAAAGATTATTATGTATGCCAGATTATTCTGTAGTCAATTCTGATTTCCCAACTAAAGTTTGTTCTAATTCCACAATTTGTAATTCTACGGGTTTTTTTTCAATTCCGCTGGTAATGTCGTGTACATTGTAAAATTGTATACTTATTGTAGGTTCAGGTCCTATAGTCCGACGGCCCATTAGTCCGACGGCCCATTAGTCCGACATGCGACCTATTGGTCTTAAGGTCCATTGGTCCGACGACACATTGGTCCGACGGCCCATTGGTCCGACGACCCATTGGTCCGACGGCCCATTGGTCCGACGACCCATTGGTCCGACGGCCCATTAGTCCGACAGCCGACTGGTCCGACGGCCCATTGGTCCTACGGATCATTTTTAGATACCATCCTTGCCCACGTATATTATCTCTCGCAAGACACCTTGTTTAAAGAAATTAATTTAATTGAGTTTTGAGATTATTTGATCTGTTTACAGCCTGGGCTACACATGTAGTTTTTAAACAAGGTAATTTTCAGTGAAGTAGAAATTGCAATAGCAGTTTCATAGCTGTTGATAAGTAAAACAATGATGCACTTCTAAGCAGGAAATAATGTAATACATAACAATAAGTATCTCATGCCTATAATTACCAAACAGGTGTTTTTTTAAATAAAATAATATGTTACTAAATTACGGCTCATTGTTTATCATATGTAATGATCTCAGGATATACACTTAGAGAATAATAATAAATATATATATTTCTTCAGTATGTTTTTTACGTAGCTGAAACTAGCAAGATGTGGTTTAGGTGTAATTATTATTATATTATTGAGTTTTTTATAATATTTTTTTTATTAATGTGGATGTTTTCTTTTTCTTCTTTCAATCTCATAACATGGAGGGGGGGGGGGGGTTTCTGAAGTAACCTGTAGTGAGACATCAATTGATTTTTATTGTAAAAATACAGACAATTTCTGAAAATGAAGGGAATTTGATTTTTTTATGAAAATAAATCAATGATATGTTATTAAACTTCGGTTTATTGTTTAAGCCATATGAATAATTTATTATACGTGTCAGTCACCAGTGCTATAATATGATGATTTAAAGGGACAAAAAATAAATTAAAGCGACACAATCGAGCTGAAATCATCTAAAGGCTAAAATTTTATTTTGGTTCCTTGATATGTCCATAATATGTGAACATGTCGATAGACTAGAATTGCGGAAGTCTTTTAAATTTTGGGTTGCTGTGACAACAAAACGAGTATACCGAAAACCCTGTTTATCAGTTATTCCCGTATTTCTTCTTTTAGAAAATTAGATTTCGTCCTTATTTCTCTTTTAGCTGGTAAATGCGCAACACAAAGTTTAAAAAAAATCTACGTCTATGGTCATGCTGACATATTATGAACATATCAAGAAGCCAAGCAAAAAATAACGAGTTGGGCCTGATTGTGTCGTTTTAAAAAAATATATATTTAATTATGATTTTCGTCTTTTTTATCGCGAAAACTGAATAAAACGGGAATAAGGGTAATTGCGCCATATTCAGTAGTTTTTTTTATTAAATTGATAGAATTATTTCTTTTTTTTTCTTAATATTATAGGACTATTGCTGGGGGAGTTTTTTATAATAAAATCAATACAATATTTTTAGGGTAGAAAAATATTGATACCACGAGTAGGTCTAGTTATTTGATGATATAAACTTTTTTTTTTAATATTTCAATTACAGCATTGTGACTTAACACGGCACTATGGTGATAATATGGTAATAATAGGCCTGCGTGTATAATAGTAGTAGTGAGTACAACTTCTGAGGAAGTGATGAAACAAAGGAAGAAGAAACAAGGTCGCAATTGAAAAATAGACTATAAGCCTCAACCAAGATTCACATTAATTGTAGTGAATGAATTTTTTTGAATTCTCAGTCAATTATCAACCATTTTTTATGAAGTTTTACAAGTACTATGTTCTAGTGATAACTAGGGATATACCTTAAAAATGTCATTGCAAAATCTGTTAACCCTTTAAT
>OZ024902.1:115357182-115386745 GCA_964017125.1 Flabesymbios commensalis | reverse complement strand
TGTTTGACGTAATCCGACGGACAGACGGATACAAAAATATCTCCATTGTCAGAGATGAGATATTCTTAAAATTAGCAGAATATTGTCCTAATTACATAGTTCACCGCTGCGCAACACCGAACAAAATGTTCCCCTATAAATGAGATGAGTTTGAATATGAGTTCTCATGCATTATATTTCAACCCAAGTACATTATACAGTTTTACCACTAAGTTCAGCAAAGTTTATTTACAATTAATCAAGCAATAAGTCTCACATCAAGCGAGGCCTACATTTAAGTTATTGAGATCATTATAATTCATTGGAATCGGCACACATTAAAAATGCAAAATCGTTTTTTATGCTACGCAATTACAAAATTAGGCTTCACTAAATTGCAGTTCAGATTACATTATATAATATTTTTAAACAAAAATTATGTTCTGCCCACACCTTCCAAAAATCTGTAGTTCGGTATCAAACTTTGCAGACAGAAAAAAAATCTAAGATGGTGAAATAAATAGGGTATATTTCCCTTGAGGAGGAGTGTGAAATAAATAAAATATTGCAGACAGGAGGTGAAAGAAAGAATTTGTCCAGTTCAACAAAATGGTAATTGGATGGTGGCCCCCTTACGCTGAATGCTTGTCACGCCGGTTCACCCCTCTCCCCGCTCTGAAACTCAGGTTCAAAGAGACATGATGTTTCTTCCCCATCCACCCCTATTGGGAGAGCTTCCGCCCATGTCTAGAGGACAGCGTCGTCTGATTCACTTCAACCTCCTGAGGGGGCTTTATTGGTTACTAGCTTAGTATAAATGTGCAATAATGTAGCCTAATTTTTATGCACTGGTATCCTCATTTTTTTTACAAAATCTTACCAAAGCGACCATTATTTTGATATCCTGGGGAGAGGTACGGGAAGACCTTTGCTCAGCAGAATATTTTTTCAGTTGATGCTGGTTACTTTTACCAAAAACAATATGAAGTTCTTGCTTTTAAACACCGTTTGATTTTTTTTAGTGAAATAATTGAAGGTCGAAATTATTATCTACAGCTAATCTATATAGCGTACGACTAATGGGCCGTCAGACCGATTGGTCGTCAGACCAATGGGCCGTCGGACCAATGGGCCGTCGGACCAATGGGTCGTCGGACCAATGGGTCGTCGGACCAATGGGCCGTCGGACCAATGGGTCGTCGGACCAATGGGTCGTCGGACTAATGGGCCGTCGGACTATAGAGCGGTCCCCGCACCGCACCTTAGTATGTGTATGTTGAAGTATGTAATCATAAGTTTTGAGCGCCCCCTTCGATGTTGGTCCAACATTGTATAAATGTTATGCAAATATTTTATATTTGCTGGGTTATACCGATATAAACATAGTGATTTACCTCAAACTAGCCAGTCGATCTCTTTGTACCCTTGTCTCATCATCCTGACATTGACAAGACGTGCACACGCTCCTGCAAAAAGTATACTGTATGCGTATTTGTAAAATTAACAGAGTGGGCATAAGTAACGAATTGATTAATAATTACTCGATTTCCTGTATTGAAGCAATTGTGCATTGAAATCATGTGCATTGAAAACCTTACTTTTGTTTCAATAGTCTGATTTCCTCCTGGCTGTCGTGAAGTCGGTTTTGCAGTCCTTTAATTTTGTCATTCATCTCCTTTTCTAAGTTATCGTTGTTCAACAAGAGACTGTCAACTCTAAGACATAATGACAGTAAAAAATGACAATCTGACTTAAATTCCAATAAATTGCCGGGTACATGTGGTAAGAGTATGCTCTTAACAACATATCCGATCAACATTAACAGCTGAATAGGCATATAACTTTACCTGTTCCTTCATATTCCAGATTGTATTTCATAATTGTTCCAAACGTATATCGACCCCTATGTGGGCCATCACGACAAACTAATCGGTTAATCCTTTTTCTCCTCTCTTATTGTTTATTTTCAATGTGTCTATATCTAATCAAGATGACAAACCATATTAACCTGATCAAGGGGTAATAACCCTAATCATGCTAGTTATAGCCTACCTCTGTTCCAGATCCCGGGCGTTTTGCTTCAGTGTGATATTCTCCTCCGTTAAACTCGCATTACTGAAAAGCATTCTGTAGGCTTATGCGACTATTATCAGAGAAAATATATCAAGATAACTTCTTCAAGCACTGAAGTTTGCAATTACGTTAAAAAACATCTGTGACAAATTGATGTTTATTCAGATCAGATGATAATTCTTTCTTGTGATGAAGGTGAATTGTATTTTTCCTAATTGGTGTTTATTATTCTGGACGCGAATGATTTACCTACCTTCCGGGAGATTTTATTACACATATACGTTGTTTTAGCGGCTTGTAGTAAGCCTATCAACGTGCAGATACTAGGCAGACCTAAATAGTTTTCTTACATGTTATTTTGTTTTGGAAAGCAATGGTAGGGCGGAATTAAAAAGACAGTTTTAAGTTACATCACAATTCAACTCACTACAAAGTATCTCATCCAGAATTATCGAGCAATTCATGTTTAACCAATTTCAGTGCGGAATCGACTTTAGACGTCATTATCTGACGTCTAAAATGGATTCTCGCACTGAAAGAGTAAAATATTTATAATGGCCGTAGACACATAACATTGGTATTGAAATGAAGAGCTAACTAAGACATTTCCTGCTTTATATAAACAATATTGCAGGGCTTTACGGGTTAAATGCACGTTGATCACATGTATGGTAGGCCCTATTAGTGTGCCGTATGACATGAATGGAATACATTTGAGTTAATCATTTTCTTCTGAATTATCAGCTAGAATTTTTCATTTTCTTGAATTTCTGAACCTGCAGCTTCAAATATTTCTAAATTTGATAAATAAAAATCTACCAAATTTCAATATTGGATTAACCAATCTACCAAAAGTATCATATTAAATGTATAGGCCTAACCATTTTCTTTGGTTTTAAAATAGCAAATGAAAACGTAAAACATTGAAAATGAATACACTCCAATAGCAGGACAAAATGTAATAACAAATACTGCAAGTATTCAAAATACGATGGTTTGTAGTTTCCTTTGACATAAATAAACTTGGGTCTATTTTATGTAATCAATGAGTTTTCATTCACGTTATAGTTGGAATTGCAGCAGTATTTTAAATTGCAAAACATGCGAGCGCGATTATGCACGCGACCAAGAACACATAACATGTTATGTATTCTTGACACGACGATAGACGCGAAAATCGCGTGACTGTCCACACACCAACGCGACCACCAACGCGAAATGTGAGGCGTTTTCCTCTGTTGCAAAGTCAGATTGTGGTGGTGACGAGAAAACCGGCGCGACACACGACAAAAATATAACAGTTTTGAAATTTATCACGTTGCCCATCGCGCTCACCTACGCCGTCGCGCTGGTATGTTTTAGCAATGATCAAATAGTGCATGTGTCGGTGTTTTTTGCATTAAGGCAAGCTGCTCGTTAATGAAAATGTAAATAATACCTGGCTAAAAAAACTATTTTTTTAGTTTATCGTGACAATGGTTAATCCTTTTTTAATCTTCCTCTCTTAATGTTTTTTTCATTGTTCCTTTATTCAATCACGATGACTAGATATATTACGTAAACATGTAGGCATACACTCACTGGCCTTACACATGCATAATCAACTAAACCGGACCAAGGGGTAATAACCCTAAATTATAACCAGCTGATAACATACCTCTTTACCAGATAACCCGCGTTTTGCTTCAATGTCATATTCTCCTCCGCTAAACTCGCTTTACTGAAAAGTAAAAAAAATGTGTGTAGGATTAGGCAACTATTTTCATAGAAAAAAGACAGAATATAAGCAATCTTACAAGGCACTATGTCATATTAACTTCTTCAAATTAGACTGTATAGCTAACATGAACACTGAAGTTCAATTACAAGTTTGAAAAAACGTCAAGATGTCGGTGACAATTCAATATTTATACACTCAGACGTAATTTTGTTTCTTGTGACGAAGGAAAATGTCTTTTTCCTAATTATTAGTTCTCAGTATTCCGGACGCCAATGATTTATCTACCTTTTGAAAGATTTTATTACACGTTTTCGTTGTCTTAGAGGCATGTAGCATCAACGTGCGGATACTAGGCCGACCTAATAGTCTGGTGCGGTATGTCATTTTAGCCATTTCTGCTGCCCGAATTGATTTTATTGTTTTTGTGGCTTCCTTATAGGTCGAATAAGCCAAAAATATTGGGGTTCAATTTTTCCCGCCCCATAGCCTCGTTTTATGACACATTCAAAATGGCCTCCATCGAAATCACATATTTGGCCATAACTTGGGTTTTAGCAAAGCTAGAGTCAAGATTTTGATATCTATACCTATGTTTTCGGGTATGAGGAATGCAATAGTACCCATACGAAATATGTATGTCTTGTAGATGTTTCGAAATTAAAGATATAACACATTTTTCATGCGTTTTCGGTCATTTTTTGGTCACGAATATAAAAAAACTAAATTTTTCAAACAATTTTGTTGGTAGCGTTATTTAGTTTGTATTAATAAAAACAATACATTGCTGATGGTTTCTGAATAGTGGATGTTTCGTTGATGGACCCTAAATATTCCACCAAGAAGGCGTAAAAGTGATAGCGTAAAAACCGATCAACATCAATAACGATGTTTGGTACATTTCCTTGATTTGCAAATAAACATTTTACAACAGTCACAGATGAAAAGTATTAAAACTAGTCTGTATTTTGAAGTGGATAGGAGGGGTGGATGTCCAATTCTAAATTTAAAAAATAATACAAAATTGTGAGGTAATTGTGCGTTTCAGCAATGTTTCATGTGCTGTCAAACAAGTGAAGAGAACCAATCATCATGACCATGGCGCGTGATTGTGATCTAGCCTATCCCATCGGCAAAATTATTGGATTCTCAGATTATTTTGATTCCTTACAATTCTTAATTGATGCACAATACAAATTAAATGGGGGCTTTCAATTCATCAGAACCCATTAGAGATATCTCCGTGTAAATTCCAGTCATAATTGGAAATATTCTCCGAGGTGCAGGTAAACTAAGACATCTGAACATGCTCTCTTTCACTTCCCACATATTTTGTTCTAATTGTGGGAGGTTTGGTCATCTGTAAAAGCAGGTCTTGTCTCTTATTGATAGTTGAAAACTATTTCCTGTATCCCGCCTTAACAGCATCAGCCACATACATGTAAGAGTAGACGGGAATCCCCTTCTTTGTGGAAGCAGGGGACCAGGTTTGTCAGATCAGCATTAACAACGGGGCACAACACATTTTCTTCCAAAGTTGCATATATGACTGCACCTTCCTTGGTTTGGATTCTCGTCACTTGTTGTGCCAATAACCGGAATAGTTATGTTTTATTATCGTACTCCCGCAGGTGTTATCGACCACGAGACTTGTACTGATAACTTCCTGTATCGACCAAAACATGTAAACAATTCGTATCCCGGTTGCGAATTATTTTCGTTATGACGCATTGTAGTCTAAATAATTTAATTATCAGTTAAACATGTGGGTGGTCGTACGATAAAATGCATATGGCACTGCTTTTTGGTCGATAAAGGCTCAGATCGGTACTTGTCGCCGATACAGGCACTCGCCTCCGGCTCGGCCTGTATCTGGCGACGCGTACTGATCTGAGCCTTTATCGACCAAAAAGCAGTGCCATATGCATATCTTATCGTCCACACGGAGGAAGTCTTTCCAGTTTTGGGGGAAAACTGTGGTAGGCAGTACTTGTCTTCGGAGACCCCTTTGCCACTCTTCTCCCTGGCTGTGCTTTTCAAATGATCAGGATTGTACACAACCCAGATGATGTCCATACGATTGGCTTTATCTAGCTGAGAAGATACATATGGTGTAAACACCATGTCTGCATAATCTTGGAAGGTTTTTGTTGTTCCGGAAATAAGCATCTGCACAATGGCTGCACCATCCAATAATTTACCTTTTACAACAGGGGCACTTACTGGCCGTGTTGTCTCTTTCTCATGACAATGAAAGATGTCTGCCTTTGTACCAAACCTCAGCTTGCCTTCCAAACATAGTGACGGAGGGGCAGCTTGATTCTCATGTGTGAAAAATTGATCGAGATTTTTGTCTCTCGTTTGGTAAGATATATACAAACGTGGAAAAAAAAGTCCAGTCATTCTTAAGTGCTGTTATTTGCCCCTTGTGTTTTGATTTAGGTTTCGCAGATGGGCAACTGAACGGTGGTAGCTGGTTTTTATGCAGTGGTTCTGTGAAAGGTTTTGCAGACTCAACAAATCTTTCTTTGGCAAACCTGAGGTACTGTTCTTCACCAAGTATTTCAACATTCATTCATGTTATCTCCGGTGTTTAGAACCAAGAGATCTTCGCTTTCCTATAGAAATGGGCTGCCCATCTCTTCAAGCACTGCGGATAGCGACGTGACATCGTTCATAAATGTTGCTTGGACTCCTGGAACCAGAATGCTGTTTATGGTGATGGTGCTCGCTGTCTTTTTGTTGTGATCTCGTGGTATCATCCTCGAATTCGACGATCATCCTTGCTACTTCGGGACCAGCCACCATCCAACGCCCGAGAGCTGGCGGATTGTAGGTAAGACCTACTGCACCATCGGATCCTTTGATGATAACATTTTCCTACTCCTGACATTGGTCAATGGCCATGGCAGAGAATTTAGATATATCTGTCTTGTTCCTCTAGGACATTTAGATGTTTATGGGAGATCAGCATCATGTCTTGAATGTGTACAGGTAGCCACCTTCTATGGTGTGTGCAAACATCCACGGGACAACTTTCGTCAGTGACTACACACAGAGTTGAAAGTCAACTTCGTGAATGTCTCTAACAACATACAACAGCATGATCATTTCCAATGAAAGTGTTTTGAGCTAAAATTCAAACTGAACACTTGTGCTCACATATAGTACACCACTGGTCCATGGTCACTGCACCTACCATTTTTAACTTCATTGACCTGTCAAATGATAAAATAACACCCTAACAAATGATTACATAAGTTGTTGTAATATAATAAGGACACGCAAATACATAAATTCAAATATTATATTTTTTCGCGGATTTAGAGCGATTTTATTAAAACACATAGTGCTAAAATGGATATTCAAGGTCATTGACCTCTAGCGGTCACCAGAGGTCAAATTCAAAATGGCTCCACGTCTGAAAATTAACATTATGGTTTGTAGATAGCATAAACAAATTTTCATGCTTTTATCATAAAGTGCACACTTTTTTTGCTTATCCGTTGTACTACTTTGGTGGACTATTTGGGGTCCATTAGCGGAACACTGATCATTCAGAAATCACCAACAATATATGTTGTCATCATAATACACACTAAACAAAGCTAATTGTTTGGATGTGAGTTTTTTTCGCTTTTGCGAGAAAAAAATGGTCGAAAACGTATCAAAAATGTATTTTCTCGTTAATTTCAAAATACCGCAGAGACATTCACATCTAGCTATGCTAGAGCCCAAGTTATGGCAAAATATAAGATTTCGATGGCGGCCATTTTGAATGTGTCATAAAACGAGGTTGAGGGGCCCTATATTTCTGGTTTATTTGACCCATAATAAAGTCAAAAAACAATAAAATCAATTTGGGCAAGAAATTTTAATTTTAGGCATATTTCTGGCATACCGCACCGACTATAAATAGTTTTCATGTATGATATTTGTTTTGGAAAACAATGGGTATTTTATTGTCATTGCCAGGGCGATTTTCAAAATGTTTGGTCTCAAATTAAACAAATATTAGTAATTTTCGCCCACTTGAAGTTGTGTGTTGCGGTAGCGAGACACAACTTCAAGTGGGCGAAAAAATCAATTATTTAATTTAGCGCCTTAAGGGTTAATGAGTGGTGAGCTCTTACCTGGGTACCGGTACTAAAAAGGCTATTTCAGATAAAACGGATGAAAAATACAACATTATTGTGATACTTTTAAAAGGTAGTCAGGTACTTACGTTTCTTCTAGTTTTGTTATTCGTGCTCGCATTGTTTGGGCTTGTTGTTTGGTCCGCTTGATCTCATCCATAAGCGTATATTCACTATAACATAGGATAACTGTACGTTCACTATAATCAACAACGTATTAACAAAACTTAATAAAACTGCTATATTAGTAAAAAAAAATGGCCAGCTATAACAATGTATTTTTCTTTGATAAGCTTTGCCATATGTCTACAGCTATAATGAGTGAAATCGAGACTAGCATGATGTTTTTCCTGTGATAAATTACTAGTTTACTTATTCTGAATCCTCACAGCTAAACAAGTCCTGCAAGTTGGTTATATTTTCTGTTTATTTAAAGGTAAAGGTGCAGGTTTATAGTCAATTCAATTCAATTCAATTCAATTCAATTCAGTTTATTTATTTATGCTTGAAACATACATACATGCAAATAATTATAAAATGCAAAGGAAATAATTATTAGTCTGATATCAAGTCTGAAGACCTACCATCCGCCTTTACATCTTACCCCCTGGACCTGTTCATTCGTGAGCCATTTCAACTCCAAGCATACAGTTCTGCAGCCGTTTCGGCGCATTGAACTTATCGTATACATTGCCATCTCTGTCAAGTGAGTCAAGTGGAGCATTTGAGGGTAAAGTCCCTTGCCCAAGGACACAACATCTTAACAATGTCCCAAGATTAAGAGGGGAGAAACATGATATTTCTCTGAAAATTCTGCACCAAGCGAGATTCGAAACCGAACGGCAGGCAGGGACATCGGCAGAGCGCCACGCTCTAACCATTGCGGAATTTTACAGAATTTACACGTATACATACGTGTAAATTCCGTTTATTTACATGCTCAAGTAAATACAATTATTTACATATATGTGCAAGCACAAAAACATATTTACACGTTTGTGTAAATTACTTATATACAATATATGGGTAGGTCCTAATTACCAGATTAGGCCACTATGATATTTTTCTCTGTTTTAGATGAGCGCGCGTATTAGATTTAGGCAGCGCATTACAAAAAACATGTGTTTTTTTCCGGCCAGCGCGCACATTGGATTGTTGCCGATGTCCAAAAAACAGTCAATTTCGGGCGATAAAAAAAAACATTCTGGAAAAAAACAAGTTTATTTCAGGAGATAAAAAAAGGTTTTTTTTGCTTATTTTTTCAATAGATCTAAAGTTTTTTTAATTTCGTCGCCCTTATTAATTTTTCTTTTAAATTGTCCAATGTTTTTTTTATTTCGTCGCCCTCATTAACTTTTCCAAAAATAGGTTCAATGTTTTTTTCTATTAAACGTTTGTTTTACGGCCCTCTCATTAGATTTTGGATTTTTTCTGATTTAAAACAGAAAAATTCAACAAAGTGGTCTTACGCATGCTTATTAGCCCAGATAGCCCAGATTGTGCGATTCACTCTAGTTATGTGTGTTGAATTGGTGGTGGGCCTGCAGAGCAAAGTCTAAGTAACCATAGTAACCTATATGTATTACTGAATTTAATATTTCGTGTATGTCTAAAACAGGGATTGTGAGATACTTGATGATGAATCTTACCTGCCAGCTACTTCGGTAGCCATGATTCCCTTTTCTAAAAACTAAAAACAGCACCACATAGTCAGTATAGGCCTATCGTAATCGTCGTTTAATATGTGACTAGCAATCTAAATTATATCGACTAAGCAGTTGCTTTTTCTACACGTAGGCCTATGCTTTCGATATCATAGGGGTGGCTCTATACAAGTCCTCATTGTAGTCTAATCAATGTATCGACTTATTTAGAGATCTCTGAGGAGATATACATCATTAGATAAGTATGCTGTTTTGACCCTTGTCCTGCTGAATTTATATTTAGTATGTATCATTTATTTCTATTGTTAGTTTCAAATCATAAAAACTTATTTTTGTCATAGAAATTACACATATTTCAAACTGATTTACTTGATTAGCTGATCATCTGACAAGAATAGTTTATCAATATGTGCTTCAAAAGTGTTCAACCCTTAAAGCGCTAGGGTAAAAATATTCAATTTCCACTCACTTGGAGTTGTGTCTCGCTACCGCGACCCACAACTCCAAGCGTGTGAAAATTACTCATATTTGTGTAATTTGGGACCGAACATTTACAAATCTAGATGCTTAAACACTCATTTGAATCCCACAAACAGTGATTTAACCTGATGTAAGACACATTAGAAACGACTGTACTAGTATTCGTGCTCAGCGCTTCAAGGGTTAAAACGTATAAATACGGCCTTAGTGAGACAAGGGTTAAAGGCAGGTTTGTATAAAACGTTCTGATGAAACATATTCCCAGAAAAACACGAGTCACTGACCCTATTCCTGCGACGTTGACCATGCTGTGCATGCCGATGGACCCACAGTGTAGGTTAGAAAATCATGGCGACCCACATACTTTAATGTTTGGTCAACGTCATTGTCCAAAGATGATGTGCCAACACACCCAGCAAACACGAGGCGTTGAACCAATGTTGTTTTAATGTTGGCCCGACGTCTAAGACGGCGGGCCAACGTTAAAACAACATTGGGTGAAGGCCTCAAGTGTGTTGGGCATGTTTGAACATCTCGTGTTTGTTGGGTTATAATGTAACATGACGGTAGACCCTATATATACATATAAAAATACATGAGGACAGAAAGACTTATCTGATTATCTTATTCTGTAACTTTAACTTCTTTATTGTCTCCACCTAAACTTAATCTCCACATGACTCATATGTGACACAACATTTTAGCTGTTTGTTTCTTTTTCTTCTGTAATCCATTTTGTGCGCTTTTTGCTACATTTTCTAAATAATTATATAATGCTGTCTGTTTGAATTTCCATCCATCCATCCATCCATCCTCATATCCATCCATCCATCCATCCATCCATCCATCCATCCATCCATCCATCCATCCATCCATCCATCCATCCATCCATCCATCCATCCATCCATCAATTCCGTCTTTCGCTTATGAGGCGGAGGCCGTTGCAATCTGATATTCGCCGGCTGATTTAAATATCCACACCTTGATTTTTCATGTAGGCCTATGTAAGCCTATGTACAATGACCCAGATGCCAGGTGATCACCATGCGATGTTGGTCCGATATGATCTTGATTCCTTTACGGGTCCGACGTCATCGAAATTTTAAGTGAGACTTAAAATTTATCCGACCGCCGCCCATCTTGTCCAGTCAATTCTAGATCATTACGCAGAGCTGGCACACATCACTTGATAGTTGAAGATACGCCGGCTCGATAAGCGAAAATATACGTCGGCCGACAATCGAACGGCGACCGGATCGGATTTGTGACCGAGGTACTAGCTCGTGGATCATACTCCTAACAACACATGTGACAAAGGTGTTATCTTTAGGCCCATGTCTCAAGAAACATGAGCAAAGTGGAGTTGAACACCGATTTCTTAAAATAATATAATAAGATGGGTTTTTTTTAGAACACCGGGAAGAGACCTGATACATTTTGTATAAGAAATTTAGGGAGTACCTAATAATTAACACCACATATAACTACATATATATAAGCCATAAGTGCTTTAAAAAAGAAAATTATGGCTATGCTAATTATTATGTCTCAGGTATGTAAACACTTACATCAAGGGGCTTGTAAGATTTATACTTCAAGTGGTGAACTGAATGGTTGGAGAACTCAGCTTGAGCATAGATTATTCGTCAGCATACAAAGTCTGACTTGATGTATTTAATAGTTATTATATTATGAAAAATATAGACCTCAAAAGTATCTCAAAAGTACACACATTTAAGAATATGTTTCCTGTGAAAGTGAAATGTTATTGTTTTAGCGTCATTGTCTTCCAAACACTTTAGATCAGATATGACCTCAAATATCCCCACCCCTCGTGATATTTATGGCCTACATGTGTCCAGCAACTCAGAATTGATCAATTTATCACCGATCATTTTTTTGACTTGAAGCTAACCAGTGCTTACATACCAATGTGATTATCACTGTCAAATAATGTATTGTTTGGCAGGCGCTGGGCCACTTTTAATACATTGTCACAGCGAATAGTCTACGTTCCTCATACATACATTGATATACCAAATAGTCTACCTCCGTCTCAAGAGAAACAACAAAATTTAGGGCAATTTTGGGCAACCTTCTATCTGCGCTGAAAACAGAGTCCTCTACCTTTGGGCAGCAACCCACTACCAAATAGTCTACCTCCGTCTCAAGAGAAACAACACAATTTCGGGAAATTTTGGGCAGCCTTCTATCTGCGCTGAAAACAAAGTCCTCTACCTTTGGGCAGCAACCCACAGCTCACCAAAACACATTGGGTTAATGTTGGGCCACTGTCTGTAGAAGTTGGCCCAGCATCGAGACAATATTTTCTTTCAGTCAATATTTAGATGACAGCAGATCATTACAGAACACTTCACGCTATCAGGAGCCATTCACTAGTTCAACATCCAAGGTACATCACCACACACACTAAACGCTGTCCCAACGCTGGAGGAATGCTGCGCCAACGCTACACACATTGGTACAATACTGGGCCAAAATGGGTCCAGTGTTTTCTCAGATCATAGTAATCTGCAGATTACAGCCTAACAGAGACGAAACGCTGATCTAATGTTGGTTTACTGTTGGGCCAACGTCG
Organism: Flabesymbios commensalis; assembly: GCA_964017125.1. Classification (NCBI taxonomy): domain Eukaryota; kingdom Metazoa; phylum Annelida; class Polychaeta; order Terebellida; family Flabelligeridae; genus Flabesymbios; species Flabesymbios commensalis. Next base: position 115,374,097 of record OZ024902.1, on the reverse strand, counting down.
TAGACGGTGGGCCAACAGTGAACTGACATTGGTCCTAGTTCTCGTGTCTGCTGGGAGTTTATAGTAAACCTCTCATTTAGTATTATATATACTGTAAGGTACATCTATACAAGGAATCACCGGTAACCTGCTTTATGTTTATGGAGGATTGAAGAGGCACAAACGCGTGTTTTCTTGTTACTGACACATGAATATGAAGACTTTCATGAAGTTGTATTTCTTCCTCGCGCTGTCTAGTGCACTTGGAATAGTGATCAGCGCAGCAGGTTAGCAAATATTTAGTTTACCAATTTGTAAAATGACATATACCGTATATATGCCTATATATATAGTATAAAATTAAGTTAAACGTAAATATGAGCGTAATATTTTTGAATTGATTCCTACATTTGAAGTTATATTATAATGTTGGTGTTTAGATGGGTTGTCAATAAAGAAAATAAAGTAAAAAACATTTTTACGCTGATATATTAGCCAACATGAATACAAATTTGAATACATTTGTCTCATAAATTAGTTCTGCTAGTGTAGCTGACTGATTCCCATGAATGATTGATCGATATTTTGTATTTTTATGTAACTATATAATCCAGAACACCATCATCCACCATGATTAATTTTCCAGCATACTCCAGAAAAGCATAATTTATAATCACGATAATCGTAGATGAATCTGTCCTGTCTATAGCTTTGTGAATAACCTTGAAAAATCATCCATTATTGTCAATTCAGTCAGCTAGAACAAAGGCTATCTTCTTTTTTAGTCCACATTTTATTTTTAAATTTAAAAAGGTGAGCTATTGCTATTGAAGGTCGGCGTAAACATTTACTTGTGTGGCACTATAACTTCAACAGCTGTTGATATATCCTTCACAACTTTGTTCTGCATGTTGCATGTTCGGACAAGTTCAATAATGACTAAAAAAATTCTAAATGGCAAATTTATTGTGATTTGTTACATTTTACATCAGTAATTTTACCTTGTGGGAGAGGTGTATCCTGCCCAAATTTGTAATGCATTTTACTGTCCGTCAATTTCAATAATGGCTGAAAAAAAATCAAAATGGCCGATTTATTGCGATTTTTCGCATTTTATGTGAATTATTTTACCTCTTGGGCACGATAACTACACAAGTTGTTCATGTATCCTCTTCAAATTTGTTATGAATATTATTTACAAACAGTTCCCGGACAAGTTCAATAGTGGCTGAACAAAATCCAAAATGCTTGATTTATTGTGATTTTTTGCATTTTACGTCGCCATTTTCACCTTGTTTGCGCGATAACTTCAAAAGTTTTCCATGTGCCTTGCTCAAATTTGCTATACATGTTATTAATAACCAAATATCCGACAAGTGCAATAATGGCGGCGGGCTTTTGTCGGGTGTGCTCTTGTTTGAGATCCCATTAAACAAATTTATAGAAGGTATGTGTCTCTCCCATGAAACGGCAGTGATATTCAAACCCCATCCACCAATGACAAATTTATGGGAGCTGTTGTTATATTTTCAAAAATCGAGCGGTAGATTTTCTTTCTTAAGATGAGGTTAAATACTTTACTAGAAAACTGTGCAATTATAACATTTTCGCTCTGGATTCTTATTCGAACCATGTTACTATCATCGCTTCTTCGAGAAGATCCCCAAGTACAATTTGTTTATTGTTCTTATCGGAGAAATAAATAGTTTTAAGCAAAATAATTTATTCATATGATGACTCATTTTGCATGAGATGTAGATGGATTTTGTATGAGATGTGGTGTTATGGAACACCTACGTATTTCTTAACATTATGATATACATGTATTTACGTGGTAACATGAAATTAAACTTAAATAAAAATGGCACGTGAACATCTACCTTTAATGTTCTGAAATCAAGGTAAATATAATGTCAGCTATGCAACCACAATATTAGCAAAGGGGTCTACCTTTAGAAATACAAATCGTCTGAAGATGCGCGTCCCACATTCACAATAGGCCTATAGGGGGGTTAAAATCAATTTGGAATAGAATCCACAAACAGATTCAATAATAAGGAGGTTACCGAATGGAATTCGTCATCAGTTATTAGTAGACATTGACACCATAAAGGGATTATAGTCAATTAATTATTATTTATTCTCAATATTTATAAGTCTTGGTATTTTCTATTTGGATAAAGAATATTTTTTGATGTATACATCGCTTTTTTTTCTCATCAACAATTTTCAATTGACCATGTTTTGTCAAGGAAATTTACATTTATTATACTTATGTTAGCATTCCCAGTAGGCGTAATAATGTCATGTTAGCACACAAAAATAAAAAGTTAGTTCATTGGGCAGTATTGATTACATATGCGTTTTCCATGTCCTTTATGCAACGTCGATTATTTAGTATCTAAATTATTATTATTGTAAAAAATAATGAACCATAGCAAGCAATTATAAACACTTTTTATATTTTCCCTGACGAGAAACATAGAGTTTTTTGGCCTGACAGTTAATACAACTTTAAGAGGCTCTCTGAAGGTCCATTCTAAAATTCAGAAAACACGTTCACATAGTTTTGGTTTGATGCTGGTCCAGTGTCGCAGACGATGGCCAAGATTAAATCGGGACTGGTGGAAAGGCCGTGTTGACTGGATCATTAGAAATGAATGAGTCTGGGCTTATTTTATTTTTTAAACGATTACTCTGTTTATATAAGTTGTCCAAATGTTACATCGTATGTTTCATTTCACACAAACCCAGAAACGTTTTACTGTTTGTGAAATGAAAATAACAACGGAGTTGCATTTGATTGACCACCAGTGGCGCTCAAAAGGAATTCCTGTTCTACTCTTGGCAGCTGATGCGCTGAAATAATTCAAATGTTTCTAATGGCCGTATACGCATAGGTATTTAATTATGAAGCTATTACTTCAGTACACCACGAAATAACCTCTTAACCGCCAATTAAGATAATAATTGTTAGTTATATACTAGATTACATTGGCATATACGTATTTGAATTAAATGAGACGTACCATGTTCAAAAGAAAACATTTACATTGTGAGTAAAATAGTAATCATAAATAATTTAAAAATATGTTATCAATTTTTTTTGCATACACGTAGTCAATTTATGCAAAAACATGGTTATAAAAATGTAAATCGGGTAGGCCTGATAGGTATAATTTGGTTAGCGTAATACTGGACAAGGAGCCTACCATTCATCATGTATACAGCACATGAAGGACATTTATTATTTGTAAAGCATATAATCAGATAATGTAGACTACATAATACAGTAAAAAACAGCAGTAAAAAACAATAAAGCAGCTCTATTATCAATGTAAACGTTCGCACAATTATATTCTCTATAAAATATTGTACACGCGACCCACACGTTTGCTTTGTTTTTGTTCAGACAGTGATGAGGATGATCGGATTGGAGCACAGAAGGAGGGGACATGTACGGTACTCGTGAAAGGTCTGCCACTGGCAGAGGTATGTAAATAATTGGGGACTTCAAGGTCCACATAACTGGTTCGTAAAACCCTTATGTCTGATATGTATCTAGCAGATGAAACGTGTCAATACCTGCCATCATATCAAGGTTGTTATACATGATTTTTTTCAATAAAAGGTCATCATCTAATATGCTTCCCCCAGAATCCAGTGTAATGTTAAATCCTCATGACACGCGTGCGAAAAGTTTCTGATTTGACAGTGATATGGTGTGGAGATAACTATTTTTTAGTTGATGCATTGCAATCAGTTTATCACCCGTTTGAGAGCTGTCGTGAAACTAGTAATATCACTCACGATGACTCGACCAAACATTAACCTGTTAACACGAGTTTACATACACAGCTCAGCAACCTTAGAATGTCAAGTGTTATCACTACAAGGTGCATCATGTATGAAGGCCAACGTTTCGTATTTAGTGGTCTTCCCAGCAACCACGAGACGTTGACTAATGTTAGTTTCAAACCCTTCAAACCCTAACGATGCATTAAAGCTGCATTTTGCATCTCTAAAAGATTACTAAATTTTAGTTTTAGAAAAAAATGTTCATTGAACTTTTTTTTCATTTGCCGCCCACTGAAGGTTATTTTCATCCACTGCAAGTCGAGAATTGCGACAGCAATTCGCGGCTTGTAGTGGATGAAGATGACAATGGTAAATTCAGGCTTGAAAGGGTTAATGCTGGGCCGACGTTGCAGACGGTCAACCAACATTAAACTAACGCTGGATTAACGTCTCATATTTGCTGAATTTGTGGTGCTCATACACGCTCTCCACACAAGAAAATGATTAACAAATGAAATCAGACCTTGATCCCATCCGGTTTTCATGTCGGGTCACCATCTGATAAGCTGAGTAGGCTTTAAGCCAACAAAGAGTATCTTCGTACAGATTTCTGTGATAAAATAACAGAATAAAAAAGTAGAAGAAGCGCCATTATTGCTTACCCAAGTAGAGTGCAATCCGACTAAATTATATAAGCTCAGTTTGTTGATGTCACATGAAGAAGAATGTCTAGATAATAAGAAGTTTTATATTTATGTGGTGTAATTAAGAAGTGATATAGTGTTTTCATCACACATGACAAAGATTGGTAATAATAATTATTGTAACTAACAGACAAGGTGGTTCTGATCTGGTATGAAAGATACACCGCTGTATCGGTACGGTACAGATTTTAGCTTGGTTGTTATAATTTTATCTCACACCCACCACATCGTACATTGTGTGGCCAAGGTCAATGAAATATATAGAAGACTTGATGTAAACTAAGCACCGTCAATATTGGAGCGTTTCACTAACGCCCATCCCCCCTAAATATACGATTATCTTAACTTTGTTTGATTTCCATATATATACGTTAGGAGCATGGGAAGTTAAGATAATTAACTTTAACTAATAATTTTTAGTCGTTTCAATTCACATCAAATTCAATCTATTTGAGGCTGGAAAACGCGCCAGAAAATATAGTATTATCCAAAGGATCATACCCTTGTGATAGAATGTAATACTTGACCATTTTGCCCCGGTTCACCCTTTTGTGATAATTTTCACAAAGCTATCCCCTTATAAACTTTTTGATAAGATGTCTATCTTTCTTATGGTACCAAGAAACCTAATTATGAGTAAAGTTTAACAAAAAAAAATTTTTGATCATACATCTCATAGACTAATTAAACAAGTTCCCAGTTGAATAAAACACATGATAAAATTGAAAAAAAATCATTGGACATATGGACAATTCAAAATATGCAGTAGCTGCGCTAGTACGGTTATATATCATAACACTAACATCTAGGTTAGCCTGATTATAGGCTAAAAAATATAATTGTTTTCTATTTGCGATGGCCATTTCAGGCATGCACGATGTATGATATACAAGATATGAGCATGATCAGTGGATATGTTATCTTATTCAATCTGCTCGTCATGTGATGCTTCAATTGACTGGTTGAAGTGGTGTGCTACATAACTTATTGGTGTCGATGTATATTCTGACAGTTAATCAGTGACTTTTCATAATCTTGCATAACGTAGCAGTAGGCTACAGTAAGTAGTAGCCTGTGCATATACATTATAGCAGTACAACAGTAACTGTTTTCCTGGACAGTAACCATACCAGTAGTCTGTGAAATATATATTTTTCACCAATTTCCCAAAATTTTGGGGAGCGATTCTGTTTGCCCTTTTTAACTTATTTCAAAAGCTACCCCGGTGTATATTTAATTTAATTTAATTTAGAGATGATAAGCTTTAATTTAGGCTTTAATTTAATTACAAAGGTTACACCGTTTGAAATAATAGCCCAGAGTGGCCGCCATAAGAGAATTACCCTACTGTGCTGCAAAGTAGGTGACAGTGTACCAACATCGAGGCAGCATTTCTTCAAATTAGCCTTTTTTATTTTCATTAGACACAAATAAAACCTAAGGAGGAAGGACGAGCTACATCTCTTCTAGTTGACTCTGATTTTAAATGTAGATACTCACATATAAAGAGCCGCGTAGTCCGTAATAGTTATCATGAATGTACAATTGTACGATGACTAAATGCCTAAACATAATGGTGATAATATAGGCATACATTTGAAACTTTTAAAAGTAAAAAGAACAAATCACGAACCTATTCAAGATTATGAATTATAAAATATTTAAAGATATATTTATAAGATATTTAAGCATCCTTGATAGTATCGTGATGCATATAGTGTTCAGCATTGTACCGTCTCTGTCCAAGCCGCCATGGCCGCCTCGGACGTATCAGCAATTTAACTGTCACTGAGACCTTAACTAATGATTTTTACGAATACGACCTATGTGCCTGGCAATTATTCACATAAATTTTTTGACATCGAGCCATAAAAGTTCATTTTTCTTGTGGGCGCGATATCATATGGACCGTAGGTTGTATCGCATTCAAATTTAGTAGGGTAGTTATCTGATGATCTTTTGGGAAGAATCTATGTAAAACAAAATGGTTGACAACAGAAATATGGGGGGAAATTGACATCGTGGTGGTTATTTTTTCTAAGATTATTTTATTTTTTTTAACTTTTGAATTTTCACACACTCATTTTCTGCATATGATTATGCCTGTGCAATTCTTCCCATTATAATTTTTTGTGCACCGACCCATCAACGGCCATTTTCCAAGATGGTCGCCAGAAACGCTTGTGAGCGCAATATCCTATGAACGATTGGATCGTATCAAATCTATAATGTTGATGGGGTGGTTCTCTAGGTATTTCTGATGATCTGAATAACTTTGAGATGATACCATTAAAAGCTAAGTGCCAGACAGCTGACATCTTGTAAACAGATCTAATAATTTTGAAGTTTCTCTATATTTGAGAGGGTTTTCAGGGAAATTATCATTATTTTGATTAATTTTTGGGGGGAATCCATTAAAAAATGACTAGGCCTACAGTCATCTTCCTATATTATTATGGACTGACCTGAAAATATCTTACGGGCTGTTTTTAATGGGTTTTTTTTGCCGAAAACAGTCGGATCTAGTTTCAATTTATTTTCCAAAGGGTTGCTGCCAAGGCCTGCCATCACTGTCAGGTACAGTACGACACCTGGTGAATGGTAGAATAACAACAGAAAGCAGTCCATCCATTGCGCTAAATCAAAGAATATCACAGAATAATCTACTTTTAAATTTCTGTATGATACACCATAATAATCTCAAGCTAGCATTGTCGCAATTAATGAAAAATATCCTCTTTTTTTTAAAATAAATGATAAATAATGCATCTTCCACATTGGACAAATTTAAATCAATAATTCTGTAGCGAAACATCACTGCTTACCATCAAATATGGCGTATTGACCCACTGCTGGATGATGTTGTACCATTCTCCTATAGACTGTGGACTAACATTGATCTACTAACATTGGGTCCATTTTTCGCTTTTGCTGGGTCAGAGCGACATCTGAAAGTGTTAAATGTTATCTTATCCCTTTAAGTGCTAAGCACGTATATTGTCGTTTTAATAGCCGTTTAAATCGCAGTTAATCGGAACAAAATGTGAGTTGAAACATCAAGATTTACAAATGTTTGGCCTGGAATTAAGCAATTATTTGTAATTTTCGTGTGAATTATTTTGTAATTTCGCGCTTTAATGGTTAAATACTCTTTGAAAAAATTACATCAAAATTATTTTTTATATTTTAATATATCAAATTTTAGCTGAAGATTTAGATGTATTACAGTTTTTTAGTCAAACACTTTTCATAAAAATATATATGTTGAGTACAAACGCGAATACAAATAAGTTGATTTAAAGAAATACACCAAGACGACCTGTATAAAAACGCCCATGAAGGTTAAATGGTTACAAGGACAGCTGCTTAAGCTGGTTGGTATTTATAATATCGGGTTTGACTTTGTTGATCTTCTCGGGTCGGAGCGGGAGATTTCCAGCGTCTCAGAATCCTTTCAGATCGCCCGTTAATCTGGCGTGGATTCCCAAGGCGCTGGTATCTGTATGCAGGACAGTCAACTGGCCCCAGAGACATCACTACCATATTTAACCCTCAGCTCATTCACTCCTACAGTCTGTTTCACCTGATCTTGAGATTAACCTTTTTTTTGCTTAGTCGTTGTTTAAAACAAATTAGCAACATTTTCCACTGATCATTTTTTCATCTCTCCCCAACATTCCTGAAAAATTGGTGGAATTGTGTTGTGTATCATCGAAAATAGTCTATTTGGCATGTAGTAAAAATAAAAAATGACAGGTCTCATTTCACCTAAAACAGGGAATATATTATCTACCAAATTGTCTAATTTTACAAAATACACAACAAAATTCCACCAAATTTTCAGCGATGTTGGGGGAATATGAAAAATTGATCTAAGAAACAAATTACACAAACATTTTGAATTCTGTGATACGCAGTGACGTCAGTCGGTGAAAACAAAGTTATATAACACCCTCCCCCATACTTCATTGTATTGGCCAGCTGGGTGAAAACAAAAGAGGTCGAGGTCATTGAGTTTCACAGAATAGCAACTTAGAAAAATGAAAAAAAGGTTACTCCTAAGATCTGGTGAAACAAACTGTAGGAACAAACATGACAGACGACTTGAAAAGTACTTTAAAATGCGAAACATGTGCCGCTTAAAATGAAATTTTAAATAAATAAATAAATCACGATACAATAAGTGATACGTGATATCGCACCGTTTTCTCTGTTCACATGGGATTATCAGGGCTTACATCGAAAAATGAGGTAGCTAAATTTTACTCAGAAATATTAGATGTGTAGGCCTACAAGTTATTATTTCATAAAGGGACACACTTAGACTAAAATCATAAATAAAAATTAGTAATTTTATATTGGCTTTTAAATTTTGGGTTGCTGTGGCAACGTAGCAATTGTACCGAAAGCCCCTTTTATCTGTTATTCCAGTATTTATTTTTTGGACGTGCATGTCCAAAATTAAATTTCGTCCTTATTTCTCCATTAACTGATAAATGGGCAACAAATTTAAAAAAAAAACTTGTGCATTTCTAGTCTATGCACATTTTTATATTTTATAGCCATATTAAGAAGCCAAAATGAAAATACTGATTTCCTTATGATTTTACCCTGATTGTGTCGATTTAATAGAGATATAATTTGTTCTACCGAAAAATTACGTGAGAATAACAAGCCTCGGGTGGATTAAAATATCTAGTGCCTACATGTATTAAGTATTAAGACGTTGATGGATAACTAGGCCTACATTGTATATACATATTTTTTTAAAATTAGTGGCACCTCTCTTTGAGTATGTCCTATGTCGACTTTTTAGAGCATGTTTATATTGGATAAATAACACGTTAAATGATTTAAATTTTAGGCTGTAATAATGGCATAATTTTCAGCTTGCAATGACGAAATTGTATTACTATTTTATCATGTTTATGAGGAATAGGTATCTCCCAAATTGAAAATATTCTATTCCATTATATATTAACTGAGTATCGCATCAAACACAAAGTAGGCTGGGTGTAGTTTTCCACATTGACACACTATTCCTTAAACCCATTTAACCCTTTAAGCCCTCACGATGAATTAAAGCATCATTTTACATCCAGAAAGCAGACTTAATTTTCCTATAACCAGGGGTTTTAGAGCGAAAATTTCCACGAAACTGGTTTACCAATACATGGCAATTTTCTTTAATTTGTCATCCACTTCAAGTCATCTTCATCCACTACAAGTCGAGAATTGCGACAGCAATTCGCGGCTTGTAGTGGATGAAGATGACAATGGTGAAGTCAGGCTTGAAAGAGTTAAGATATGAAAGAATATTCAGGTAGGCCCCTATATTACTTATACATTAGACGAGTTGGGTTTGAATTAAATCAGTCTTGAAACGACGTTTTCTCACAGTAGTGAAAAACAACACCATGTTCCGATGCCATTGTCACTATTAGGTTTTCATAATATATTCTTATGGGTGTCAAGCGTAATGGCGCTGGTCACCTGTATTCGACCTACTAATGTACACAATTATTTTGTTTACAATGGCATAACAAATTATTGAAAATTAATACAAATATATATAAATGGATATAAATTAATATATAGAACAGCGTACAGTTAATCACGATGAGACAAATAAATGTTACCTAATTCACAGATATATATGAATCCCCCGTTTGTAGTTTGAACAGTGTGAATGTTAACTCTTTCAAGCCTGAATTTACCATTGTCATCCACTACAAACCGCGACTTGCTGTCGCAAGTAAAATATATTATTATTATAAAAACTGTTCTATGATAATTTTATTTCTAAAAACCTAAGTTGTTTGGAAATTGAGACATTCTTCCGAGATGCAAAATGCCGCTTTGATGCATCGTGAGGGCTTAAAGGGTTTCCCAGTAGTTATCCTGTGTAATGAAGGCGAACCCCGTGCTCCATAAGAAACGACAGATTTATGTGGATTGTCAAGTGCAGTCCACCGCATTGATCCAGACGGCATCCCTGCTGACCCATTGACCCCATAAACTGACCCAAATCCGCCCAGGTTGATCGATGATAGGTCCCCTGAGGATCACGACACGGATCATGAGGTGACTGGCCAATAGAAACGAGACATTGATCCATTGCTGGTTTAATGATGGATGAGTGTAGCAGACGGGGGGCCAACCCTGAACCGACACTGGTTCAATGTGTCGTGTCTGCCAAATGCATGAGGTGACTACAGATTTCATCTACCAATGAGAACGATGTTGTTACAACGTTGTATTAAGGTTGGGCCAACGTAGGCCAGGATGACCTAAGCTTAGTACAATTTTTTGTAGGCATCTTGTTGTGTTTGCAAACCAAATTCCAGCTATAATTAGATATTATTGACTCTGGCCAGGAGTTCTATGCGTCCCACGAAGTATAGCACAGACCTGGGATTACTACGTAATTTCTCAATACTTTCTGTACTAAAAAAATATGTATCATACGTTTCACACAAAGAGTTTTTTCTCTAATATTTAAAAGATTAAAGAAACCATAAACACACATATGTTATTAGCATAATGTATATATAGGTATGCTAAGGTGACCTTCGCGCTAGCGACCACTATGTACTAAGTTTTAGTGAAGTTATCATATCATACAGAATTTATACGTTTATTAATGATGTTATTATAGGGTTCCCAACTGGTAATGAAATTCTATAACGTTTCCATGACTGTCCATGACAATTTTTTAAGAAATCTATGACTTCGTAAACGAATATAAAAATGCACATTTAAAACTGCACAGCCTCCACCATCACAGCGGTCCGATCTAAAGCAGAACCGAGTGTCGCAGAGTTTCTTACTTTTTGCATGTAAAATAATGTACAGCTATAGCTGACTGTCAGTGTCATTGTGTGTCAAAATTGTAGGTAATCAAAACATTTTACTCAAAAGAAATGCGTTAGACACTTAAAAAAAATAAATTCCATGACTTTTCCAGGTCTGAATTTTATTTTTTCATTTTCCATGATTTTCCATGACCTTGGGAACCCTGTATCACTTGCATTAAAAATTGTTTTAGTACGATACAGTTGTACTCGAAGGGTCTTTTTTCTCGCTGGATCAAGTACATTACACAGAGGTTATCCCTGGTTATGTCATAGGGATATTGGTCCCACCTACCCTTGTAATTCACTATAAACCCATTCCGTGGAGGGAGATTTATCAGACATGTAAGGCCTACACAGACACGGGTGATTATTCAATATAAAGGGGATTTAGCACGGCGTGTTATAAACGTTGGCTCCATGAACATCTGAGATGACCCAACAAACAAGAGATATTGAGCCATCGCTGATTCAATGTTTGTCCACCGTCTACGACGCTGGGCCAACATTGAACCAACAACTGCTCAATGTCTCGTGCTTGCTGGGTATTTTGCCAGGAGAACTTAGTGATGCGAACGGAAGTGACGACCTAGTTGTTTGTCATTGAGAGATTTTGGGTGGATGTGGTGGCCTAGTTCCCAGGATTGACCGATCGATGAATTAATCCTCTAACTAATCCTCCAATGACATATGACGCATATAATCATTATATGGCACATGACTTATGCTAAATACAAGTAATTTAATACAAAAAATATACAAACAATCGAAATTAATTCATTCTAAGCTTTTGATTGGTGTGTCGCATTTAGATATTTCTAAAAATTTGCCAATTTATGACTGTAAATACTTGTTAGTCCAAGAGTTGCCTCCATTAATCTGTATTGAGGAGCAAGGAGCCTTATGACATTACAATCTCACAGAATACTCCAGGCCTACTATACTCCTTAAAATGTGATAATGTAATCGACACTCACTATCCACTTTAAATGCAACCAGACTGATAATTCGATATATCTACATTTATAGTAGGTCCGAACTGTGGCCGAAACTGGGGGTTTAGGACGTCATAGTTATCTAGAGAGACTCAAAACACCATTTTAAACTGCGACATCTAGCTACTTATTTGTGGAAACGAGTTATCGAGTCTTCTAATATCCTAACAGTGGTTACTGATTCTATCAGAGGTTAACCCTTATCCTGCTATGTAAATTTATTTAGATTTTCAACCACTTGAGGTTGTGTCTCGCTACCGCGATCCACAACCTCAAGTGGTTGAAAATTACTCATATTTGTTTAATTTGAGACAAAACATTTACAAATCTTGATGTTTATCTTTTCGCTATAGTGTAGGCTCAGACATGTATGTCTCATATAACACTTTCGTGCATTTTGTCTGTTAAAATTGATTTTTCACTTGATTCTGACTCAAAATATCATGAAGATCGAGAAAAACAGGGATTGCATTTTTTTAAAGGTCCAAAAAATGTCCAAAATGGCGAAATCCAAAATGGCCGCCAGCGTATATAAAAATAAATACATTTACGAATAATTGTGCAACTACATACACTAGAGACATAAACAATATGTCTATTCTTATGTTTTCATTTGTTTTTAGACAAAAATATTGTAAAGTCTATATTTATGCAAATATAAGCAAAAACAACCGGATATCGCAGTGAAACTGCGACTAACATTGTTTTGGCATTGTTTGTTTTTCTGTTTTGATTATGCTTGGCTGGTTCCCCATATGGTGAAATCTGGGCGGATTTGGAGCTCTCATCCTTGTGGGTTTTTTTGTAAAACATGAAATTTTAAATTGCTGCCATGAAATAACTGAATTATATTTTGAGCAACAAACCATAATATTTTTTATCAGGAACTACAATAAAACAAATCCTACCATCATTCGACAACATAACCAACTGCATGATAGGTTAGAATATGAACCAATCGATCAAGAGGGTGCAGTTGTCTAAATACACTGAGGGTCCCCTTCCCGATGGGGGGGGGGGCTTTATAATGGCATTGCACTGTCGAATCAAATAATAATAAATTAATTCCAGTCTGGTATATTCTGCGCATAATTCTGTATTGAAAGACGTCAACTGCGCAACTAGTTTTATTATTTAGATATTTACACAGATCAACAGCTGGGTGCGTATAGGTATAATAACTCGGTGCCATATACAAATTATTTGCAAAATGTCAACAACGAGGTCATACCATACTGGTTTTTCTCACACTCGTCCTCAAACACTTGCACGCGAAAAGTAATGCTTTACACATTAATGAATAGGGGTAGGCCAATGCTAACGAAAATAAAGATTTATATTGGTTCGGGTTGTATGGTTGGCCTTTACAGTAGCAAAAAATATCATACCTAGGACAACCTAAGGTCACTGCAAAGTCCAATAATAGCTCATCGTACATAAAACAATTATTACGCAATTCTGGCATTTAGTTATCATACAAGTCTGGACTACCCTCATTTGTAGCCTTCAATTCATTATTGTAGCTAGGCATTTGTTCAATTTGGTAGAGTTAAAACTAACATGGTCATATTGTGATGGCAAAAGGCGGAAGTACCATCTGGATCTTGCATTGCTGTTGTGAAATTTCTGGAATGTAATTCAGGAGCAGACCTAATGTATCCTTGTGGTACGTATTTCTGAAAAATTTACTCAACATTTTAGTGTGTTTGAAGTTAAGATGACTCAACATGCTAGCGTGTTTGGGTCTGGGCTCGAGGTACTTAACGTTATTAGTTATTGCCCTAATAAGATAAATTATATTAGTTTATTGCAGAATATTATTCATAATAAATAAATGTACGGTACATTATACAATTTGAATGAGGTAATCTAAAATGAAAGAAAATTAATCTGAAATGAACGAGAATTATTATCTAATCGTTAGATTTTTAAGAGCTGTTATAGCTATGACCATGATTGTGTAAAGTCATTATCCTTAAATTTATATTGCATCATATAATTACGGATACGGTATGTGATATACGTTATGTCAATAACTTTATGAAAAAATGTATCGATATATTTAATTCAATGTTACCTCAATATTACACTAACAAATATGTACAAGATATATGTAGAGATGTAGTTATAATATGTAATGGCAACACATGTGTGAAACGTAAATCCACAGTACGTACAGAGTCGAAGCCTTTTTTCAAGAGTTGAGCCGCAGAACCACTCTCAGAAACACTCTGAAATAGTTTTTCTCTAATTATCTTTTTTTTCGATATATATTTAGAGAACAGATAGTTTCGATAATATAATCAGCATATATTAAAAATTCTGACTGGTATTGTTATATCAGATAAATGAAATAGGGGAATCAGGCAGATGAGATTATAATTATAAATCACTTATTATACAATCAGTGCATGAATCTGTGCACATAAAAATGGTACAAGTAACATAAAGTAGATCAAGTTACATGTTTTGTGAGTTGTAAGAATAACAGTTTAATAAGCTTTGTCATATTACATTCTTTGGCTGCTAGAATTAAAAAAAAGTAACTTTTACGTGTTTTGTTGTGGCAGCAGTCTTAATAATATAGTTATATAACTCATGTTCGACATGTTTGGGGTCACGGCTCGAGTGGAGGTTCAAAAAAGTGATAATGACGTTTGAATCACAGACTGTTTAAACTTCTACTCTATCGTTATATATTGTCATTAAACAAAACAAATTTATTTTGCAAACTGAACTTTACTTTGTGCCAGAAATGTAATTTTAGTAACTGCTTTTGGTATCTCCTTGCATTGAAAATAATGTTATGTAATATTTAAAAATGGTTTTTAATTGAATAATTTTTCAGGAATTTGTTGATAATATATATCATATGGGGCAGAGGGTGAAAATAAATGGGTAAATAAGTGAACGAATGACTGGGGAATTCGGACACATTTTTTGTACATATAAATTATGACTAAACTGGACCAGGATAACTTCACGTGTACTAGTACATGGTGAATTAGTGCTGTACCAATTTCTGTATTTTTCAAGACGTGACACCTTTTGTAAATCTAAGGGTATGAAAATCACATGTACTTCATATTCAAGGGTCAATAAGAGAACCAAGCTGCACCATGTGCATATTCAAAGGCTGCTTTGTGTCTCGAACATTGCGCCGAGATGAGTATGTTGTGCAAAAAGTAGGGTTTTCATGTTTTAAGACAGTGGCAGATTGTTTGCTAAAACGTTTAGGCTATCCCGAGCATTGTGTCTATTCAGAAAGGGTGTGTTATTGTTAAAATCTGTACATACCTTTTAAATGGTATATTTTCGCCCGAAAGTGCATAGGGCCAAGTTATTTTTGGCAAAATTTGTATATGCAAAAGAATATTTTGGCCACAGAGGTATTTTCAAGACTAAGAGTTTGACTATCCTGTCTGCACATCAAACCCAAATATTTTACCTAGTGCCCCACCCAGTAAAGGAATAACTTCCTGAGCATATGGTGAGATATATCAGATGGCACTGCCATCCACACAGTATCCTAAATTTCGTTCAATGCCTAGCAAGCAACCTCTATGACATGTAGCAGATATTTTAGGCTATGTTTTACATTTTGTTGGTTAAAATCGAGAAAAATCTAGTTTAAACTGTTTATTTCTAAAATATAATAGTGTTATTAGTTTTCTCGCCTTAAAAACAACACAGAACGATATATTATACATATTTGTGTTCATTATTTCAAATGTTATGATGAAATAGATAATATCTTGGACACATGGCGGCCATTTTGGATTTAGTCAATTTTTGTAGATTTAAAGAGTTAAAAAAATGCAATCCCTTTAATCCTCATCACTATTCTTTTTCAGAAGGGAATAAACAAAAAAATCACTTTTAACAAACATTTTGCACGAAAATACATATGGGCATATACTGCAAACTGATATATACTTTATATATTTAACGAATGTTTTCATAGTGTAAATTCTACGAATGGATTTAAAATAGTGATACATTCAATTGAAGGAATTGTATGTTTCAGATTTTTCAGACCGAATAGATCGTATATAACAAATAATGAACGGAATGAACCGATAAAAAACATATATTTATTGTTTATCTGGTCAGGAGAAATCTAGCAATGCAAAAAAAATAAATATTGTACGATATTGGATATAAATTATTGACACGTGGAGGACAAATCTTTTTATTGTTGTAAGTATTCCTCTGTAGGCCTATACGTGATATTTAGAATAACAAAACACTCACATATCCTCTCACATTCTCATTTCTCTCCTGACAGTTCGTGGATACTCGTGAGGAATTCGAGCAGAATGTCGCTCGTTACTCCACCGATCACTGTAAAAAGAAGTCCGGAAATTGTCGCTCGGCTGACAAACATATCAGGTACGTGCCGCGTAGGCTTATAAGATTTACACGCATAATATATGGATCATGGCGAATTATCATATTTAGATAACTATTTCCACTGTGTCCCACTTCATTTTAATGATACAACCCCCTGTTTTATTTCCATAAAACCCAAACGTTTATTTCCATAAAACCCCAACGTTGGTTGAGCATCACGTGATGTGATGAT